>CM056209.1:872676-1177676 GCA_029692085.1 Gymnothorax javanicus | reverse complement strand
AAGTAGGCGGTGATTAATGGGGCGGAGTCTGTCTCTGTACAGGACTCGTACAGGAAGTAGGCGGTGATTAATGGGGCGGAGTCTGTCTCTGTACAGGACTCGTACAGGAAGCAGGTGGTGATTGACGGGGAGACGTGTTTGCTGGACATCCTGGACACTGCGGGTCAGGAGGAGTACAGTGCGATGCGGGACCAGTATATGAGGACCGGAGAGGGCTTCCTCTGTGTCTTTGCGATTAACAACACTAAGTCCTTCGAGGACATTCACCAGTACAGGTATGTGCCAGGCCAGGGCGTGTATGATTGTGTTGGTGTGTAATTGGGTTTTTTTTTTTCCCCCTTTTCGGAGTTTTTAAGCTGCAATTCCATGTGTGTCTGTTTGCCTGCAGAGAGCAGATCAAGCGGGTCAAAGATTCGGACGATGTGCCCATGGTCCTGGTGGGTAACAAGTGTGACCTTCCTGCTCGCACGGTCGACACGCGGCAAGCGCAGGACCTCGCCCGCAGCTACGGGATTCCCTACATCGAAACCTCCGCCAAAACGCGGCAGGTAACTGAGCCAGGTCCAGCTCGCGGACGGCTGTTCCCTTTATGAAGCTCGGGGCTATGGAATCCTTCCCGTGTTTACAGCTAATCTCCTACTGTTCTGCTCCTCACGTTTCAACACTGGGATTAAAGCATCATCAGGAACTTCCCCAGCACATTTCTCCTGTCTGCGTTTCCATAGCAGCAGCAAAACAAACATCTCCATGGCTAATTCCCTGAGCCTCGTCCCTCGTGTTCCGCTCTCGTTCCGTCTGCATCATCTTCAGGCGCTCACTGTGTAACACTAGGCTCTTGGATGTATTAATGAACTGTTAATTAATTAATTTTTAGTGACATTTTATATAAAACGTATGGAGTCTTATCATTTTCTGTTTTTCATCATCTAATTCTTTGAAAAACAGAGCAACAATGTTGCCTCTTTTGCACTGAAAATTTGAATGAATAAATTAGTTTTCATTATAATAGCTCCAATTTATATTATTTCATACTACAATTAGAATAATGAATAATTTGCTGCAAAATTTCAAAAAGAAACCTGCAACTCCACGGCCTCTGAGGGCATATATGAAAGTTCTAGTGAATTTGGGCGTGTGCTTTCAATGAAATCTGTGCATTTGTGGACCATTTGTCACTGTGGTTATTCTGCCATGCAGCGTCTCTCTCTCTCTCTGTCGATGTGAAAGGTAACAGTGAGGCTGTACAAGTGTGGCTGAATAAAGTGCTGAGTGGTTGAGGGGGTTATTATATTGCTGCATCAAATATTCATGCTACAGAATGAACACTCGTGATTTCAGTGTCTGCTATTTAGGTGAATAACTTCACGAGTAAAATTTTGTTGCGTACGTTTTTGTGAATGGTGACATTGTTACGCGATAAAGAATTGCGCCGCGTTTGTAACGCTCGCCGAACTCTTTCAGGGAGTGGAAGACGCGTTCTATACTCTGGTGCGCGAGATCCGGCAGCACAAGCTGAGGAAGCTGAACCCGCCAGACGAGAGCGGACAGGACTGCATGAACTGCCGCTGTGTGCTGTCCTGACCAGGTGAGTCTGCAGTCTGCTTCAGCCTGTCCGAGTCGCCCTCAGCTGGCCTGTCCAGGCTATTGCCCCACCTAGGAGAATAGGGTGCGCAAGAACTATTATTACCCCAACCCTTGGTGATACGGGGAAGATGTCAAAAAAATCCTTTTTTTTTTTAATTTTTTGGGAATTTTTCCTTTATTCGATAGTTATACAGTGTAGAGAGACAGGAAGGTTGGGGAGAAGAATGGGGGAAGACATGCAGCAAATGACCTGAGCCGGAATTGAACCCAGGTCGCTGCGGGAAGGACACAGCCTTTATGGCTCGTGCGCTTAGACCGATGAGCCACCGGGGCGCCCCGTCAAACAAATCCTTTTGTTAGCATTTTCCTCAGGTCTGCAGTTACCTATTACATGTAGGAAGTTGTTCTTTTCACTATATTGTGAAAGCGCCACTTGGAATTTCGAAAAAAAAAAAGTCACATTCTGCGTTCTTTTAAAGCACCAGAATTTTCCCGGCAGGGAAAAATGGCAGAGCATGGAAGTTTCACCGAAAGAGGTCATTCACAAAATGTCGCACACATTTTATTGAGAGTGGTAGGGAGATTTACAGGGGAGAGGCTTTTTCGGTCAGGGGACTGGCCACTCCGATTTTTATTTGTCCTCGTCTATTTGTCTGTTTGTCTCTATCTGCCTGTCTTTCTGCTGGTCTGTTCGTTTATCCTGAGGTCTCCCCTCTCGTCTTTCCCTCTCTGTCTCCAACTGCCTGTCTACATATATCTGCCTGTCTGTCCGTATGTCTTTGTCTGGCTGTCTGCCAGTGAATTTGCATTTCTTTATACTTGATTATGTGTCCGTCGTGTTGTGCATCACTATCTTATAGCTGCACTTTGGGGTGGATATCAGTGACTGTGGCTCATATTGACTCGGTAAGGTCACCCGTCAGTGGTCTGAGTGTGGGGAGCGAGAATAGTGTTGGTAACAGCACAGAAACCCTGCTCTGATATTAACCCTTAGAGTGCTAAATTCAAATAGTGTTGCTCAACGATGTCAGATATCAAAATCAAAGCTGTTGAAAAACCCATCATGTGGCAACTTGTTTAAAAGCGCTCCCCGCAGGGGAGCTCTTTTAAAAGAGTTGCCACATGGTGGGTTTTCAACAGCACAAGGTAAATTTTCAAGAAATTATAAATTAAATTATTTCAGCACTCTAAGGGTTAACTGATTTCATCTGTTTGATTTTGTGCAGCATCATCTCAGGAGTTGTTCTGGCGAAACGTTTACCTAAAATCAATAGACATTGGTTGTTGTGTGCATGTTCTCACTGTTTTAGATTGATTGAAAGGGTCCTCTCAGAAATAAAACGACTGACGTGGTTCTGAATGTTTGTTAATCGTGTGAAATCTGTCGTCAGATGCAGGGTGATGGGTGTCAGACAGAGACGGGCGAAAGAGCGGAGATGATGTGAAGAGGGGTTGCAGCAAGTGTCTGGACAAAATGAGGGCATCTGTGAGAAAACGGATCTAATTGGCTGGTGAGGCCCTGGTCTGCAGTTCTCATTGGCTGGAGGAGCGACCAGCCTGCTGTTCACATTGGCGAGACCCCCAACTGTGGCTCAGATTGACTGGATGAGACCCCAACACTCGTCAGGATTCCTGTGGTACAACTTCCTGTCTGCCAGAGGCCCAGCAGAGCTGAATTGTTCACTTGCGGATAGACTGCTTGTGCTTGGAAGTCCTGCAGACTCATTACGTGGCGCAGAACTGCTCTTAAACGTACTCCTCTGCGCTGGCTGGTCCTGTCCTGGGGCACTTTGCCAGGCCGCTTCATTAGCAGCTCGATGACTGTGATCAACTCCAGCTGTATAATCTGCTCACTCCGTCGCAATCCATCGCTCTCCTTGCCCTTATTTGGCGTCTGCAAAATGGCAAAATGGATTTGGTTCCCCTCTGGTGTCTGAACTATTTGCACCATGGGACTGTCTGTTTTTGGCCCAGAGTTTGAGATTTGTTATCTTTTGAAATCACATGTTTGTGTAACCTCTCTGTAGCGTGTGTAGTCCTTGCTGGCAGACGGTCATTTTAAAAATGTCTCCTGCTGCCAAAAGCAAGTCTGGACTGGGGAGGGTGGGTGGAGCTTGTGTGAGTCTGACCAATGGAACTTAATAACCGCTGGTGTGATTGCGAATATTGTTGATTTTCAAAACGCTGTTTCTTGTATGAGCTGGTAAAACTGTGAAAATCCATCTCGTCCTGTTGGTTATGGGACTGGACTCTTTGTTTTCTGATCAGAGGTGGCTTTGGGATCTCTTTTAATTTAGGTGGAGGTGGGTGTTGGGGTGTGTGTATCAGAGTAGTTTGGTGTAGAGCTGCATTTGTATGCTGGATGGTGGTGTATGCTGGGCTGTTTGTGTGTCATGATTAGGGATTGGAGTGTGTATGTGTATCATTGGTGTTTATGCAGTAGGAGGAAGTGTGTACTTTGGCAGAGGTGAGTGTGTGAGAGTGCTACGGGCTGTATGTGTTCTGTGGGTGTAATTATCTGGAGCTTCAGTCTTTAGGTCAGTCGGCTTTATGGTTCACAGTTCCCTCCTCCTACAGAGACGGACCGAACTGTTAACATTTTATGATTCAGATTTTTCTTCCCTTGTTCTGTGTGGCTGACCAAATGCTGCCAGTCTTTCATTGAAATAAAAAGTTAAATGCACGGATTTAAGTTCAGTTGCTCAGATGAACATACTGCAGGCTGTTGGTGGGTAACGACTGCAGTCAGGATTATAAGGAGTCTGTAATTAGGCCGTCACTGTGTTCTGATGAGGCTTAGGAAACCAGGGTCAGCAGAGCCACACCTGTGATTGCAGAGGGCCTGAGATGGGGACCCAAGTTTAGTTCGAGAAAACACTATCAGAATCGAGAAGAGATTGACTGCGTTCTCTCTGCTCGGCTTGAAAAGCATCTTGCCTCTGTGGCAGTAAAACACTATGTTTTTTTTTTGTGAGTGATTTTGTCACCCACTATTAGTCTCAATAGAATATTAAAATGAAAACTGATTAAAAACGGTGTTCATATTCTGCGTTGTATATACGCTGCTCCCTGTGCAAACGGTACCAGTCGAAAGACCAGCTTGTGACTGAGCTGCTCTTGTTTTCTGTGGTGTGCAGTTCTGATCTTCTGTCTCCTGTGGAACCCTTTTTCAATGTGGCAGATTTCTCTTAATGTTTGGAGGATGGTGCGAAGTTAAGAAAAATGTAAACCTTTTTTCTGTATATTGGTAGTCATAAGCTCTACAATTGATTGCTTATGTGTATGTGTGCATGCATATATATGTGTGTGTGTGTGTGTGTGTGTGTGTGTGTGTGTGTGTGCTGCGTGTGTGTGTGTGTGTGTGTGTGTGGGTATGTGGGGAGGGGGTGTTTAGGGCCCTCAGGCTTGCAGTGTCAAAATTTCAGTTGATTGTGTTGCGCTGCATATTTTGCTGATGGTGCTTAAGTGACTAAATTATTACCCATCAGGCTTTGCAGTTTGGCTGCCTGTCACCTGGGAAGAGCATCACAGGCTAATGCTTTTCTATGAAACGGTACTATCTATTTTTCAACCTCTAATTGCTTTCCTTGTATTCCATCATCATTTGTCCTTAATGCATAAATTAAATAAAGCATTTTTCATTGTAAATTACTTTTTTGATTTCAGGACTTGGTGATATGTGTTTGTGAGGGACAAATGTTGATCAAATATGGGAGATATCATGCTTTATAACCTGCTACCTTTATAAACTGATATAAATCTTATCTTGGGTAACCCTGTATATAATGATGTGCTGCTGGGCTGGGCTGTGTGCTGGTATTTGTGTTGGGGCAGGATTGGGGGTTTGGCTGTGTTCAGTGGGCCATTAGGAAACTTGAATTGTATAGCAGCGCCTGTGAAATAAAAATGCATCAGGAATAGATGTCATTAGAAACAGTGAAATGGTGAGAACCTTAAATAAACCTGTTCTGTGAATGTGAATTCTTCATTGAGTGACATCATTACCTTCAGTACTGTAGCCACACTTTTGAAATAAGCTACTAATTTTCAGTCTATAAAACCCCAGTTTACAGTCCATAATACATTAAGCTTGCATGACTGTCTATCTCTTGAGAACTTGCATGTTTTTTTCTGTCGGCTCATTGAAAGTAATCTCTCTTCAGGGACCCAACATCTTTTGTGTCATTTTCATTTGTTACTTTCTATTCCTTACTGCAATGATGGATTTTTGTCTCACATTGCATTATTTTGTAACCATGTTAAGACATGTTCCTTCATTTTAAAAGTGACTGACTTCAACTGTGCTTGCCTCTTGATGATAAACCTTGACATTGAAGTGTAATTGTATGTAATACTTTGGTTTTGTACCCTTTTTGCTGAATCAAGTCTTTAATGCTGAGACTGGTATTTCTGAGGTGTTCTTAAATCCTCTTCACCTCATTCATGTGTACAAATTGTTCTGCATCTCTTGCACACAGGATGCCTGAGGTACTGCTTCATATGTTTTGTAGCAGATCTTGGAAGTGAGGAGAAATGGTTACTGTAGTTTGTAGCCATGGTAACCTGAAAGGCTGTTTTAACATTTTTAGATTTCAGCGGAGTTGTTTTTCCCAAACCTGGCTCTTCAGCATGAACATCACCTCATTGCACAGATGACTGGATGATATGGACTTCTACCTGACTCCCATATCACTCTGGAAGATTGTTCAAAAATGTTGAGCTCTGTTTGGTAATGCTCTGTGATTTTCACTGGTGTGCACAAATGCTCAGTTATGTCAATTCCATTCTACCTGTATTCCACTCCAGAACACAACCACTCTACTTATGCTCCATCAGTGCTAGTCTTGTTGGCCTATTGGTATGTGGGTGTTTGGCCCATAGCGGTCTTTCTAGGGTTTGGAATCGAAAGCCAAAGGTTATTTACTTGGTAATTTTACCTAGTTGATGGAATATCTTTTCTTTATTGATTTGAGCCAGGACCGTGATAATTGTTTTATGTAATTTTATTGCACTGTTGTACATTTATAAATATTACAAAATTCCATTTGTGTCTTTTTGCATATAGCACTATCATTACCAAAATTTACCATGGTAAATGCTGAGAAATGTTTCCATTTCTGCCGTTATATCAGCGATGACCCAATCCTGAGCGAAATGTTCTGAGCCCCAGCTAATGTCCACCACCTGACCCGTTACTCCCTGTCCTGGACCCAACACCCCTAACCCCTGATCCCATTTTAAGACTTGAATTGCGGCAAAATAAAATAATGAAAAGTAAACATTGAGCTTATGTTTGCTCTGGAGTGGCTAACTTCAGATATTTGTAGAAATCAGATCCGTATGTATTTGTAAATTCACAGTAAGTACTTTCACTGAAGAGCACTGAATCCTCGTGCCCGTCCTGCATCCTGTCTTTGCCAGCATTAACTGTTACTGGTTTGAAAGGATGAAGGAGTGTTGACTAGTTTTGGTGCTCAGGAGGGAGCTTGCAAAGTTTACACTGAATTAAGGTTGCAGTGACTGCGCAATTAAAATAACTGTCATACCAATGGGCTGAGAATTTACCTGGGACCACCAATGAGCCAGCTTCCTCACTGAAAACTGGGGAATGCAAAATTATTGATATTTAGTGCTTGTTAGATCTCCAAATATTTGTATGTTGATCAGAGATGTCTCCTGCGGCCTGTTCCACGAAGCAGAATTACTCCACTGGATAATTGCGGAGTATAACCTGGATCCCTCTCAAATCTGAAGCAAAAGAGCTGTTCCAGAAGTCAGTTTTGTGGCTGAATCAGCATTCCTGCTGTATGGAACATACCCCTGCTCTGACACTTAATATAATCAGAGACAGGAACGTTCCAGACCGTAGAGGCATTTCCCAACATAACTCCTTGATAATGGGTTTCCCTGAAATGTCTATTAGCAGGCACTGCTATGCTTTCCCAAAGATATTAAAATTGATGTTAAAGAAATGAAGATAAAATAACAGGTGGTAATACCAGTCAGCATTTACCTGACTGGTTATAAATAATAACTCAGGAACACGAAGTCACAGACATTGTATGCATCACTGGTCGAGACACATGCGGCGCAAGAATGAAAATATAAAGAAGTGGATCAGAAATGCGGATGAAGCAAGACACCGATGGAGCGCAGTCATTGGAGCAGCCCTGCTACAGTATTCAGAATAAGGTCGGAATACGAAATAAATCAATTCCAAAAACGAGCTCCTTCATATGGAGAAGTTGGATGACATGATCTGTACCGCACAGCACAACTCACCGGAAACACTTACGGAAGGTGTTCATGACGTCTTTATGACTTCCTGTACAAACCCTGCGCTTCTTCAGCAACTGGCAAGACTTTCATTCGGAATGAAGTGATTAATCGCCTCCATCTGTCCATTACAGGGAACTTGTCAGGTAGCCGGATATCGGCGGATGTCGCTACCGAAGTGACGATAGACAAGTGCCTGTGTGAGCGCATTTCGGAGCGTGTGGGCCGAGGAAACAGCGAACTGTGCTCGGCTGACTTATCAAGCCGGCAGCCTGGAATAAGACGCAGTTTTACATTTTCCCCAGTTTCTGAAGGGATCGCGAAATAAAGCAGAATCTAAAGGCATCATGTCTGTGGTGAGCGAAAGCGCTCTGAAAAAACTGCTGTCGAAGGTGAGCGGTGAAAACGGTCAGTTCACCGGCTGGCTGCTAATGTGGTGAAAACTGCTTGTTGCGGATGTTTGGGCTTGTGCCAGTGTTGGCTAACGTTAGCTCACTAGCCTTCTGTATTTCCCGTGCTGGTAGCATTATGGCTAACGTTAGCTCACTAGCCTGCTGTATTTCCCGTGCTGGTAGCATTATGGCTAACGTTAGCTCACTAGCCTGCTGTATTTCCCGTGCTGGTAGCATTATGGCTAACGTTAGCTCACTAGCCTGCTGTATTTCCCGTGCTGGTAGCTTTATGGCTAACGTTAGCTCACTAGCCTGCTGTATTTCCCGTGCTGGTAGCTTTATGGCTAACGTTACGCAGAATCGGCCCTTAACTTCCCTAACGTCAGCTAACTGCTGTCACAAATACTGTTGATGTCACTCGTTAAACAACGATAACTTAAATACCTGGCTGGCTGGTCAGTTTACACCATCCAGAACAACTTTAAATGAACAAGCTGATTTGCTCGCCGTAAGTTCCAGCTCACAGCATCATAACGCCTCTTCATTTCTTAACTTCTAGACAGTGGCGAGTCTTGCATCCGAGTTGATGACTGTAAGTGCGCTCGCTAACGTTAGCTGCCTGTGCTGAAGATGAGGTATTACTCTGCTGTGCTGAAGATGAGGCATTACTCTGCCGTGCTGAAGATGAGGTATTACTCTGCTGTGCTGAAGATGAGGCATTACTCTGCTGTGTTGAAGATGAGGTATTACTCTGCTGTGCTGAAGATTAGGTATTACTCTGCTTGTGCTGAAGATGAGGTATTACTCTGCTGTGCTGAAGATGAGGTATTACTCTGCCTGTGCTGAAGATGAGGTGTTACTCTGCCTGTGCTGAAGATGAGATATTACTCTGCATGCACTGAAGATGAGGTATTTCCTCACCTGTGCTGAAGATGAGGTATTACTCTGCTGTGCTGAAGATGAGGTATTACTCTGCTGTGCTGAAGATGAGGCATTACTCTGCTGTGCTTAAGATGAGGTATTACTCTGCTGTGCTGAAGATGAGGTATTACTCTGCCTGTGCTGAAGATGAGGTATTACTCTACCTGTGCTGAAGATGAGGTGTTACTCTGCCTGTGCTGAAGATGAGGTATTACTCTGCCTGCACTGAAGATGAGGTGTTACTCTGCCTGTGCTGAAAAGGTATTAAGTTACTCTGCAGTGCACAGCTGGCATCTGGCCTGTGCTGAAGATGAGGTATTACTCTGCTGTGTACACAGCTGGCGTCCGGCCTGTGCTGGACTGATATGTTCACTAGTTACCTGTTATCTGGTGCTTTGCTGCTGATCAGGGTCGGGTCTTTTAATCGAAGGAGAGTGATGTGTAGCTACCTAACCTCATTAAATCTACCAGTTTAATGATGGTATATTATTTTATTTCCTTTCAGCAATACAAATACAGAGATTTGACGGTGCGTGAAATTACCAATGTGATCGCTCATTACAAGGATCTGAAGCCTGTTATGGATGCGTATGGTAAGCAGCGCTGCTGATGTTGGAAGATTTCCCTTAACATTACTGATATCGATGTCTCCCTGTGAGCCCATGTTCGTGTTCACTGCCAATCAGCCCAGTCAGTGCCGGTAAATATTGGAAACTAATGCTTGTGCATCACCTGCCCTCTTCCATGATTCATATCAATATTTTTTTTACAACCCCAACGATGACATGGAAAATGCACATAAAAATAGAAAGCAGTTATTTCTGAATTTACTTTAAGTTGTTTTTCTTTTCAGATGGTATGAAGACTAAATTTTTCATGTTTTGCCTGGTCCGTTTCATTTTATTTTTTAACGTAGATCCATACATCCATTAAGGCCCGCAGCACATTCTAAAGAGGTGGGATGGTGACAATTTTAGGGCTGTTAATGAGATGTGATTAGAAACTGCTAATCTCAGCAAGTGATTGTGGTCATGATTTAGTACAAAAACAGCATACAGGAAAGGATGTGGGAAATCCATGTGGTTTCTGGCTTTATAAAATTCTGGGAAATGTAGTCTCTGAAAGCTGTAAGATTTTCTGTTCACAGTGTTTAATGACGGCTCCAGTCGGGACCTGATGAGTCTGACGGGAACAGTGCCAGTGAGCTACAGGGGTAAGTACAGTTTCTGTGGCTTTGTAGCATGTTTGTATGGGGTGCCTGTTGAGAAGATAACGTCCTCGCAGTTTTCAAAGCCAGGAATTATGTTAATTTGGCAGATTATGAGTGTTGCCTGCATTTAATGTTGCAATCTAAGAGGTTATTATGAAGCAAAAACTTTGGCCTGCATTTTATGCCGAGTTGTGACCCTCCCAGATCAACTTCTTGCTCCATTTAGCTCCGATCTCTCCAAACTAGTGTCTGAGAGCCTGGTCAGTTTTTACATCAAGATCACTTCCAGGTCAGAAAACGTGACTGTTGCTCACCAAACTTAAAAAGGCAATTTTTTTCAAGACTGCTTCTGTCAGACGCCTTCAGTTCAGCGAGCCGTATCTCCGAAGTGAATTTGTCAAGCGTTAGCTAATTTTATAGCCCTAATTTTAACATCAAATTGAATACATCAAATTTGATCTATACCTCCTTTCTCAGAGCCGTCAACATTTACACGTCAGTGCAGTGAATGGAATGTAATAGTTGCTGTTTCCTGTTCCCCGCAGGGAATGTCTATAACATCCCTGTGCGCTTGTGGCTTCTGGACACGTACCCATATAATCCCCCCATCTGCTTCGTCAAGCCCACCAGCGCCATGATGATCAAGACGGGCAAACACATCGACGCCAACGGCAAAATTTACCTGCCCTATCTGCACGAGTGGAAACATGTGCGTAGCTGTTTGCAAGGGTCTATAAACGGTCACACACTGCATGTTTCTAATTGATCTGTGTTACTTTTTCCTTGTTTATTGTGGTTTGGGTCGGTTCCTGTGTCTGCGTTAGCTGTGGGTCGGATGAATAGCCCTTCACTTGAATGAGATTCAGTTTCACAGTATTGGGTTGTGGGTCGTCTTCACTCTTCTAATGGGGTGTGTGTCGGTTCTGTTGGGTCTCACATGATCAGGTACCCTTCAAGCCCTGTATTTTGGGTTCTGAGAGTTGCTTATTATTTGGGTTATGGGTTTTAAATACGTTCTGTATTTTGAGTTCTGTGTACATTCAGTGTTTTGGGTTCTGGGTTCTGAGAGTGACTTATATCTTGTGTTATGGGTTCTAATTATGTTTTGTATTTATGGTTTGTATTTTGCAGAATGGTTTGTGTGTGAGCGCTCCTCTCTGTACTTTGGCTCATGAGCTGTGTGTTTTCCGCTCGTCCGCAGCCTCAGTCGGACCTGTTTGGGCTGATCCAGGTGATGATTGTGGTGTTTGGGGAAGAGCCTCCAGTTTTCTCTCGGCCGACGACCCAGCCTGCGTACCAGCCGTTCCCCGCAACCGGACCTCCAAGCCGTAAGTGCAGGAAGCAGGAACTCAGGGCACATCATGTGACCTGCCTCTGTCACGGCTGTAACTCGCTGAGAAAAATATTACTCCAACCATGGAAGGTCATATTATGAAGGCCTTTCTAATGTCTGCTGTGGAATGTTTTGGAATTTAAATGCATTGGTTCACTGGGGGACTGTATAATGTACCGTGAGAGATGATGATGGTTAACATGCCTGCTGTGGTGTGGTAGCCTGTGGTCATCAGAATAAATGCACTAGAGGGTACAATCCCCCGAAAGGATAATTAAATAGTGAGTTTAGTTCTTAAATTGAACATTTTTAATTTTAGAAGGGCATAAAATGACCAGGGGCCTCATTTATAAACGGTGCGTAGGCACAAAAAAAAGGCATACGTCACTTTCTTTGCGGATTTCTGATTCATAAAAACAAACTTGACATTAAAAAAAAGGAAATTATTAAGATTATGCACAATCTCAATAAATTCCAAGTTCATCCTGATTAAATAAATGAAAATTGCATGCAGTTTATATTACCCATAGGTATGTAAATTAGGTTATTTGCTACTAAATGCCATTTTAATTTTTTTGCGCATACATATTATTAGATATGAAATCCACGCAATTTTTTATAAATAAGGCCCCAGGTCCTCTGTTTGCATTCGGTAGAAGTTAATTTGAGCTAGTTGGAGCAGCCACCTGAATTTACACTGAAGTATTCCCTCAGTGCAGTTAGCAGAACTCCTCTGATTTTAGTCATGAGAATAACCTGTTCCCTGTGTTTGAGCTGTTTTAACATTTTAGAACTTAATTCGCTGTGTACAGTACATAATTAGTGGGTTGTTTGAAGATTATTGTACGACATTATTAGTCCATTTGTTTTTGAGGATTGTACTCAATTTTAGTTTCTGGTAAGAGCTGAGGTGCAGTACTCCTGCATGACAGTAGGTGTCACTAAACATCTTCTCCCTTCGGTGCTCTGTGGCCCTGAGCATTTCCTGTGATGGTGTGAAATCTGCTGCGTAAATGGTCTCAGTTTACTGTGGTGTCTCTTCTCATTGATGATGGTGGGATGTGACAGATGTGTGTCGGCACAGTGTGTGTTGTGTGTGAGTGTGTCTGAGCAGTGTATGTGTTTGTGTGTGTCTGAGCGGTCTGTGTGTTTGTGTGTGTCTGAGCGGTGTGTGTGTGTTTGTGTGTGTCGAAGCAGTGTGTGTGTTTGTGCGTGGCGGAGCAGTGCGTGTGTTTGTCTGTGTTGTGCTTGTGTGTGTTTGCTTAGGGATGGTAAATGTGATCCGTCTGTCTCGCCTGCAGAGTCCTACATTCCTGGTGTCCCAGCCGTGTCCCCCTATGGACCGGGCCCCTCTCCTGGCCCTGGGTGAGACCCCCACCTGCAACGCTCTGCAAACCGCACACACTTCATCTCCCAGTTAACCGCACACACTCCATCTCCCAGTAAACCGCACACACTCCATCTCCCAGTAAAGCATGCACTGTATATACTATACATCAATTTATAAGCCCAAATCGGAAAGGGTGGGTTGGTATGTAAAATTAAGACTCAAACAGACAGCAGTGATTTGTAGATGGGTTGGACAGTGTATCAATATTATACTGATATCCTGATATAAAACAAGCTATTGCTTGGGATTTTTGATATAGTAAAATTGTGATGTGATGTATTCTAGCTGTTGTTTGTACCTGCCTGGTCGTCATGTCCTCATCAATATTGACTGTTAATCGAAGCACTAATAGTTATCCCTACTATGTTGCCACAATATCAATACCGAGGGGTTTGGACAAAATTTTTGTGATCTTAGATTTTGTCTACATTACCCAGCCCTGAATATATCCTGTAATCGTGTTTCTGGAATATTGTGTGTTTTCCACGTCCGCAAGATGAGGTGTTAGTGTGATAACTGCAACAGTTTTTAAAGTTGGTTATCCACTCTTTGTAGATGGTTAGATATTATAAAGAGGATGAACTGATTAAATTTTGACGTATTTCTGATAACGCAACTGGCCACCAGGGGGCGATTTCAGGAAAATTTTACGTTTTTGGCCATAACTCGAAAACCAGTTGTCTGATTTCCTTGTAATTTTGCTCAATTCGTAGATTAATCGAGAGCTTGACATGACTGGCGACACAGGCTGATAGAGTTGCACAGGATTGGAGCATTTCGGGGATATTCCTTTGGTATAGGCCTTGTTTATGAATTATCTCTGAGCTGTATTATGTTGAAAATGGCACATTATTTGATGTTTCATCACATGAAGTTTATTCAGTTTTGATTTATAAACACAGATCTCAATTTTGATCCTTGCTACAAAAGAAATTGGGACAGTAAGGTATTTACCACTTTGTAATGTTGCCATTCCTTTTCACAACACGAGTAACATTTAAGGACTGAGGAGGTCAAGTGATTGAGTGTTTCTGATGGACTTTGGTCCCATTCTTTCTGCAAACAAGTCTTAATAGGTTGCGTTTCAGAATGCACAACACGTCCTGTACTGGACCGTCATTACTGCTGGCAGGCCTGACCTTACAGACGTGCCTTCCTAGTGCATGCAGTGTGGTTTTGTGTTGTCTTACTGACATACGTGTGGGCATCCCTGGAAACGATATTATTATGAAGGAAGCAGGTGGTACTCTGGAATCTCCGTATACTTTTCAGTGTTAATGGTACCTTCACAGAAGTGCACGTTACTGTTATCGAGGGCACAGACACAACCCCACGCAATCTGACAGTGGGCTTCGGAGTTGTTGCTGGTAACAGACCGGATAGTCCTTCTCTCCTTTGGTCTGGAGCACATGGCATCCATTCCTTCCCACAATGCACCTTTCCACGGTGATGGTCGATCGTACACACCTGAAAGGCTAGGGAAGTTGAGAGAAATTGTGAACACTATTAATATAAGGTGTCTTTTTTGTAAGGTAAAGTTTTGACAGGCATTTGTGGATGTAACTGCATACTGAGATGCTTGACAAAGGTTTGCCGATGTAATTATGTGTTGATGTGGTTATATCACGTTTAGTCAGATAAATGGCAGGTCTTGACTCAGGCTCTCCGCTGAGGATTGTGCCCTTTCCCTTAATGCACTGAAATTCCTCCAGACTCCTTGAGCCTTTAGTTAGATTCTGCTCTGTAGAGGGTAAAATATCCTGATCACATCCTGTTTTTCTTTGAGGAACATTGTCTATAAAACCCGCAATTCTTTTTTACTCATTTGTGGGTAAATTGGTGATCCTCAGCCTATCTGTGCTCCTGACGGACTGGAATTTCCTGGGTGCTGCTTTTGTACCAAATCATGACTAAAATCACCTGCTGAGGTCATGTGTCTCAAATCACCTCATTCAAATTTTTTTTTTTTTTTTTTACCTCATCACTTGTCCTAAATTGCCCCGTCTTAACTCTTTTTTTGAATGCATTGTAGGCCTGAATGCTGGGTATAGATAAGTATTTACAGATAAAGTCAAATTGTTTCCGCAAGACATGAAATCACTTGCCTTCATACTGTCTGCAATGAATTGCATGCAGAGCAAGGTAACTTAGGAAAGCAGTAGTTTCTTTTTTTATGTGCATGTTATATTCTGTCCCAGTTTTTGCTGAGTTGGGGTTGTATGTAATTGTAAATATGATTATTATTTATAATAATGTAATATTCTTTCTCACAGTGGGTACCCAGGATATGCATATCCTAGTGCCAACTCATACCCCGTTACATCTGGCCCCGCTCATTACGCCGCCCAGAATTCTGTCACCAGTGTGGGTAAGAAGAGCATGCTGGGAACTGTGCCTGTAACACATGGCCATGAACATTAGTGAAAACCCTGATGTGGTCCTGCACGGCGGTGATGGTCGGATTCATAAAAATGCCATATCCAGCTAAATCAGAACTATGTGACTTGCCTTGTTAAAAAAAAAAATGAAAACGAAGATGGTCAGCTGTAATGAACGCAGTTGTTGGTTATTTAAATTATTCGAGATTTATTTTTAGGCCATGCTCTTTAGATTAAGGCTGTCACATTGTTTTATCTCTTCAGAAATCACGAGTGCACCCTGACTTAAATACAGCTGTGTATTTGAATATGGCCCTAAAATCTAAAATCAGAAATGAAATGAAAGCATTTGATTGTTGCTCCTATTTCTTCACAGTAATCCTGAGCCACTGCAGTGTTGTACTGTGTCAGTTGATATGAATAAGGTTGTTGTTCCACTTGCCAAGCAGGTTATATATGTATAATTTCGAATGAGCTGTAGAGTAATCATGATAATGCCCCCGCTCTCCTGAGGCTGACTTTTCAGTGACCCCTGACGTTTGACTTTCTCCCAGGAGCCATATGCGTTGTGGCTGCAGCAGTTTGGCCCAGTTGGGAGGCTGCGGCTGTAATCAGATCCTGTGCTCTACAGTGTGCTGGGGCTGCTCTATAGGGTCTTAAAAGGCCTGGCTAAGATCGCTTATATTTAAGGTCCCTATATTTAGGCCTGAGAGACAGCAGTCAGGTCTATTATCCCAACATGCTGCTCTGCTCTGTCTCTAGAATTAACTCTGACCTTTAGAGTGCTGAGGTCTCACTGCTGCACTGAGCTCGACAGTCTCATAGAGTCACTGCTGACGTTCTCTGTGCACCAGTGTGCAGTGATGCCCATTTATATTATTGTTCACAACTGTTTCCTGTTGCTATTAACATGAGTTACTTTGTGTTTTATTTCTTCCAGCCCTAACATTCTGCAGTTATTTTAATGAAGTGTCTCAATCTTTTCTCTGAATATAATAGAAAATATTAATGGAGCTGGCAGTATTGGTTTGAATGTGTCATAAAAGCATCGGTGTGATGATTGTCTTTGGTTGTTCTTAAGACACTGCTCAGTTATGTGTTTGAGTACTCTGGAGGAAGGTATACTACCCCAGTTACTGGCTGTAGATGCCGGAGGTGACGGGCTGTAGATGCCGGAGGTGACGGGCTGTAGATGCCGGAGGTGACCGGCTGTAGATGCTGGAGGTGACGGGCTGTAGATGCCAGAGGTGACGGGCTGTAGATGCTGGAGGTGACGGGCTGTAGATGTTGGAGGTGACGGGCTGTAGATGTTGGAGGTGACGGGCTGTAGATGCCGGAGGTGACAGGCTGTAGATGCCGGAGGTGACGGGCTGTAGATGCTGGAGGTGACGGGCTGTAGATGCCGGAGGTGACGGGCTGTAGATGCCGGAGGTGACGGGCTGTAGATGCCGGAGGTGACGGGCTGTAGATGCTGGAGGTGACGGGCTGTAGATGCCGGAGGAGGGCTGTAGATGCGGAGGTGACGGGCTGTAGATGCCGGAGGTGACGGGCTGTAGATGCCGGAGGTGACGGGCTTGTGATGCTGGAGGTGACGGGCTGGTGATGCCGGAGGTGACGGGCTGGTGATGCCGGAGGTGACGGGCTGTAGATGCCAGAGGTGACGGGCTGGTGATGCTGGAGGTGACGGGCTGTGATGCTGGAGGTGACGGGCCGTAGATGCCGGAGGTGACGGGCTATAGATGCCGGAGGTGACGGGCTGTAGATGCCGGAGGTGACGGGCTGTAGATGCTGGAGGTGACAGGCTGGTGATAATGAAGTAAAGGGGCTGCAGGTGTTGGTGGTGATTGATCGGAGATCTTGCCCTGGAATTGATTGGCCTGATTTGCTCAGGGCCGAGCCGCGACGGCACCATCGGTGAGGACACAATTCGCGCCTCCCTGATCTCGGCGGTGAGCGATAAGCTGCGATGGCGGATGAAGGAGGAGATGGACCGAGCGCAGGCGGAGCTCGATGCCCTGAAGCGCACGGAGGAGGATCTGAAGAGAGGCCATCAGAGGCTGGAGGAGATGGTGTCCCATCTGGACCAAGAAGTGGTGAGTTAGGCCTGTCTCGCATGATTATGCCCTTTGCTTTAATCACGGACGCGAGCACACCAGGGCTGCTTATTCGGGTAAAACAATGGATCTGGTGCTTCAATTGCAGGGCACGATGAAACGCTGATCAATTTGAATTCTCTGTGTGTCCATTTCTCTGTCCGGTAGACGGAGGTGGAGAAGAATATTGATCTCCTGAAACGGAAGGATGAGGACCTCACTGCTGCCCTGGAGAAAATGGAGAATCAGTCGGAGGACAACGACATTGATGATGTCATCATCCCAACGGCACCTCTTTACAAGCAGATCCTTAACCTGTACGCCGAGGAGAACGCCATCGAGGACACCATCTTCTATCTCGGCGAAGCATTGAGGCGTGGCGTCATCGACCTGGAGGTCTTCCTCAAGGTGGGTGTCGAGCGAGTGCCTTTCAGTGGCTCCACCCTTCTCTGTTCTCTTGAGGCAAGTGCATGACAGCCCTGGGAGCGGAGCAGTTTACCCAGCGCCGAAACCACCGAGTCTGTCACCAACTATCATACCCCAGTATGTCCATACAGCCCATAAAGCTGGACTCTTCTTATCTGTTGTGAATTATCAACCAATATCTCTTTTGTCAATCTGTAATCAAATTCTAGAAAAATTTATGTACAAGAGATTAACTGTTTATCTAGATAAGTACAACATAATACATCCTAGTCAGTTTGGTTTTCGTGCAAACCATTCAACAGAGCATGCCCTCTTATTGATTATTGACAAAATTCTGTGGTATCTTTCTGGACTTAAGTAAAGCATTTGATACCGTAGATCATAACATCCTTTTAGCAAAGCTGTACTCATACAGTATCCGTGGCATTGCCCATGAATGGTTTGTTTCATATTTATCCAATAGACAGCAATATGTATCAGCAGATGATATTTAATCTGGATTTTGCTTATTTTGTCTTTGTACCTCCGACCACTTTGTGCACTTTCCCATCTTCTGCTACCTGGCTAGATTAGCTCTTGAGTTATTTCTTGGTAGCTTATGTCTTTTGCAAGTATTTTTGATTTTCTTTGATTTTAACTCGGCTTGTATTTACGTATGTGAGATGATGATGATGATAATAATATTAATAATAAAAATCTTTAAACAGTCATAATCTCTCAGCTCCGCACTGTTTATTGCCGCTTCTATTGTTTAGTCTGAGAAAAAACAAACCATTTCATACTTTATAAACTACTTTATGAATCTTAATATATGTTCAGGCTTTGGGAATGGAGTTGTAGCCATATGCGTAGCTATTTGGGAGAGCTGGCTTGTTGACTTAATGTTCAGGTGTGCCTAATAAAGTGGTCAGTGAGTGTATGTTTCCCTCTCCGCAGCACGTGCGGCTCCTGTCCCGGAAGCAGTTCCAGCTCCGAGCGCTGATGCAGAAAGCCCGAAAAACTGCCGGTCTCAGCGACCTGTACTGACGTCTGAATCCGTCTCACGTCCCTCTGCCTCCCGCGGGCTCCTCATCTCACGAACACATCCCTCCTTCACATCGTCTCATTAGGTCACCAAAGGGTTTCCTGTATGGGTTCCTGTCTGCATCAGCATTAACATCGGTGTTGGCGTTCCGCTTTCTTGTGCGGTCGAGATCTCAGCAACAGCTTGGCACAACAGCTTCATGCAGCATGCGTTCTTCCTCATGTCGAGTTGTGCATCCACCATATTTGGTTCACTTGAGTCAAAGGTCAAGGTCACTGGACGTAAAAGTGTGTTTTATTTTGTGTGGACGAGATCTCCGCTACCAGTTGGCACAAGGGCTTCATACTTGAGGGATGTGTTTATACCAGTATGTAGTTGTGCATCCACCATGTTAGGTTAGGGTCAAAGGTCACTGTGTAAATGCACCCACTTCAGGTGACCTCTTTTTTTCTCTCTCTCTCTCTCTGCTAAAAATGACTTTCTCCAGTTCTTACTTGTTTTATATGCAAGCGCATGTCCTCTTCGTGCCTGTGGAAGGGCAGTGCAGAAATGCTACCTTTTCTGGCCAGTTCTGCTGGTTACAGACAAACACTGCAAACTGCAGGAGAAGGGCCCCTTGCTGATTTGCTTCCTTGTGTATTTTTAAGAGAAATAAGATCTGTATAGACAGAGCAGAGATCAGGGTACTGTACATTCATACATGCATTAGCGAAGTCTCCCAGACTCTGGGTGCTGTGATCTGAGCACTTTCCTGACTGAGCCTCTTTCATTCTGTAAAGACCCGTCATGGGGGGCTGTGTTACTGTAAGACAGCAGCTGACCAGTGACCACGAGTAGCAGGGCTGATGATATAGCAATATGTGTGATGAATGATTGAAATAAGATGTACAGCGCATTTGGATGAAGGAATCATTCAAAGCTTCAGTGTGTGTGTGTGCGTATGCGTGTGTGTTCTTGTACTTGCTACAAAGTGAGAACCAAAAAAGGAGTTTTTCCTACAGAGTGGGGACATTTTTGGGAAGTGAGGACATTTTTGCCTGTCCTCACAACTACAAAGGCAAATTGTGACTTATTAGATAAGGTTAGGGGTAAGGTTAGAATTAGGGATAGGTTAAGGTTAGGGTAAGGGTTTGGGTAAGGTTAGGTTAGAATTAGGGATAGGTTAAGGTTAGGGTAAGGGTTTGGGTTAGGCATACATTGCTTATTGTTAAGATTAGGGAAAGGCTGTAGAGACACAGGAAGAATGAATGAAAGTCAATGTAATGTCCTCACAAAGATAAAAGTACAAGGATATGTGTGTGTGTGTGTGTTATCCCCTGAAAGCGTGGAGGATGCATGAGCAAAATGCTGAATGTCTTTATTTTGAAAAGAGTTTGTGTAAAATATTATTATGCTGTGGGTAGCCTTACCAATGCTTTACAGACTGCAGAAGGTACAGTAGGGGTTCAGGATGGCTGGTGTTATGTAAAGTTACATGTTAGGGTGTGATATTCACCACATGGCCTTGGTGTCTACACTGCAGAGCTGGCATTCAGTAAAGTGGGCTGCTGCTCGTTAGGCCGAAAGACCATACTCTACATAACCCACGGACAGGGTTGTGCTAAAAATATTCGGAAGCTTATGTTAGTGCCCTTTCTGCAGATTGAGGGGAACGTGTGATCTGCAGTGGAGTTACGGTCCCGTGTGTAACTCTGCACCGCTGTACATGTCTCTGTGGCTTTAATATGTGATTTAAGAGGGTGATCTTGCAGTAAATAGGCTGGCATCGCTCTGTGCTGAGAGTGCCAGCTTCTGTCGCTACTTCTATGCCCGTCACAATCTGCAGGCTCCTGATCGATGCACACGTTCATTCAGACTGGAGCTTACACCTCTAGAGTCACAGGCAGATGTAGACACTGCTGGCCTCTGTTACATTAAGATGGACAGATAGATGGACAGACAGATCTACCAACAGGCTCATTAGTTGATAACTCGCTGGCGGTTACCTGATCATTTTACATGGCACTCCAAACACAAACCGTAATGTGACGATTACTACACTCGCTGTTGGGTACCTGACTCCTGATCGAGGTCCTGCGAGAGGGTGAGTTTCCCGCAGTTATGGTTTGTATGCGTAGTGAGAGTGTGTGTATCATGTGTGTTCAGTGTCTGCGTGATTTATGGATGCGCTCATTTCTCCTGCTCTTCAGTGCGATTTTAATTAACTAACTGCATCTGAAATGCCTCATGCTCTGGTTCAGTTAGAAGTTAGCGAATTTGGAAACTTCATTTAAATGTACATTTAATGACAAATAATCACATATGTGTTGTCTATGAGCTGTTAGTGGTTTCTTGTGTGTTTATGTACAATAGTCTCTTTCCATGGTCAGAGCTGATTTTGTGTTACACCATGATGATTCCAAATGCGATCCGGGCACTTTGAAGAAGCTGTAAAATGTTTTTTTTTTTTTTTTTTTAAAGTTTTGAGGTTCTCATTTGAAAATAAACACAAATTTCCTCTTGTGCGTCTCTGTTGTTGTGGTTGCGTGTCCCTGTAGAACTTCAGGCGGGTAAGTGTACAGTAGAGGCGACTCGTGAGGGAACGATGGTCCCCCACTGAAGCCGGGCTGAGCGGCAGAGGGAATGTGAGATGGTGCCGCTGTGTGACCTGATGTTGGTATCGGTTGCTTAGAGTGACCTTGATTCAGTAATGAGGAGACGGGTCGGACATTTGGGAGTCTGTTGTGTGCTTTATTTGTCACAGTAAATCTGGACTGATATTCACCCTGTGATACGCCGCCCTTTGACCCTTGATGCCGCTGGTCCGAGCTGAGACTGTAGATGGAAGAACTTACCTCTCGCACACTGGTCTTTATTACTGAAATGAAGGCTGACAAACTTAAAACTTAAACTGCAGAGATGTTTTGGATTGATAATTTTTATTGTAAAAATGCAAGTTCCCATCAGCCATTTCCAGAATTTACAGGATGCTACATTGATGTTCAGAACCGACGTCTAAAACTGCTTTGCTGTTACCGCAGTTTCCTGTAGCAAACACAGATGTGCAGATTATAACTGTGAGGGCATCGAGTGCCCAGTTCACTGTTCATACGGCATAAGTCCCTTGAAATGACTTGACCTGCATGAAAAATAAGACTGGCACTGAGGACCACGGCACTGAGGACCACAGCACGAAGCCCCCCGTCCTTACAGCTGATGATAAAGTTCAGTTTAATGCATGTACCAGGTCCGAGGAGATAAGGAGCAGAGAGAAACATTCCATCCACCGAGCTGCACTTCGGTACGTCTGACGACCTGCTTTAACGGGCTGCGTAAATGAGAAGAGCAGGGGTTTTATGGGTGGAGCTGGAGATGTGGTCGCTGGTCGGGCGCAGGTGGATGTTATGGGTGGAGTTGGAGATGTGGTCGTCGGTTGGGAGCAGGTGAAGATGTGGTGGTTCGTTGGGCGCAGGTGGAGATGTGGTTATCGGTTGGGCGCAGGTGGAGGTTAAGGGTGGAGCTGGAGACGCGCTCACATGGACAGGTCCTTCTGCACGCTCCACAGGGTCCCTGCACTCCTCACCAGCTGCCTCTCTTCCTCGGGCTTCAGGCTCATCTGCACCACGTCCGTCAGGCCGCTGTTACCCAACACGCTGGGTACACTCAGGAAGACCTCGTCCTTCACACCGTACATGCCCTGAGGGTGCGGAGAGACGCGGTCAGGAACGGCTTTACCGAAAGAGCATGATTGTGTGCGATTGTGTAGGTTTGTTCTCTGTGCGATGATCTTGTTTGTGTATCTGGCTTTCAGTTTTGGCGTGCGCGCAGGCGTGTGTGATGGCTGTGCGCGCAGGCGTGTGTGATGGCTGTGTGTGCTCTCTCCAGATCGATAATCAGCTGCATGGGATTGGAGGTGGGCGGCAGGAGGCAGAGAGAAGGTATGGTGGGACAAACAGGGTTTCAGTGCGCTGCACTCTTACAGTCACATGTATCATATGAATCCCAGTGCTGCTCTTCCTCTGGGGAGCGTCTCCTGCTCAAGTCCTGTTTAGCACAATGCGGGGTTACGCAGCAACATTTTAGTGTCCCCCACTGAGCTAAATACACAGTACCAGAGTCAGTAAAGTCTTAGGAGAAGAATAGGAACAATGAGAGGCACATCAGGGATGTCTGCAAGACTGATTTAGAGGCTTTTAAATTGGGGAAATCCACTGAATTCATTCAGTAAACCTTACGGGTCACAAGCATTAGAAGTTCAATGAAATACCCCTGAATTTACATTCGCAACATAGAATTTGATTACTTTTCAGAGAGTGGTCCAGCCGTTCGTTCAATTTCAACATAGCCTTTTATGATACCAACCTTCAAAGATTTTTTTAACTGCTCAGTCAAGGAGTTATGAGGGAGGAGTTATAAAACCATAATCATAGCTAAATGCCGCACATCTGTTCGGGAAAAATAAAACACAAGCAGTACTGATGGATTCTCAAAATGTCACTCTGGTCAGCTGGAATCAATAGTAGCTAAACCCATCCCTGAATAGTTGCGCATCAGCATTTTATGATCCCCTGGTAATGCAGGTTTATAGTGCTAAACGTTAGAATGCTCACCTGGACCAGTGTAGATACAGGGTGCACCTTGCGCAGGTTCTTAAGGATAGATTCCACCAGGTCTCCTACGGACAGACCAATCGCCCACGAGGTGTAGCCCTTCAGTCTGATCACTTCATAGGCACTGATGAGAAGACAATGCCAGGAATGTCTAATTAGGTTGTTATCTCAGTGCTTGCTAATTAAATGGGCAAACATATTAAATATCTTGAAATTGTGTTTGAGATTACAGTCGACCCTCATCGAGTGGCAAACATTTGTCTTTATCATAAATTTACTTCTCATTTCAAAGCTGACATTTGCACAAGCAAGAATGTTCTTATACTGTGTCTCTAGTGAACTTATACTGTGTATATTTCAATACATGTTGTATTGTAATTATGCAAAAAATCTAAACTTTGCACAAAATCATCCAAATCTTTGTTGGAAAAGAACAAGATGTTGACACGGATGGTAGATTCATAACTGGTAGGAGCTCTCCGAGCTGAGGACATGGTATCACCGAGGCTGAGCTCAGAGACTCACCCATCTACCACCTTCTTGTGCACATGTCTCCAGTCTTCCTGATCGACGTCTGTCCCCATCTCTGGGTTCAGTTTCTGGAGGGAAACTCCAGCCACATTCACGCCGCTCCAGACGGGCACTGAGAGGAAGAGGTGATTCCAGTTGTACAGTTTCCATGGAAAAAATTGCAACTAAAGGATTTAAGGGCTTTCTTTAGATAAATGACACTCAATCCACTGCTTGACAGCGGAAAATGCTCGGCACAAGCCCTTTAGAGCAGACATCAGTGAGCCGTAAAGGCGCAGTACTGCTTTATCACAGATGTACTGCCGAACCAGCGGCCTCAGACACACAGCTCAGACTGACTACCGGGTCAGACGGACAGACATACAGAATAGGAGACCCATGACTAGGGTTTTACACTCTCTGGCAGACAAACGGACAGACTCAATGCTGTAGTCTCTGTTTTCAGACAGATTCACCGCTGGAGTCGCCGTGCTCTTACAGACAGACAGATGCACTTGGAGTCCCCATGCCCTCAGACGGACAGACTCACCGCTGGAGTCGCCGTGCTCGCCGATGATCCAGCCGTGGCAGCTGGAGGGGTGCACGTGGAGCTTCTCGCTCATGAGGAAGCGGAAGCGTGCGGAGTCCAGGTTTGTGCCGCTGCCAATCACACGGTGCCGGGGGAAACCGCTGAGCTTCCAGGCCACATACGTCAGGATGTCCACTGTGAGGGGTCCCCCAAAAACAGGTCTCACTCACTGCCCAGACTCCCTTACTCGTCCCCTCCCCCATTTACATTAGACAGGTCCAAGTCCACAACAGACCAAAAAATTTGAGCCGAGAATGTTCTCAGGTCATATTCAGTTAAAGATGCCTGATACGCTTCCAATTTATACAAATACAGTGAGCACCATCAGTCTCTGCATAGTGACATGTTATTTTGAAACAAAATAAATTTCACAACCATAATTTAGTAAAAAGTTGGGACGTTATGGAAAATGCACATAAAAACAAAAAGCTATGTTTTCTAAGTTTACTGTCTCGTAGAATTTAATGTTCAGCCTGGTCATTTCATTTGGAAATATACATCCGTTCCTGCCATTAAGGCCTGCAACGTCAAAAAAAGTTTGGACGGGCAATTTTGGACTTGTTATGAAGTAGAAAATTTTGAACAATGATGTGATATGAAATAGCTGATGTTGGCATATGACTGCAATTATTTTCATACAAAAGTAACATCTCAGAAAGGCCTGGTCCTTCAGAAGCAATGATGAACCACCAATGCATGAAAAAAAATTGCTGAAATGCTTAAAAACAATGATTGGTTGTTCAGAAGGCACTGGATGAAGGCACTGGCCATTTATCTATTAAGGATAGGATCCAGTTTGATACAAACAAGTTCATTAGCCATGTTCTGTCCTGGTGTATGTCAGTGCCCTGGGAAAAGGAGTCTTGCATGTCTGTGAAGGTACGATTACTGCAGAAAAGTACATTGAGATTTCCGAACAACATATGCTATCTTTAGGAGAACATCTTCTCTTGAAAATACCCTGCATATTTCAAAGATATAATGCAACACTGTGTTCTGCACACATTGTGAAGGCATGGCTGTGTAAGGGGAAGATGGGGGCGCTGAATTAGCCTGCAGTCCTGACTTGTCCCGAGTAGAGAATGTATGATGCATTTTGAAATTGTATCTCTTGAAACTTCAAGTGCTAGAATACAGAAATATAAATTAAAAAATGTCAGGGTATAATTACTTTTGGAGCAATATAATATTTTAACAGTGAAGTTAAAGTGAATTATGAGTTGTACTTCCTGCTTCTGGGAGCCATGACTTTTCAGATCTATCATCGAGGGCTCCATAACGAATGACTTGGGTTTCCTCTACGCAGACAAGCAAAATCACCCATTTTCTCTGAGGGTGTCAGTGAGCACGTCTCGCTTGCCTGGATTGGAAACGACGAGGATGATGCAGTTGGGGCTGTACTTGACGATGTTGGGGATGATGAACTTGAAGATGTTGACGTTACGCTGCACCAGGTTGAGACGGCTCTCGCCTTCCTGCTGACGCGCACCAGCCGTCACCACGACAACCTTGGAGTTTGCTGTTACGCTGTAATCTAAGGGACAGAAAAACATGTTACCGTATTCAATTCAACTGTATTTGTATCACACTTTCACAGGAAGACTGGGGCAAAGACGCTTTATTGAGCAACGGAAAGGCAAACACCAGGCCTTCACCACAAAAATGGAAAATGAAATGAAAGCAGCACTTAACTGCTGAACACTGCTCCCTCGTAAAGCTTCTACCTCCAATAACGTGAAGAGTCTGAATTATTCTCATTTCACATTTAATGTCATTATCTCACCACATCCGATCATGAGATTGGGCATCTATGTAGAAATTCTTTTTACCTTACAAATTTAATTTGAGAATAATAATAATGCTGCTCATTCCTGCACACTGCTCCTCCATATTATGCTCATTCTCCATGATATGCTCTGATCTATCCTGCGTTTGCACATTTTCTCAATTCCTCCGCGTATGGATTTGCATGGAACTGCTCTTTAGTGTTCAGGCATTTAAGGAGGTAACTGAATGACTTTTATTAAAGTGCGGGATCATCTCAGGGCGCCCACTGATGGCCTGGACTCGCTCACCTTTGCTGGCGACTATTTTGGGGGTGCGCAGGAAAAGGCCGCCATGCTGCAGATCCATGGCCTCTCCCTTTAGTTTATCCTCCATCACATCGACCAGCGCCACCTCATCCGCCAACTCCTGCGCGTTACACACAGTACCACCATCACAAAATGGGCACAGCGCCACGATCATGCCAGCTCATCACAAACACTCAGTAATGCCCTCACACCTCATCTGAATGCATGAACACAACCATGTTATCTCCTCATCACAAACACACGCAGGACAGAGCCATCATGCTGTGTCATGTCGAGCACAGGCTGTATTACAGTCATGCCTCATCTCAAGTGTGCGTGCAATGTAACCTCTATACCACCACATCTCCATCAC
The DNA here is from genome assembly GCA_029692085.1 of Gymnothorax javanicus. Taxonomy (NCBI): domain Eukaryota; kingdom Metazoa; phylum Chordata; class Actinopteri; order Anguilliformes; family Muraenidae; genus Gymnothorax; species Gymnothorax javanicus. The sequence goes on along the minus strand of CM056209.1, from coordinate 1,150,516 downwards.
ATTATTACCCTCACGCCTTGTCTCAAACGTTCACACATTACAACCATGATACCAGCTCCCCAAAGACACATATAGGATTCAACCATGGTACAACCACTTTGTAAGCACTCATACAAAACTACAACCATACGAACTCATAACAGACACATGCAAAATACTACCGAAATGCCAGCATATGCATCTCAAACATACACAACCTTACTGTTAAGCCAGCACACCGTACTGCACTACCCCTTATTACCCACTTGCACAATCCCACCATACTAATCACACGCAGGACACAACAACACATCTTTATTTCAGTGGGGCATTCATGGAGTGTCATTCATCTGCACCACAAATTCTGATAAATACAAATGAGTGTAAGTTTGTTCAAAGGACTTAAGTTTTCTTGGATGTATTTCAAGCGGAATGTGCAGTAAGCACTCGTATATTCTCTAAACCCCACCAGTCTTCTCCTCGTGTGACAGTTTAGTTTCGTTAATATGTCCTTCATCTTCAGGAATTGCTATTTCTAAGTCTGACTGCACAGTCACCCCCATCCACTGGTGTAAAAGCCTGACATCCAAAAGTAAAGGCCCTATCACGTGTTTCTTCCAGCCTCGCCCTCAGCCAGCTGAGTACTCTCGAAGTTTTATACCTACTAGAAGACACATTGTTCTAATTAGCAAATTCAAGTCATTGGAACAAAAGTCCTTGGAAAAATGTTATTTTCTACGTTCTGCCCTGCTGCCCCAGCTCCTCGTCACTCACCTTCATGAGGATGCTCATGGCGGAGGCCATCCCCACCATGCCGACGCCCACAACCGTCACCTTATTCCGCGAGCCGGCGGGTTCCTCCTCCATGACGCGGGAGATCAGTTTATCGTACGTGTATGCCATGGCGACAGGCTGAAGGTGAAGGCAGATGTGAACGACACTTGGGTGAGTAATCCTTTTGACTTTGTGTTCAGCTCGTCCGAACACACAGGAATAAAATCATCAGGAAATGCCCCATGCCCGAGGTAGGCAATTTAAATTCCAAAAAGAATACCTGCGAGACTATTAAGACTTCTCCCTATGGCGGCTGTTCTAATCAGAAAACTCAGTTCTGCTGACCACAGCCGCCAGCGAATTTGCGGAAATTGGCATGATTTTTATCATGTGACAAATTTGCGAGTCCCGCGCGCATTCGAGATAATTTTTAAACGGTATCTTTCAATAGGGGGAAATGTATGCAACATGATGGCTAGTTCACACATTAATGCATAAAAGAATTTTCATTTACGTTTACATATACGTATTAAATCCATGACGCATTTATGGCAGAACATCATACACGAACCACTTCTGTTCTGGACCAAGATTGTCTCTTTAACTATACACATCTTTGATTTGTGATTAGCATAGATTGGCCAAATTCCTTTAAATTACGAGCTACAAAGCAGGATATTTAACGTAGCCGCCCGTGAAGTGGAGGTGCCAACTCTGCTAGAGTGTCAGATGGCAACAGCCCATCTTGGAATCGAACCCGTAGTAGATATAGATTATTTTCATTAAAGTAATAAACCGAACGCGTTATGCAGTTCATACTTGCGTCAATGCAAATTCAAGATGTTCACATAGTCAGGTAACATCGCGAAAAACACAAATACTCTCAGCGATGATGAGAGAACTACTACGTCGAAAATGCGACACCATTTAACATCGGCTACAAGTACCATCAACAGATATTAATTATAATCAATTGACCAATTATCGTCTCTAATTTTCCAAAAGCCAAGCTTATTTTGCCTTTGGGCGCTATTTTTGACGACAGCAGTGATTATTCCAAAATTTAGTCATCTGGCCGTTTTTCCCTTTTACCTGTAATGGGGACGTTGATTGTCGCTCGGAATGCAATCCAGTGGACGCTCCTCTGAGAACTTCCCCGCTTCAAACGTGCGTGCAGGCGGGGCCACTCAGTATTTAAAGCATTGCAAAGATCAGAGTCCACATCATTAACATACTGGTCAGCGCAGGCGTGCATGCCCTCGTGCCCCGCACCTTCTGCACCAAGCTCAGACTGATGGGCAAGATGACCTCTCGCGACACGCCTTTACTGCAATTCAAATTATGATAAAAATTATTATTATTATAACATGACGCATCATAACCACCTGCATGGAAATACCAGTTACGTAATTTAGATGATGAGATTATATCTTTGCTCCTCTATGTTGACAAATTGCACATTAAATATTCCCACATAAATATGACAATTTGCCCCTATCCTTTAGACTCAACCGCATGCTTGTAATATACCGCAATTTAAGGGTGGATCAATATTAAATAAATAAATAAATAAATAAATGTGCATCCACTCAAGCCCAGGTAATTTGCATACTCAGATAGGCAACTTCGCTGATTTATGTTGACTGCGTTGCAAATTTGAGAAGAAGTTTTTTAGTGTTGATGAAATCACTGGGAACAAATTTTTTCTTTGCCATTTCAGTCTGTATTTCACTGGAAAAGTCATGAGTGATACTTCTTATATTCACTCTAATCAATTAGGATATTGAACTATAGTGAACACCAGCAGCTCCACCGTCATGGTACTCAGCAACAATTCCCGATTTTTCCTATTTTGTGCTCGCAGATTTTTAATTGATGCTGTCTAGCAGACTCTGGATTCAGGCTGTTTCTGATTTTATTATCAAAAGTATTGTCGGAAATTTTTGTTTCAAAAACATACGCACATACTCTGCAAATCTGACAGTTGTGGCAACAGCCCTCTGCGGAAGCATTCGAACACACATTACACACGACACGCCCCTGTGACTAATTATACTTTGACAGTCCACCAAAATAACGCTGCTGTCAGAGCATGACAGGATGGTATGCACATGTACTGTCTTTAAATAGAGAAAAATACTTGGCATTTGATTTACATGTCTTCATACCACAGCTCCCTCAAAATAATCTTTAAAAAATCTGGAAGCTAAGGTATACTGATACTGAACATTTATTATTAACTCTGCTTAGGATTTCAGAAATTATCAAATCTATGAGGAAACAGGAAAAAAAAATATTCTTAGGAGTATTCAGAATCACTGACAGTATTGACACTCTTGTATTAGTTATACTGAACTTGTCACATAGACTTTCTGAAGAACATTTTGAGAATGTTTATTAGAGCAACAACTATGATGATGGTACTACTGCTAATAATGATGATAATGATTATTGTTATTACCATTACTACTACTACTACTACTATTATAAGAATAAAAATGTCTCCATTGAACTGATTTTACAATGACCATGCTTACTGGGTCCACAGAGAAATACTGAGGAGAAAATGAATGATTACTGTTGTGACCAAGTGCAAGAAATGTGAGCAACATCTGGCATCATACATTATTTTGACATGTCTGATTACAGTACACAGGACATTATAAAGTCTCATAAAGAGATGACTGTACAACTCATGGCTGTGCTTAATTATTTAAGTAAGAGCAATCCACGTGGACAATAGGACAAGAACTTGCAGGATTGGGTCTAAACATCTGTGTGGCCACAAGAACGCCACTGTTACTGAGGCTAATCGTGAAAAAAAACAACTGCAATTTGCTCAGCAGCGTAAATATTGGAATGTGGGGCCATGGAAAAAGGTTATGTGAACTGAGGAGTCCAGAGATACCCCGTACCAGAGCGATGGAAGCATCAGGGTAAGAAAGGAAGCCCATGAAGCGATGCACCCATCATGCATAGTGCCCGCTGTACAATCTCTCCTGTAAGTGTTTATCCATCCTCTCATGGCCCATCACATTACATTCATGAACATTAACTCTTAACGTCTGCATTCAATGGTGTGGATTTATGCATAAACACATGATCAGGATCCGATGAAATAAACCAGCACCTTAAGCTACTACCGATAAATGCATGATCACATCTGGAGTACTGGGTACAGTTCTGGGGACCATACTTTAAGAAAGATATAGAGGCTCTAGAAAAAGTTCAGAGAAGATCCACTAAGCTAATTCCAGGTATAAAACATGAAAGGTATGAGAAGAGGCTGAAGATCCTTAATCTCTTTAGTCTTAGGAAAAGGAGACTAAGGGGTGATTTGATTGAGGTCTTTAAATATGTTAAAGGGATTAACAAAGTGAATTATGTAGGATTCCTTCGACCAAGTGTTGTTAGTAGAACTCGGGGTCACAAATGGAAGTTGACCAAAGGTAAATTTAGCACTGATATTCGAAATATTTCTTCACCCAAAGAGTAATTTGATGTGGAATAGCTTGCCTGACCATATTGTTGAGGCAGAGACCTTGGGGGTTTTCAAGAGCAGGCTTGACTTAAAGCTAGATACCATTGAGTCATTGAGTATCTGAAGGGATATATTCACAATAGTATAAAGAAACTGGCGAGCCTAGTTAGGCTGAACGGCCTGTTCTCGCCATTCATGTTATGTTATGTTATGTTATGTTATGTTAACATAATTATGTACTGTATGTGCTGTAATAAAAGAATAAATGTAAGTTTATACACTCCTGTGTCTTAATGAAACTGTTCCTCTCTATTCTTTGGACTTAACTCATAGACCGTAAGAACTGACTTACCTATCATCAGTGTGTCAGGCTCGATCATGATCTCCCTGATGAGTACCTCATTCATACTGTAACTCCTGAACTAAGTGCATGAAGTAAAACCCTTGCTTTTAATGCAGCTGTCAGATCTACATTAATTTAAAACAACTGCCAGTATAACTACTGAATTAACTTAAGAACACATTAATATCCTCTGTAATCCTCTTTATTGATTCTTTTCAACTGTTAAAATCTTAAATAAATCCTCCCTTTATTCTCTAATACTGGAACTGGAGAGATCATATCGGAGGCCTTTCAGTTTAGAATCAAAACTGTAACACATCATTCAGAAATAAAGAAAAGATCAAATCTAAACATCTGACCAAAAGATCTAATGTAATGAGCTAACAAAAGTTCTAATCTTAAGATTTCATCTAAAGATCTAATCTGGCATCAATGAGCTGAAAGATCGGGATCATGCCTGCGTGACATCATCCATCACCAAACCGCAGTCGGTATGAATTTGTAAATCACAAAAAAAAAAGATAATTTACATCAAAAAATGTTATGTAGAAAGATGACCTCCTTCGGCACTGATAGTGGCTCAGATGTGTCTGCAGCGGCTCACGCACTCATGCGATGGAGAGCTGCAGTGAGCTTGTTTTTGCAGAAGGGGAGGTTTTATGCGCTGAGGGTAACCTGTGCTCGGTCCTCAGAGCATTACTGGGAGCAGTGAATACTCTCAGCAGCCTGAGGCAGGTTTTGTTAGCGCTCCCTTGGCCATCAGGTTCATAAGTTTACTTGTGCTTTGAGCCTTGCGTTGCAGCCTCAGGTTTGTTCATTAATTCTCTTGCAGATACTCTCCAGATATTTTTCACTGCTTAATGTTATTCCAATCAACCAACTAGAAGCACTCAGAGAGCACAAATCCCCGCCAAGCCATAGGGTCACTGATGCCATTGAATAGTTCACGCTTTATAATTGCATATTTACGGAGATTATATGCTGTAATTTTTGTGCTTGCATTATAGCCCTTTTGCATGGTGTAATGCGCAAAAATGCTGAAAATGCGCCTCTCCCACAATGGTAAAGAATCCTTTAAAATTTCCTGTATTGGGTGGTGGTCTTTATCGCCACCAAAATGTAATGGGTTGTTCCTTGTACCATCCCTGACTCCTCCAGAAAATTTTTATCCAAATCCATTAATAACTTTTTGAGTAATCCTGCCAACAAACAAACAAACAAACAAACAAACAGACAAACAAACGCCAACTAAAACATAACCTCTTTGGCGGAGGCAATTATAGTGAGGTTTGGCTGAAAGTCTAAAAGCCGGTATTTACCAACAGTAGTAGCAGTGAGACCTTCACAGCAGGCTGCTGTGCAGTTACAGCATACTGCCATCTAGCGGTAGTATGTAAAGTCACTGCTATGTGGTGGAATATGGTAAGTGCGACCCACTTAACGTGCAGTGAAGTGTTCTGCTCTGAAAAAGCCCTGAAAGTTTAGCTTATTTATGTAACCCTGACATGTCTCACTGCTAATGAACTGTAGTCTGGCTTTTTCAAAGCTCGTTAAATGCTCACACTCCAGATACCACTTAATTAGAGGAGTCGGTTAATCCCCGAAGTAAGATTGCTCAGCTCTGCTAAATGACAGGTGAGTTTTAATAATTGTAATTCATGCTATGAAAAATATCCAATTTATCATGATAATTTTATTTAGCCCAGGGCAGTTCTACATTTAGTTCTGAATAGACTGTGAAACCCAGGATCTGCAAAAGATGGCCTCGTATTTTTAGATCTCATTACTGTTGTGTTGAACGGAGACAGTTTGGTTTGACTGTTAGTGACTTGCCATAAGTTCCAAAAAAGCTGCAAACCCTTTTTGAATTTCTTTTCTTGTCACACAGTCAGTGAAGTCAAAACTATACAGCGCAGTAAGAAGACCGTGATACAATTGTAATGAAGATTAATTTCCAAGGAAGGTACTTTAATGGAAATGCAGAAAATAATGCCATTCTGTTGTTTACATCGTCATCTTCAAGTATTCCAAGCAAAATTTCTTCGTAAATGTAAAGAGCGAAAGGATGTTTTTAATTCGCGCTAAAATAAAAAGTTTCCAACACTGCTGTTTTTTGACAGCAAGCTGCATGAGAGAAAACCAGTAAATCTGCTGGCAAATGAATGCAAATCTTTCTGCCTCTTTCTCCATGAGTAGTTTGCTTGCCACAGGATTGAATATTATAATGCAAACGGCCACAGCACAGAGCTACAGCACTAAACAGTCATTCATTGCCGTTACAATGAACACTCTTACCCACACTGGCACTGCACTTGGTACAGATAAATGGCCACTATAGACCCAGTCTGCTGTGTACAGTGTAGAATCAGCACAGATATTGATAACATTATTACTAAACACATTTACACATATTTACCACACCCAACACTTCAGTGGTTTTCTGTGGCACAACTGGTTTACAGGACTTTTCGTCCCCAAATTTTTCGTCCCCGAATTTTTGTCCCCTAATGATAAAGAAATATGCCACCATTGTTGACAGGTTTAAGGTTAGGGTTATAATGCAGGAAGAGGACAAAACAATATTGCGGATGAACAATCCAAGGATGAAAAGTCCGGGGACAAAAAGTCCTCGAGCCGCACAACTGTCATGCTCAATATAGTTATCCACACTAGACAAACAGAATATAATTTCACAGAAGTACCACGCCCAACAACCCCGCTAATTAAATTTGATATGAAAATACTGTACCCTGGCCTGGAGGATCAGGTGTTTCTAAGCTTTCAAGCAACACCAGACTTTAGTTAACAGGGCACATTTATGAAAACTTTAAGCCAAAGATGCGTCAACAGAAACCCCAGCCTGAAGCGAACAGTACTAATTGTGCAGCATGGAGTCTCCTTTAAAGGAGTAATTAGCTGGGAAGCGCTAATGTGACTGAAGACTAACAAAAATGAAAAGGATGGCTGTCACAGAAGTGTATAGAAGCAAGAAACACACAATTCATGAAGGAATAAACTGCAGGATCATTCAAGCAAAGCAGAATCTGGCTGTGCCGTATTCCACTGCAGTACTTGAATCTTTTTCATGTTCGATCCAATCACAGCCTTTTAAACTAAAGCCCTGAAAGAGCGAATGAAGCCGGCCGTGTTCCGCCCTGATAAACCTCAGATCTCATGCCAGAGATGCTCAAACACGACTCTGATTCTCTCACTTTCCTGCATATTTTTATTGAATAAATGATGTATAATTTCACAGAGCTCTGTGGAGTGCGAGCAGTTTCAACTTTTAATTCTACAAACAACTCCTCGAAAAATCAGGACTTTGATGAGCTGTGTGTGTGTGTGAGAGAGAGAGAGAGAGAGAGAGAGAGAGAAAGAGAGAGAAAGCGTCCTCATGTTCTGTAATTTCAGTGCATTAATATCTGGCTTTTACACTCTGGGTTATGAAGGCGTTTTGGTCTGTATCGAGGCTGTGACGGCCCTCCTGCCCCAGCAGGGCCTGCTGTGTGTGTATGTGTGTGGGTGTGTTCTTTCCCTCTGTCTTAAGTTGCAGGTCCTGGCGGGGCGGAGTCCATTTAGTGCAACTGGGAGCACCTGGCCAGTCTCCCAGGTGTACTTAAACCCTGGCCATTCCAGTCCAAGTGGGCGCTCTCCATTTTTCCAGCAGCACGTTATTGTTTGGTTGGCTTTGGCCATGTTAGTTTTAGGTTTACACGCTTCAGCACTTCATCTACACCACTTAATCACTCATCCAACAGCTGACATACTGATTTACTGACCATCACACCTCATATTATTAGTATGTTTTTGGGTTTTTGTATTGCTTTAGTAATAAATGTGTATATTTTCCAGTTTGATAACCGTGTCTCTCCCGTTTTTGTCATGGCTTACGAGCCGGGTGAAGTGGCTGAAAATGAAGTGGCTGAAAATCAGTGCGTAAAACGCAGTAGGTTTTGTCTTTTCCCCCCTGGCTGCCATGGATATACCGTCAGGGCGTGAAATACTAGAACATTTTAAAAATGATTGTTATTTTAGCGGTCTACGACAGTAAATGGTAGTTGAATTTCAATAATGAATATTATTTTCAGCTCTAATTCGAGGATGTTTACGTCACAGCTGGGTGAATGGTACAGAAATTACAGCACTTTTTGTGACCCCGCTTTTAAAGGTTAAACAAACGTGATTAGACCGTTGGCTGAAGTGATCTTCTATGGTCATGTGAGCTTTATTCCCCTGTGAATTCATTTACAGCTGAGCAGATAAAAGATCTCAAGTTGATCAAGTGCAGAATTTGCATAAGGAATCTAATGCTGCAACATCTAAATATCACATCCGAAAAACTGTCCCTGCCCGTGAAGCAAGCCATTATTAAGTGGGAACATCAAAACAAAGCAATCACAGAAATTGCCAATAAATAAATAAATGAATAAATAAAATGAAATGGTGGCCAAATCAAAGTTTAGGCTATACTCTAAAATGAAGCAGCACCCAAAGAGCGGGTTAGCATGGATAACAGCTGTGGATGATGGATGTTGTCATAACCCTAGTCTGAATCCCTACTGTGTCTCTGTGCAATTCTGCAGCATGCGTGTCTGTTAGGTGTGTGTGTAGTGATTGGTGTACGGCTTGTGCGTTTCTCCCCCTGTCAGCTGAATCTGGCTACTAGCTCATTTCCTAATGAGCGAGTGACGGGTATTTAAGTCTTCCAGTGCATGAGCTTCTCGCTGGATTGTAAAGTTACATTCGCAGGAAGATCCTGGTCGTATGTATGTTGAACTTTTTTGTCTTTCTATTAATGCAACCAGGACTTTATTGGCAGCCGAAGTCTCCTTGGACCTTTATTATCATCAGTTAATTCAAACAAGCTCCCAGTCCGAAATCAGGGTCCAGGCAAAATAAGTCAAAAACAGAAAAAAAAAAAAAAAAAAGGATATTCTGAGCATGTAATCCCTGCGAAGGACACAAACAGGCACTCAACAACTCTCCTATAAGTGGCCAGTTGTTGTGCCCTAACAATAACATAACCATAAAAAACTATTTTACGCTCTAATACTTAGCATTGTACTCTTATTATATCTTATGAGGTTTCAAAATTTGTTTTATTACAGTCATTAAATAAAAATCACTATCCATTTGAATTTAAAAAACAAGTCTTTTGAAACAGAGATACATTAAGTTTTAGTAAAGATAGAACACGATGCGCAATACAGGTGCACAAATAAGCTGATTAGCTTGGTTACGCACATGAAAAGAGTTAACTAATTAACTTAAGAAAGTTCAGATAGTTCCAATGGGTGGAGCTTTCACTCTTCCATTTGCATGCAAAGAGAGAAATTACATCATTGTTACATAAAAACTCTGCCAATCAGAGGCCAGGGCAAAGTCACCTGGCTACCTATCACAGCTGGACTGGATTGTGGGCCTGAAAATACCAGGAAACCAAACCTTACAATGCTACCCACATCCCACAGTGAGCACATCAGTGACTGAATACAATAAAGGTGATTGTAGAAATGGTTATACATTCATTTTAATGAGTTAACCCTTTGAGTGCCATAGGCAACTATAGTTGCCCAATGATGTAAGATATCAAAACCAGATGCTTTTGAAAACCTATCATGTGACAACTTGTTTAAAAGAGCTCCCCTAAACAAGTTGCCACATGATAGGTTTTCAAAAGCTCCGGATAATTGCATTCTTAATTCCTTGAAAATTTTTTCGGCGCTCAAAGGGTTAAGATGCATACGAAACATACGAATCATACTTCAACAAACATACTTCAATAATTTCATTTTGCTTTGCAATGTTTGTGACTTTACTGTAAATGTGTCATAAATGTATAATGCAGCGTGCATCAAACCGTATAACATTTTATCCGTTTGTTGGCACAACATTCATTTTGCAGGGATAAATTCTGTCTTTTCACCGCAGATTAGAACTGAGAGACGGATGAATAGTTTATTCCGAGTGTGAATATTTCAGCAGAGCATGATGGAGGTTTGTCTTCGTCCCATCGCTGGGAGTTCAGATCAAAGTCTGGCCTAGATTCTCTTCTTTAAGCTCCTGAACGCTGCTCGCTGAAATATTTACCCTGATTGTCCTGACTTTTAATGTCTGTCTTGTTTTTTTCAAGTTAAATTCAGGTTGTTCTTCAAAGGATTGACAAACCCACCCCAGACAGCCAGAAAACTGTTCTTCAGTGAGGCCTCTCCGCCAAAAATCTTTCAACATAAATAATGTGAGCAGAGCAAGTTTTAATCTTTTTCAATATCTTGCAGGATTTTAACATCTGGACAGAGTGACTCCACCAGGTTTCTTCCTCTACCCTAAAACTACTTTTCAGTTAATAGGAGAAATTTCCAGAAATGTGGTTTGGATTTTGTTCAGTTATCAGACAGTATGCATTAAAAACAGATGAAATACCCCCCGGGGTTCATAACTGCGAGGTCAACTTAAGTAAAAGCACATTTCTATAATCCTTCACTCAAAAACAGTCAAACACTAAAGAATTACTCTCACCACTCTAACTTACTACCACTATCACATTTATGAGCTAAAGTCCGCCAAGTTTCAGGCAGCCTTCAAGGAACAATGAAAAAAATCTAAATTTAATTAAAAAAAAAAAAAAGAATTTTAATTTTTAAAATTTGAAGTGTTCTTAAAATAAGACTTTACTTAAGATGTAGCAATAATGTTGAGGGAAGTCACATGAATCGGTGAAATGGCTCCGCACTAAAAAGACAACAATGGTTATGTATGTGTGCGCGTGTGCATGTGTGTTTGTGTGTGTGCGCGCGTGTGTGTTTGTGTTTGTGTATGTGTGTATGTTTGTGTGCTGCTCACTTATGTATGTTTATATGAGAGTGTGTGTGTGTGTGTGTGTGTGTGTGTGTGGATTTGTGTGTTTTGAGTCAGTGACTATGCATGTTTGAATCAGCGTGTGTCTGCATGTAAATGTATGCTTGTGTAAGTGTGTATGTTTATAAGGGTGTTTGTTTATAAATGTGTGTGTTTATAAGTGTGTGTGTGTGAGTGTGTATGTTATGCCACACCATAAATGTGATTGAGCTCAGTTAACAGTACTGAGATACCGGTGATGGATTGGCCAACTGTCCAGGGCGTGTTCCTGCCTCTCGGCCAATAGATGCTCGAATGGGCTCCGCCCCCTTTGTGACCCCATGACTCTGAGCAGGAACAGACATGTTGGAGGGAGAACAGGAGGATGGATGAGACATCGGTGCTGGGTGTGATGTCATGGACACCGGACAGGATCACAGGTGCGTACAGGGAGGCTCAGTCCTCTTTAACAGTGCATTTGTTTTTGTTCAGTTGAAAAACTGAAGGTTAACCCTTTGAGTGCTAGATGCAGCTACTGCTGCTCAATGATGTAAGATATTAAAATCAAAGCTGTTGAAAACCTATCATGTGGCGACTTGTTTAAAAGAGCTCCCGCAGGGGAGCTCTTTTAAACAAGTCGCCACATGATAGGTTTTCAACAGCACAAGGTAATCAAATTTATAATTTTTTCAAACGTTTATTTCAGTGCTCTAATGGTTAATTGTGGTTAGAGAATCATTTGTTTTGCCCAGTTGAAAAACTTTCACATTTTATGTCATTGTACCATTTAAAGGGAGAAGACTGATCTTATGAAGTGAGATGAAAGTCTGCGAGGCAGAACCGCGGGGCTCACAGACCTCAGCTCCAGCGAGTCAGATGCAGTTAGCAGGACACACGGTGGGTCTAATTATTTTGAGATTGAACTGAGGGTTAATTGTGGTGAGAGAATCAAACTGTTTGACACAGAGCAGAGAAGCGAGTTTCATCCCCACAAAACGGGGGAAATGAATTATCCGCCCCAAACGCCCAACCCCCATCCTCAGCGGGGTCCTGTGACAGTGACTTATGAGGAAAATGAACTGAGGAGACTCAGAAAGGTCAAATGCACCCCCTCCCCCCCCCCCCCTCAGCCCTTTATGTTTCCAGGGGCCCCTCCTCTGCACTGACCCCCCCAAGACGGCCCCTAACTCTCGGCCCAAACTCCATTTTACAGCTGATGGGCCCCGGCCTCCAATGCAGCTCTCTGCACTCGGACGCCTAACGCAGCCTTTTTGACTGATCAGCATTCAAAACGACACCCCCGACCAAGACGACATGTTCTCCTGTGGGCGGGACGGGAGGGGTGGTGCTGTGGAGGACTGGGCCTGCTCGGGTGGAGGGGGTCGGGTGGAGTTTTGGGATGTGAATTTGGGGGTCGAGTGGAAAAAAGATGAAGCCGGGAGTAATTTTCCGGCACGGCGAGGAGCCATCCGGCTGCTGCCTCCGATCAGGCGTCTTGTAGCCGAGGGCCGCAGTCGCTGGCGATGGAGATGTCTGCTCTAATGTGTTCGCTGCTGTCTCTCGGTCCTGCTCCTCACCCCACGGACGCCCCACACCGCCTGCGTCTGTCCGCTCGCTCCTGCACATCATCCATCTCCCGCTCGCTCTCCCCCTGTCTGCGCCTCCTGCTCTCTCTGTCTCAGTTTCACATTTACTAAGCCTTTGTTCTGCTATTAGCCTAGTAGCTAAACAACCCAAAACCAATGGAAATGTATATTACATGGACTTCCTGCTAAGTATGAAAGGATTCAGAGCAGTTCTTCTATTTTGAATGTTTGATGTATTTGGGGGGGGGGTGGGGGGCATTAGGGAGATCCTCTGCTGAAAACAGACTAATGGACCCTCAGGACTATCTAATCAGAATATGGGTGTCACATGTCCCTTATAAATTGCTGTCTCAGTGCTGCTTGTGGGACTGACCATTGACCATCAGCCTGAGGTGCCAACGGTAGGTCAACACAACGCAAGGCTGAACTCTGAGGCCAAACTCTAGCTCCAACAGGGACGTCCTGCTGAAAACACATGGACTTATTCTTCATAATAGCATGTTCTGTCTTTTATGAGTGTGAAGACCTGATCCCAATTTCCATACGTTGCTCCAGCATTTCAGACTAGTATTATGCTGTAGAATCTCAGTCTTAAAAAACTCAAGCCAAACAACATATAGCTTTTATGGATTCTCCTTTCATTATTACTGACAGTAAAAAAAAAAAAAAAACAAGCACAATTTTCAGAAGAGAGTGCCATGAATCAACATGATCATATTTGGCAGATGATTGGCGGGTGGTCAGAGCGAGTCCCGGACAGTCAATCATCCATAAATAGAAACTTGAAGGGAAATGTAATATTTGCACGAACAGCATTGAGTCAGACGGAGCAGTAAGAACAGAATATATTGTGAGTTGACATGAATAATTACTGCTCCCGGATAATGTAATAGCAGCGGCATTGTAAAGCAGTACTTTCAGTCCAGCATTAGCATTAGAAGCTCCATAATTATTTAGCCACTAAAAACATAATTATCCCAGCAAGTACAAAGCCCTCCACTTGATTGCCAACAGTTTCCATCTTATATGGTAATTATTCATATTATAATCACAGACATAATTACAGAGGGACAAGTCTTTTTGTGCCTCCAATCCAATTTTCTATTTTCACCAGAATAGATTTTATTATGTTGTCTTTCAAAATACTTTCTTCTCAGAAAACTGAGAGAAAAATAATCGTATGCCCTCGGTCATGATGGCGGACAGGCTTCCTCGCATTTCCTTCTTCGCTTTTTTCTTTCTTTTCAGTGTTTGTGGCCTCACCTCCTACATTAATAAATAAATAATATAACCAGCTCTTATTGTTGCTGTGATTTGTGTTTGAGAAGTAATTTCATGAATTCATGAATTTTGATGAGCCTTCCAGCAAACTAAGAATCCCATTGGCCAGAGAATATTCTAAAATGCTCAATCATTTCAGCATATGACTGCAGTTATTTTTCTGATCAAGCTTCAGGCTGCTTGATAGTTTTTCTTTTTCCCGGTGGGCGGCAGGTTTTTCATTCTCTGTCCTGGAGTTCACGTGCAGGTGACCGAGCATCATCAACACTGCAGAGCATGAAGGGATGGACGGAGAGAGAATGGATGGATGAATGACAGTCAGAGATAAAATCAGCTCTGCATCAGTTTCTCTCATCTACTGAGTAAAATCATGGGGATGTTACAATTTACTATGCAGGTTTATACAATGCTGTGTTTGTTTTTGTTAATTTCAGTGGTTTATCTCGCCTCAATATGAGCACATTCAACACAAGACCATTAATAGGAGCTACTGTATTCTGTTGGGGAAAATACAACTTGGTCTCTCTCTCTCTCTCTCTCTCTCGCCTTGATCGCTGGTTTCTCTCCAATGATTGCTCTTTATACAATGATAAAATACATCATAACACAGAACCAATGCTGTGGGTCCCAGTGGAGAAGTTTTGCAGGCAGTTAAATCCAGAAAAAATGTGCAGTTCGTACAAACTTAAATCTTTTAATGCATAGCAATATGAATATGTATAATGGGCCTCATTTATTGAGCAGCATACAAACAAATTTTCCCATATTTACTTTAAACTGATGTTTAGGCATGAAAATTGGGTTTTATCTCTCTTCTTTGAAGGAAAACTTGCTCAGAGGGACAAAGGACAGATAATGCCCGCGGCCAGGGATTCTTGGATGTATTTTTGCACAACCTGAATCGCTGGGTGTAAGAGATAAGATACACTTTATTGACCCCGTGGGGTAAATTGTCCTCTGCATTGACCCATCCTATATTTAGGAGCAGTGAGCAGCCACAGAGCAGCGCCCAGGGACCAACTCCAGTTCTAAAGCCAGAGCCTTGGTCAGGGACACTGGTAGGAGTGTTCCTATAGAGTGTGTCTTTCTAAAGCCAGAGCCTTGGTCAGGGACACTGGGACATAGAGCTGGTTGGTCAGGGACACTGGTAGGATTGTTCTATAGAGCAAGTCTTTCTAAAGCCAGAGCCTTGGTCAGGGACACTGGTAGGATTGTTCCTATAGAGCAAGTCTTTCTAAAGCCAGAGTTTTGGTCCAGGACACTGGTAGGAGTGTTCCTTTAGAGCATGTCTTTCTAAAGCCAGAGCCTTGCTCAGGGACACTGGTAGGAGTGTTCCTATAGAGCATGTTTTATTAAAGCCAGAGACTTGGTCAGGGTCACTGGTAGGAGTGTTCCTATAGAGCATGTCTTTCAGGGTGTGGGAAGCTGGAGTACCCACAGGAAACCCACACAAACTTGGGGACACATGCAAACTCCACAATGGGTGGCTCTGGCTGGCCGAGGCTTGAACCCAGAACCTCCATATTCTGAGGCAACAGTGCCAAACACTGAACAATTGTAGGAGCGATATGCAGGATGAGATGTGGCTCAGGGCTGAAGATCATGGTGCTCTGGAGGAACCTCTGCTTGGTCAGGAGAGCCAGAGTCGTGCTTGGGTCAGGCTGACTGGACCAGCGTTGTGCAGGCAATGTAAAGGACAGTAGTTTCCCCAGTCTAGTATGTGGTGTTTGTTCCACTCCATTCTGGGGTTAAGTTGGATGAGCCACAGGTATCTCAGCACAGCTGGAGACTGCAGGGTTTGAATGAGCTAGAATGTTGTCTCCTCCTGATGATTGCCGGAGGTTAACAGTGGGAGTGACGTGGGTAATATCAGTCTTTTGGGCTCTGGTGATGATCAGCGCATCAGTGGGGTCCGGGAGAGTTACTGGCCAGTTTAACATTCATGAAGCTTCCATCTACCATGGACTCAATTTGGCCAGAAATGGGCTGAAGACCCTCGAGAGTCTAAACTGAACGCCGGTATAAGAGATCGCGCATCAGTGCATTCACACTGTGGGTCACAAACACCTGTTATCCCCTGGCTAGAAGTGATGTTGGGCCTTTTACCAAGCAGGTCAACATGAAGCAACCTGGATTGCCACAGCAGACATTTTGAGCAGCATTTTGATCCTTCTTAGGCGTTCAGCCGATGTTTATCGTGTTCGGTCCACCCACATGGGTTCCATGGCTTCAGATGAGGCTGTGGACTTGGGGTGAGTGGGAACTGACTGCATAACAGCGGATAAGCTCTCCTCCAAAGATCTCGAGTGCTCCCTCCATAACACGGGTAGTGATGAAACCTGTTTGCCTCTTGTGTTCTGCTATCTCTGCCTTTGTCTGCAACAGCAGGAATACCAGTGTCTCTCCTTTGCTTTGCTGGATTGTAAACAGTGTAGAGCAGCTGTTTAAGTGGAAACATGTCTTTTCATGCATCTCTTTTTGTCAGCAGTGCAACACCTATTCTAATATTCCCTTTTATGTTTATTTTCCTCTCTGTGACAAGTTTTATCAGCAAGAAAAGTTATTCCTGCGTCCAGTTCCCTTTTCTTTTATGTTTGTTTGCAAAATTATTGTCTTTATTGCTTGAAAGAAGTCAAACATTTTAAGATGGGGCTTTATTTCACTGGGAGACTGTTATGTTTTTCAGAATTTAGGAACTAGGAACAGATCACAGAAAAGCCAAATATACGCCTTTCCTGAACAGAAAAGGCAAACGATGGTCTAAAGTCAAGCAGGAGCGAATTGGAACACAGGAGGTCAGGCTAAGTGTTATCAAAAAGACTGGTCTCAGGTCAGAGGATGGCAAGCCAAATGAATCTGGGCACACTGGGCAGGTGCACATCTTCAAACTGGAATGAAGGGGAGGCTGGAAGAGGCCACTCGCCAGGACTGCAGAAGCTTGGAAGAGTTTGCTTAATAAAGAGTTACTTGCCTTTTTTTGGCTTCACCTCAGATGAAGGAAATTGACAATCCAGCAAAGGGAAGATGGAGACCAGAAACTTAAATATTTGAGATGATAATTAATAAAGTGGGTAGGAATGAGCAAGCATGGGGGAGGAGAAAAATAAGACAATAAATAATGAGAATCAATTTAGGAAACAAAATGGAAACTGACAAGGACAGCTGGAGGGGGGGGGGGATAAGAAAACAATCATGACGTGACAGGAGACATCATTCACATATGCACTATTATTAGAATTTCTTTATGGTGCTTGAATGGGCTTGACAGGTGGACTCAGATAAGTGTCCCCCATCAACCAATCACTGTGGACATAGTGTATAAATGCAAACATAAACACAACGTCATCCTTGGCGACAAGGTCAACCACAACGTGATTCTTAATGTATGAGTTTGCCCAAGGCTTTACTAGGAGTTTCCCTAACAGCTTTGAGAAGCAATTTTAAGGAGTTACTCAGAGTTAGGAACTTTTAGCACCACTTAGGAGTAGCCTACTCCCAGTTCTAAAATAAGATTCTTTGTGATGCGGCCCAAGATCTATAACTGTATGCTGTCTTAACTCCAATGAAGACTGTAGTTGGAAAAGCATGTCCAACAAGCAAATTGGATGAAGCTCTCAATGATTAATGAGTTTAATATGACAGACTGCCTGATCAATCTGAAGTACATTATGCTCGAGGAAAGATAAATGGGCGACAAAGTCATGAACTGCACGGAGCGTTCGGCAGTAATCAATGTAAGCTGAAGTGCAACAATTACACTGTCAGACTCCTTCCTATCCGCGTAACGCTTCTGTCAGGTGTCAAAAACTATTAATCTGCATATTAAGACTATAAATGAAACTGCACGGATAAAATTAATAAAATAACACCATAAGCGGGGCCTTTAGGGTCTTATACAGGAAAACACATTGCTAGGAAACATAGAACCGCTCCATAAGTTATTACGTGAGATTTTGGAATGGAGGAAAGAAACTGAAACATTTTTTTCGATTTGAGGGAAGTCAGTAATTAACCTCTGTGGATGATTGTCTCTGACAGCACAATGAAAGACCAGAATCCACACATGACGTCCCTCACTTTCTCTTTCCCCCTGCTACCTCTGATGGAATGTCTACCGATTCTGACTTCAACAATTCACAATAACTCTGAAATCTGATGTTGCAATTAGAATTTTTTTTAAATTATTCTAATACCTTCACCCTGAATAGATGTCTAACTGAAGAAAGAAACAGAACAGCTCCCTCTGTGAGGGGAGTTAAGAGTGGCGTCCTGTTCGTACCCCCAACACCTGCATTTTTATCACAGTTTTTTTTTTTCACCAATTCTTGCACATCTGAGGGCCAATCGGCCCAATACCCTTCACACATGTGCACATAGGTCAGTGTTCAGTGACAATCTGTGAGTAACACTGATTTATGTCAACACATTCAGTAAAATAACGGACTTGTCTTCATTTCAACAGAGAGACCACCTACGAATGCTACAGGATCAGACTACTGTCATGTGCAGTGCAGTGTTGCTGTCAATTACTGCTGAGATAAAGATATAAAAATGTGTTTTATCTTTTGGCAGCTGACAGCTTTTGACAAATGGAGGACAGGAAGAAAAATAAGTTTTGGCTTTCGGTCAGTCACGTCATGACATGTAATCAATCTGTGGAATTCAAAGCCTCAAGAAATGAAATGCAATAAGGAGCCATTAAAATACTGATCAATCTATGTTAGTGCAAAGACTGCACCTCCCAGCTCACTCCTCCATGTTAACACACTGAGTGGGGTTTTCATGTTCCAGAGCACAGCAGGTTCCAGCGTCTGTGACGCTGTGTACTGGGAGCCATTAAACTGGCACCAGTCCCTCAAACACACGATCTCTGGAGCATCGTTGAATGAAACGGCACAAAAGCTCATACGTTGTCTTCAAAGAGCTTGAACAAAAACTTGCTCAGAGTTGACTATTTCAAAATTGAATGTGCAAACCTACAGAGAACCCAAATAGGAGGCTTGGCATTTCATTATTTGGATTTTTAATTTACAGATCAACAACCACTCACTTCAAATAAAAAAGCCACAGAGCTCATTTTATCCTTTCTCTGCTCCTGCCGAAACTCTTTCTCACAGTTGACGGCCAAAAACAAGATCACAATGAACCACCTCAAAGGGCAAAGCTTAGAAATTATGCTAATTTCCTTCAAATTAGGAGATCTTGAATAACCTGTTTTGATTTGTCTGTCATGTGAATTGTTGTAATGATTATTTAGCTGATTTGCCTTCTATCAGTCCATTGATTGGGCGTTATCATCTGTCATCGACGCCGCAGGTATGGGATAGTACGGCTGTAGTCTACCTACCAGTAGGTTGTGTGGGATGTTATGAGATGATGTTCCTCCGCGTGAGGAAGAGATCGGGGTGGTGGGCGGGCCAGTAAAACGTGTATTTAACAGGTATAAAAACTGCCAAGGTTGTAAGCTCATGCACTATTGGGTCTATACATGAAGAAAAAAAACCCTGAACTGTGACTGTAAATCAAAAACTAGTTTCTACAAGCGAGTGTATTTTAGCAGATGCTGCTCTCATCAATATGAGTTGGTAACTGGTAAGAATCAAACCTGGGAATTGATCAAAATAGGAGCTGGTAGTTGTTAAAAGTAGCTGACTGCTGGTAAGAATTTAATCTGCTGAAAATACACGCTGTTAGTAACTGGTAAAAGCACTTAATTGGTAGCTGGTCTCATCAGTGGTAGCTGGCAGATCAGCTGTCAAAAACCTCACTCTAACGCAGGGGTGGGCGATTCCGGTCCTGGAGGGCTGGTGTGTATACAGGTTTTTATTTTTATCAATTACCCTGACTAATTGACTTAATTGGTTGCATACACAAATATAGATTTGTCCAAAAATTAGATCAAAGAAAAATTTTCTATGAAAGGAGACAAGAACAGTCTTAGGTCATTCATGATAATTTAAATAAATGCGTCTGAAATGTCAGATTTTATAAATGGTTTGGCTAATTTAGACAATCAACTAATTAAAGGCCAGAAGTTGGTGTGAAAACCAGGGATGGATACGGCCCTCGTTGCCCACCTCTGCTCTAACGGGTCAAGCTACTTGATAAGCTGGGTTTGCTCAGCAGGGAGTGGTTCTGTAACAGCTCGCTCCGTGTTTAGCAATGTCCGAATAATCACAATTTTATGAACCTGCCACATTTGTCATAATAAGCCGAACTTTTGGCAATGTCAATGATGCCTGGTGTTAGGAAACGAGCTGGCAATATCCAAATAACTTGAAAAACAGTATTGCCGTAGAAAGCATAAAATATTCTCACAAACCACCCGAAGCTAAATATTTTAAGCCCCCTTTTTAAAATGCACTCGAATGCAAAGTTAACACTTCAAAGAATACAATTTTATGATATGTTTCAATTAGTTTTTTTAAATATATGTTTTACTTTAACATTTTTACATTTCTATTTTATTGAAATGAATCTATAAAGCGCTCAATAGAGCCCCAGTTATCTTTGCACACATTGCAGCCTATTGGTCAGATCCCCTGTCAGTCACCAATTATTTCTG
This sequence comes from Gymnothorax javanicus, assembly GCA_029692085.1. Classification (NCBI taxonomy): domain Eukaryota; kingdom Metazoa; phylum Chordata; class Actinopteri; order Anguilliformes; family Muraenidae; genus Gymnothorax; species Gymnothorax javanicus. The sequence continues at coordinate 1,129,670 of CM056209.1, read as the reverse complement.
CGGTACTCCTTTCATCTCGAGTGCCAGTAAGCTGCGCTCTAGCGGCCGCTCTGCAGTACCGACCGTGGCAGAGAGAAGCCGCGCATGTCCCCGGAACACAATGCTGTTCGGGTCTTAGAGCGCCACTATTCGCCCGCAAAGGAGAAAAAGAGCAGTGAAATCTACCTGCATACTGCAAGGGAGAGGGGCACCCCGTCCAGAGCCAACGTCTAATCTGGGAAATAAATTATTGTTGGACGAACAAAGAGCAAGAAAGGATTGAGTTATTATTTGCGTCATTGACAGCACTTTGGTTGCACGGCAATCTTTTTTTTTTTTTTTCTCCAACCTTAAAAAATGTCATCGTCTGGTAAAGACAACAGCGGGGCTCATGCTAATTACGTGGGACCATATCGCTTGGAGAAAACACTCGGGAAAGGACAGACAGGTTTGTCTTTTGAATAATTTCAAATTTCATTTCCGTTTCGAATGTGATATTGTGGTGCTCCTCAATCTGGGTTTACCGGTTGGTTATAATCGCGTGGATGCATTGCCTCTTGTGTTGTGGCTTTGGGTTTGCTGCTCCCCGGCTTATCGGCAGTTTTGGGCTTCGGATTCTTATTATATACTGTTTCTTTTTGGAAATGTTTTACGACTGAGGTCTCAAAAAGAACAAGTAGCTTTTCTAGATATTTTTCCGGGATGTCTTGGGCTGTGAATCTCACTGGGGCTGTCTCCAGGATTCTTCGGAATACAAGGAGGATAATCAACGAGTAAACTGGAAATCGTGACACATTATTCTTGGAAAATTAACTTGACCTCTTAGTTACGCTCCGCTCACTTTGCTCTTGAGCTTTGTGATGTATGAAGGATAGAACGGAATTTGCCCTTTTATAACGCATAACCGCTTTAACATCGAATTGATGTGAAGTGTTTTGTTGTGTCTTCAGTTTGGTGAATTTTGCCTTGCACTAATTTTAGGCTGTGATATTAAGACATGATTGACATAGTCTGCAGCAGGTGCCGCACTGGTTCAGTTTATGATCGGCCGTCATCATCAGTGATAACACTGTGAAGAGATTCTTAGCTATTGCAGTCAGCAGCTATGCCTTTATTTATTATACATATTTTAAATAAAGAAATACATGTGAATTGAAATATGTAGGCACTTTGATTCGGGAACTGCAATCTTGACAACTAAGATAAAGCCCACAATTAATACATGTATGGAATAATGTAGTTGGACATTGGCTATGAGTAGTCTGTGTGCCTTAGCGGCCGTAGAAGTTGGCGTGGAGCAGTTAGGCAAAGTGTTGATCCAAACTGCACGAGATATACGTCCCTAATTTTTCTCTGAGCTATGCCCTCAAGAGGAGAATATATTAAAAAAAAATTCTGTCTAGTTGGTATGATGAACACCTTGAATTGGCGTGTCCTTCTCTGCGCACCGCAGTTGATGCTCACTGAATATAACTCATTGTGGGGTTAAACTTGTTAACGGTTTTTTCACTTTGCTAAGGGTTGCTTTGTCTCATCGTTTCGAATGAAAGTGCGATCTTTCGCCCACATCTTTGGCTCAGAACATAGATAAACTACATCATGGTATGATTTCTTGTGCATGTTGTGATTATCGGCTATAGCCTAATCATGCATTCTATGGTTATAGTCATGGATGGGTATATTGGTTGACTGTACATATTGATCGTCACATTATGGTCAGAGGACGGTTTAAAGAACTAGCTTAGGATCTTTTTTCCAATGTGGTCCCACAAAAATAATGTTTGAAACACATGACAACCTAACGAGTCACCATTCAAAGCAAACACCGCATTACTCATCATGAGCTTCTTTCGCGACAGCATGGATGATCATGCTGCTCATAGTCCGTTATACGATGTTTTGTGTTCTCTGCCTGAAGCTGTGGCTTTGTACAGGACTGTTAGAAACGGTCCTCTCCGGGTTTTTCCTGTCATAAATTTTCTGAAACTTTTTGCATTGCAGTTTGAATAATATGAGTAATATCGCATTCATTCTGAGGATTTTTTTTTGTTTGGTCTCATCCTCCCGTTATCTAACCGGCTTATTGCTGGGCAGGGCTGCGGGGTGAGGGTGGGAGCGTATCCCAGCATGCAGTGGGGGAGAGACGTGTACACACCCTGAGCAGCCCGCCAATCCATCGCATGGACCAGACTCCACTCACTCACTCACTCACTTACACACTCACAAACTCACCACTCACCACTCACTCACTCACTCACTCACTCACTCACTCAAATACTTGCTCAATCACACACTCACTCACTTACACACTCACCACTCACTCACTCATCAGTCACGCACTCACACACACACTCACTCACCACTCTCTCACTCACTCACTCACTCACTTACACACTCAGAAACTCACCACGCACTCACTCACTCGAATACTCGCTCAATCACGCACTTACTCACTCACACATTCACACACAGACTCACTCACTCACACACTCACGCACTCACACACACTCACCACTCACACACTCACTCACTCACTCACTACTCTCTCACTTTTCACACACTCACACACTCACTCACTCACTCATCACTCTCTCACGCATTCACTCACTCACGCACTCACTCACTCACTCACTCACACTCACTCACGCGCGCACTCACTCACTCATTCACACACACATGCACTCACTCACACTTTCACTCACGCATGCACGCACTCACTCATCACTCACTAACTTACACACTCACGCACTCACTCATCACTCACTCACATACTCACTTACGCATCACTCAAACACTCACTCACTCATTCACGCACACACTCACTCACGCACTCACTCATCACTCACTCACGCACTCACTCACTCACTCATCACTCTCTCACTCGCACACTCACTCATCACTCACTCACACTCACTCCTCACTCACTCACTCACATCACTCACTCACACACTCACGTACTCACTCATCACTCACTCACTAACACACTCACGCCCTCACTCATCGCTCACTCACTCACACACTCACTCACTCACTCATCACTCACTCACTCACCATCACTCACTCACTCACTCACTCATCACTCACTCACTTACTCACTCACTCACTCACTCACTCCTCACTCACTCACACACTGCAGGTGATTAGTGTGCCCTGTCAGCCTGGCCCGCACATTCGGCCCCCCCCCATGGTGCTTCTGTCACAATCAGTTACTTTTAAATATTGCACCGTGGAGATTTAATCAGACATATCACAGAAATGCATGTTTTACTTGTGTATTGTTTGATTTACATTACATTTTGTTATATTTATTTAGCAGACGCTTTTATCCAAAGCAACTTACAGTAAGTGCATACAGTAAGGTCACTGACACTGTAGCCCAACAGACTGGACGAGGTACAATTCACATCAAGCATTAGTCACCTGAAGTCATGAACATGTAGAGCAAAGACTATACAGAAGGCGATAGCACACAGGAAAAAGAAACAAAGCAAATGGAGACATCAGAGCAGGAAGTTTATTTTTTTAAAAAAAGCAGGGGAGGGGGGCAATCAGGTCAGATATTGTCTAAACCAGTGAGTCTTAAGGTTACGACGGAAGAGCGGCAGCGATGGAGCAGTTTGCAGGGAGGTAGGAAGGTTATTCCACCACTGGGGAGTAAGATGGGAGAAGCTGAGTGGTCTGGTAGAACGACCCACTTTCCGACCCAGGGCGGGGGGGCGAAGTCGTCCTGCTGCTGCAGAACGAAGTGGCCGGGCAGGTGTGTATGGGATGATCATCTCTTGCAGATAGGAAGGGGGCTGTCTTGTTTGCTGCAGCATAGGCCAGAGTCAGGACTTTGAATCTAACTCTGGCCGCAACTGGCAGCCAGTGCAGGGATCTCAGCAGGGGGTCACATGGGAGAAATTGGGGAGGTTGAGGAGCAGACGATTTCCTCAAAGTGAACTGGTGAATACTCAATGTTGTGATTACAAGTAACTATTTAAAAGAAAGTGTGGACACTCGCTCATTGGGTGTATCGCAGAAGTTAAAAGACACAGAGCACTATTGTCAGGGTTTTGAGTGACACTGAAGAGGGAACATATCACCCCTCCCAGAGTTTCAGATTTGAAATAAACATTTTGGGAGCGCGTGAATGCTCTTGGCTGAAATGGGTGTATTAGCACTGAATTTTGAGGCACTGAATTTCACACATGAAGACTGTGAGCACAGGTGTCAGTGCTGAAATGGTCAGTCCTCAGCAGGATCAGCAATAGATACAGTAAAATAACCAGTCATCGGTAGACTGTGAGTATAATCAGGTGTACTGAGATAATCGCTTTTCTCTGGTACAGAACTGAAAAAGTTTTCTGTAGAACTGAAAAAACCACCTATCAGTGCTGCAGGTCCATTCAGATATTCTGAATGAACTACTTATCTTTATCATGCGTGTTTTCAGATGTACTTAAATAATGAATGCTGTAGCAGCACAGAGGGTATTGATGTGCTGTATTGATAAGCGTGCAGAGGGTGTGCAGAGGGCGTGTAGAGGGTGTGCAGAGGGCGTGTAGAGGGTGTGCAGAGGGTGTGTAGAGGGTGTGCAGAGGGTGTGTTGAGGGCTGGTCAGTGTGGAGTCTCTGCTCTCTGACTGCAGTGCGCTGGTATTTATAGCTGAAGCTGCAGGGCCTGGCTGATCGGGCCGTAGTGCTGGGAGCCGGTTTCATGTGATTAGGCCAACACACACACACACACAGACACACACACAGCACACACACACACACACACACACACGCACACACACACACACACATGCACACACACACACGCACGCACACGCATGCACACACATGCATGCACACACACACACACACACACACATACACACAAACGCACATTCTCTGCCTGTTTCTGTTTAATCCTCGGGTCAGAGTCAGCTGCAGCTTACGCTCACGTGTGTGTGTGTGTGTGTGTGTGTGTGTGGCAGCGCTGGAGTGCAGCCTATGGGGGTCACAGTAATGCATGAAGGGAGGGAGTGATTTGTGCTCCCTTCAGCACTGCTGCTCTGCCTCTGATGTCTGGTTGCAGAGGTTGGAAGTCATTCCCTCTGCAGTTGTTTGTGAGCTTTAGATATATGGTAGCCTTTTATAGGAAGCCATGAGCTTTTATAGTGTCATGAACCCCAAAAGCTTCTATAAACCATTTCTGTGTATCGACAGACCTGGGACACTGACCCAGCCTGGACTGTACTGAGTGTTACTTAATGTGTATTTACTTCTAACTCTTCTGTCTGTACTGATCCTTTTCAGAAGATTTTCTCCTGTATTTTATGCATTCACCACAGTGAAATGATTATAGTAAAACATGTCCTATTTATTTGATGACTTGACGAACATTCGGAAGTCTGCAATATAACTGCGATAGAAATGCATGTGTGTTTAAGCATTAGGTGCTTTTAAGCTACTTAAGCTATTCATTATGAGGATCTTTAAACCTGATTCTTGTGTGAGTGCCAGGAAGTCAGCGAACTGTTAGGAGTCTATCGCAGCTGTGCCTGTGGATTGGTCTGCTGACTTCATGCACTAAGTGCACTCATTAAGTACTTTTTATATGATACAGACCTATAAAGTACTTAAATCAAGTTTACTGCCTCTATATTACCAAGTTACACTTTATATGGGGCAACCTTTCCGCTAACTGTGATTCATTTCTGCGGCCTGTCTTCTCTTTAGCACATTCAATTATTAGAGAAAAGAGTGTTCTTTGGTCATATCTGATTACATTGAGTATGCTGTGGTCAGTCAGGTCACTTTAGTATCAGGGTACTTGCGCTGAATACACGGTGGGTGGAACAGATATCCTTACAATTGTGATGCTCAAAATTATCTAGTGACTAAAATATTTGGCCAATTCCTGTTTTTGTGTTGCCTGAAAGTGTGGTTTTGGTGGCGAGCGTTTCCTGTGTTCAGAACCTGTGCACATTTGCATTATGGTCCAAACATGCTGCTGATAATTTTTTTCTGATCTGTCAGCAAAATGAGTTGTTTAATGACCATCCAGATGCTTGATCTAAGAGTTTGTATATTTGCAAATATTTGTTTATTATTTTTGAACACTTATGTAATGAAGCATATAATATTAAACCACCATAATAGTGTTACAAAAAAAGCATTTCCCCTTTCCTGAGATAACACTAAGCTTTCAACTAATCATCCATTTATTGAAGGAAACAAGTTATCTAACTCCGACTGGCCAATGTGATAAACCTATTGTCCTTTTAGTTACTCAATCTGCTACTTTGCCAAATTTAATTGATCATTGGGCAAAATTAGACAGAATAGGCCCAGGCTTGCTGCCTGCCCTGTTGAACTAAAGCACTGCATGAACACATTCTGTCTAGCAATGTGAATTGGGCCAAAAGGGCTCATACTGTACTGCAATAAAATGAAAGTTATTGATATGTATGCAGTTTGGAAAGAGCTTCACAGCCATTTTTAAGATTAGCATTCATGATTCCGACGTTAGAAAGAGGCTGAGCAGAAATGGTATCGATGGGAGAGCTGGATGGTGAAAACCCCTTCTAGCTAAGAGCGACATACTAGCTTGTCTCACATTTGCCAAAAAACACCTTGATTGCCCCTGAGCCTGAGAAAATCAGGAGCAGGCAGACTACGTTTTCACCACTCTGTAGATTAAATTCTTTATCTATTCTATTACAGTCACACTGTAGGACCACAATATGCTGTTATATGGAAATTTTCATTCTTGATTATAACTTGCAGAGAAGAGCCCGTATGGATGTCGATACCTTCATTGTTACTACAGTATATCAGTCCGTACATCAGTCAAATATTCTGCTCAGGCTGGCCCAGGTCATTCTTCATATGTGAGCAAAAAATATGATTATCTGAGAAGTCATAACTCAAGCCTTGGAAAACCTGAAAGCAGATAAGATCTGTTGTTGGGGTTCTGAAGCTCCTTCAAACTGATGAAGTCTTATTTTGACCCCGTTGTCACAAGAAAACTGACCAGAAAGAATGTTAATGCAGGCAGCCAAAAAATGATTGAGATGAATGTGTTAAATCAGCTGACATCTTTAAATAGCAATAAAGTTTGCCGGATTATTGGTCAGGGAGGATGGCTGGGTGTATAAAATTGTGGACCTTCCCGTGTGAGACTCGTGTCTGATTCTCACCTCTGCTAGTTTAATATTTTTAACTGCGAGCCGAACCATGACTGTTTTTTAAAAGCCATGACTGTCTTATAAAACTCAAGATCCCTTCACCCTAACCCTGAACCCTAACCTTTACCTTACCCCAACCTTAACCTGAAAGTAGTTACTTTAACTGAAGGCACAATGTTTTCTCAATCTTTTGGTTTTTAAAGCACAATGCAGCTGTTACTGACAGTAAGGTGCAGTGCTGGTGTTACAGTAATAGAGGAAACGGTAAGGTGCAGTGCTGGTGTAAAATAGAGGTGCAGTGCTGGTGTTATGGTGTTACAATAGAGGAAACAGTGCTGGTGTTACAGTAATAGCAGTGCTGGTGTTACGGAAATAGAGGAAAAGGTAAGGTGCAGTGCTGGTGTTATGGTAATAGAGGAAACTGTAAGGTGCAGTGCTGGTGTTACAGTAATAGAGGAAACGGTAAGGTGCAGTGCTGGTGTTACGGTAATAGAGGAAGCGGTAAGGTGCAGTGCTGGTGTTACAGTAATAGAGGAAATAGAGGAAACGGTAAGTTGCAGTGCTGGTGTTACAGTAATAGAGGAAATGGTAAGGTGCAGTGCTGGTGTTACAGTAATAGAGGAAACGGTAAGGTACAGTGCTGGTGTTACAGTAATAGAGGAAAAGGTAAGGTGCAGTGCTGGTGTTACAGTAATAGAGGAAACGGTAAGGTGCAGTGCTGGTGTTACAGTAATAGAGGAAACGGTCAGGTGCAGTGCTGGTAATACGGTAATGGAAGAACCACAGAAACGGTCTTATGGGTGGTATGAGAAGCAGTAGTATGAGTCATAGCAGATGGTTGAGAAGAATCAACGTTTATGGTTGTTTCATTGTGCAGATATGTTGTTTATTTTAATTTGTAGTGATTGCTTAGTTGATGACTTGCTATGGAAGTTTTTGTGGAGCAAATTGAAGGGAGGTTAATTTTTTCCAGTGCTGATATTTTCATATACTTAAGATTCTCATTGTGAAATATGATGTCGGAGTTGCAGCATCGTAATCAGACAGGTTAATCCTTGAGGATTATCATCAAGAGCAATTTATATCATTGCTCAGCAGGAAACCTTTACAAATATAGCAGTCTTCTTCAAGTTGGTTTAGCACGTGGATCAAACCTCTATAAAGGATGGGCTTTGACAACTTCAGTAGTGAGCTGGTCCCTTGGAAACAAAGTGTGATAGGGCTTTTCCAAAAGAATAGACTAAATTAATAAATGAACTCATTTTCCAGGCTGCACAGTTTATTGCTAACCGAATATCGAATAATAGGCCTGATATGCAAGTTTAGTAGAGAGCGCTAATCGCCGAAGCCGTTTGCTAAGGTGGATATGCAGGCACTTTTCTTCTCTTACATTATGAGAGAAGCACAAATTTATTTCCTGTTGTCTGAAAGGTCAGGAGGAGATGACCTCCCCCACGCTTAATGAAGAGGACTTTTCCCTCTGAACTTCAATCTGTGGTGACCCCGTTTCCTGTTAACCCTATTTCCTATTACAGCATGATCGATGTAGACTTGCAGTTTCTAAATTTTGCTAGTACCCATATTTTAGAGTAAATCTGTAAATGATGAATTTTGTCAGGGGCAACAGGTGAAGTGTTGAAACGGTGCTTCTCTCTGCCCCTGTCCAACAGAGATGCAGCATCTTCTGTCTCCTTATAGCCACGCTGAACGCTTCCCTACGTCTTACCCCATCCGTACTCTAACAGAGGCACAGATCACCGCTATCTCAGCTGTTCAGTGTATGCAGTCCTTGTCCATAAGCCAGTAATTTTCTTCCTCACTTCCGACTGTCGAAGAGAGAGAGGATTAGAGGAGAAGTTGATGATGACTGATGAAATCTTAGGAGGTTTGCAATTGTCTGAGATGGAGACTTGTAATTGTGTTTAAGACATTTTGTTTGGACAGAGAAGTTTTTAAAGCACCTGCGAAATGTAATAAACTGCCTGCACAGTCACCAGCGGAAATGACTGCTGCCACGTCCCCTCTGGGCACACGCATTACAGCAGCGTGGGGGCGGATTGGTCACTGTTCCACGCTATTGTTCTGCAGTTGTGGTTTTTCTCGTCCGGAGGGCAACCAGGTAATTCAATCGTCGCAGCCTCGGCAGAGCACGGTATCTTTGACCACACAGTGATGTAGCTCATCAGTCTGGTGTTGAATGTTTGTTTTGTATTGCTGCATCTGTTATAATTTTATTTCAGTGCTCAGGATTGTGGGTGGGGACCAAGTGGTGCTGGACCAATCATAACTGCAGGATCCCTCCTGCCCATTTCCAGCTTAATTCCTATGCTTTCACCTGATTGGTGGAAATTAAGCACATGAGGGGTGGATCTGCCCTGGATCTAGTGGACCTCTGGCCTGGATTGCTGGAGATTCTGCCTGGAGGTGACTGCTGTCTGAGCTGGGCTGCTACCTCTGGGCTGGTACCAAACTCGGGCATATAATACCTGAGACTCTCTGAATGTGGGGTTTGGAGGTAACGTGTGGACCTGACTTTACCTGTGTGATGTTAGACCAGCATGTTACCGCGGTTGTTTTTGGAAAAACTGAAAAACAGTTCATGTATTAGATTACAAAACCCAAAACCAGTGAAGTTGGCACGTTATGTAAATCGTAGATAAAAACAGAATACAATGATTTGCAAATCCTTTTCAACTTATATTCAATTGAATACACTGCAAAGACAAGATGTTTAATGTTCAAACTGAGAAACTTTATTTTTTTTTTGCAAATAATCATTAACTTAGAATTTAAAGGCAGCAACACATTGCAAAAAAGTTGGCACAGGGGCCTTTTTACCACTGTGTTACATCACCTTTCCTTTTAACGACACTCAGTAAACGTTTGGGAACTGAGGAGACCAATTTTTGAAGCTTTTCAGGTGGAACTCTTTCCCATTCTTGCTTGATGTACAGCTTAAGTTGTTCAACAGTCCGGGGTCTCCGTTCGTTTTACGCTTCATAATGCGCCACACATTTTCAATGGGAGACAGGTCTGGACTACAGGCAGGCCAGTCTAGTACCCGCACTCTTTTACTACGGGGCCATGCTGTTGTAACACGTGCAGAATGTGGCTTGGCATTGTCTTGCTGAAATAAGCAGGGGCGTCCATGAAAAAGACGTTGCTTGGATGGCAACATATGTTGCTCCAAAACCTGTATGTACCTTTCAGCATTAATGATGCCTTCACATATGTGTAAGTTGCCCATGCCTTGGGCACTAATACACCCCCATACCATCACAGATGCTGGCTTTTGAACTTTGCGCCTATAACAGTCCGGATGGTTCTTTTCCCTTTTGGTCCGGAGGACACGACGTCCACAGTTTCCAAAAACAATATGAAATGTGGACTCGTCAGACCACAGAACACTTTTCCACTTTGCATCAGTCCATCTTAGATGAGCTTGGGCCCAGCGAAGCCGGCGGAGTTTCTGGGTGCTGTTGATAAATGGCTTTCGCTTTGCATTGTAGAGTTTTAACTTGCACTTGCAGATGTAGCGACGAACTGTAGTTACTGACAGTGGTTTTCTGAAGTGTTCCTGAGCCCATGTGGTGATGTCCTTTACACACTGATGTTGGTTTTTGATGCAGTACCGCCTGAGGGATCGGGCGTCACGGGCATTCAATGTTGGTTTTTCGGCCTTGTCGCTTCGTGCAGTGATTTCTCCAGATTCTCTGAACCTTTTGACAGTATTACGGACCGTAGATGATGAAATCCCTAAATTTCTTGCAATAGCTCGTTGAGGAATGTTGTTTTTAAACTGTTCGACAATCAGCTCACGCATTTGTTCACTAAGTGGTGACCCTCGCCCCATCCTTGTTTGTGAATGACTGAGCATTTCAGGAAGCTGCTTTTATACCCAATCATGGCACCCACCTGTTCCCAATTAGCCTGTTCACCTGTGGGATGTTCCAAATAAGTGTTTGATGAGCATTCCTCAACTCTCTGTCTTTTTTTGCCACTTGTGCCAGCTTTTTTTGAAACATGTTGCAGGCATCAAATTCCAAATGAGCTAATATTTGCAAAAAATTACAAAGTTTACCTGTTCGAACATTAAGTAACTTGTCTTTGCAGTGTATTAAATTGAATATATGTTGAAAAGGATTTGCAAATCATTGTATTCTGTTTTTATTTACGATTTACACAACGTGCCAACTTCACTGGTTTTGGGTTTTGTAGTTTTACTGCTCTGATTTGCTGCAATATGGTAAATGCATCTCCACTTTCTTATTGTTGCTAGGACGTTTTAAAATATAATCTCAATTGTAATGATTCTGCAAAAATAACAATCATGAAATATTATAGAAACATTTACAACTCTCTTACTGAGGTGCTTTGAGTGGTAAGATGGTGTGTGTATTGCTGCACACTTCGGGTTTTGATGGGAAAGATGCACTCAGAATAAATATTCTTAGATTTCAGATTGAAATGAGGATCAGCTAAGCGTAGCTGTTTGTGCCACCGATGTGATGCAGTGTTGCCCAACTTCTTCTGTCTGTCTGTATCTTGTCCCTCTGCTCAAACAGCCTTCTGTCTGACTGTATCTCATCCCTCTGCTCAAACAGTCTTCTGTCTGACTGTATCTCGTCCCTCTGCTCAAACAGTCTTCTGTCTCACTGTATCTGGTCCCTCTGCTCAAACAGCCTTCTGTCTGACTGTATCTCTTCTGTCTCGAACAGTCTTCTGTCTGACTGTATCTCGTCCTCTGCTCAAACAGCCTTCTGTCTGACTGTATCTCGTCCCTCTGCTCGAACAGTCTTCTGTCTGACTGTATCTCATCCCTCTGCTCAAACAGTCTTCTGTCTGACTGTATCTCGTCCCTCTGCTCAAACAGACTTCTGTCTGACTGTATCTCGTCCCTCTGCTCAAACAGCCTTCTGTCTGACTGTATCTCGTCCCTCTGCTCAAACAGTCTTCTGTCTGACTGTATCTCGTCCCTCTGCTCAAACAGCCTTCTGTCTGACTGTATCTCGTCCCTCTGCTCAAACAGTCTTCTGTCTGACTGTCTGACTGCTCAAACTGCCTCTGCGTCCCTCTGCTCAAACAGCCTTCTGTCTGACTGTATCTCGTCCCTCTGCTCAAACAGCCTTCTGTCTGACTGTATCTGTCTGACCTCTGCTCAAACAGCCTTCTGTCTGACTGTATCTCGCCCCTGCTCAAACAGTCTTCTGTCTGACTGTATCTCGTCCCTCTGCTCAAACAGCCTTCTGTCTGACTGTATCTCGTCCCTCTGCTCAAACAGTCTTCTGTCTGACTGTATCTCGTCCCTCTGCTCAAACAGCCTTCTGTCTGACTGTATCTCATCCCTCTGCTCAAACAGTCTTCTGTCTGACTGTATCTCGTCCCTCTGCTCAAACAGTCTTCTGTCTGACTGTATCTCGTCCTCTGCTCAAACAGCCTTCTGTCTGACTGTATCTCGTCCCTCTGCTCAAACAGTCTTCTGTCTGACTGTATCTCATCCCTCTGCTCAAACAGTCTTCTGTCTGACTGTATCTCATCCCTCTGCTCAAACAGCTTCTGTCTGACTGTATCTCATCTCTTCTTTCTGACTGTATCTCGTCCCTCTGCTCAAACAGCCTTCTGTCTGACTGTATCTCGTCCCTCTGCTCAAACAGCCTTCTGTCTGACTGTATCTCGTCCCTCTGCTCAAACAGCCTTCTGTCTGACTGTATCTCGTCCCTCTGCTCAAACAGCCTTCTGTCTGACTGTATCTCCCCCTCTGCTCAAACAGCCTTCTGTCTGACTGTATCTTGTCCCTCTGCTCAAACAGCCTTCTGTCTGACTGTATCTCGTCCCTCTGCTCAAACAGCCTTCTGTCTGACTGTATCTCGTCCCTCTGCTCAAACAGCCTTCTGTCTGACTGTATCTCGTCCCTCTGCTCAAACAGTCTTCTGTCTGACTGTATCTCGTCCCTCTGCTCAAACAGTCTTCTGTCTGACTGTATCTCGTCCCTCTGCTCAAACAGTCTTCTGTCTGACTGTATCTCGTCCCTCTGCTCAAACAGCCTTCTGTCTGACTGTATCTCGTCCCTCTGCTCAAACAGTCTTCTGTCTGACTGTATCTGTCCTCTGCTCAAACAGTCTTCTGTCTGACTGTATCTCTCCTCTGCTCAAACAGTCTTCTGTCTGACTGTATCTCATCCCTCTGAAACAGTCTTCTGTCTGACTGTATCTCGTCCCTCTGCTCAAACAGTCTTCTGTCTGACTGTATCTTCGTCCCTCTGCTCAAACAGTCTTCTGTCTGACTGTATCTCGTCCCTCTGCTCAAACAGTCTTCTGTCTGACTGTATCTCGTCCCTCTGCTCAAACAGTCTTCTGTCTGACTGTATCTCGTCCCTCTGCTCAAACAGTCTTCTGTCTGACTGTATCTCGTCCCTCTGCTCAAACAGTCTTCTGTCTGACTGTATCTCATCCCTCTGCTCAAACAGTCTTCTGTCTGACTGTATCTCGTCCCTCTGCTCAAACAGCCTTCTGTCTGACTGTATCTGCCTCTGCTCAAACAGTTCTGTCTGACTGTATCTCGTCCCTCTGCTCAAACAGTCTTCTGTCTGACTGTATCTCGTCCCTCTGCTCAAACAGTCTTCTGTCTGACTGTATCTTCGTCCCTCTGCTCAAACAGCCTTCTGTCTGACTGTATCTCGTCCCTCTGCTCAAACAGCCTTCTGTCTGACTGTATCTCATCCCTCTGCTCAAACAGCCTTCTGTCTGAAATCTCATCCCTCTGCTCAAACAGTCTTCTGTCTGACTGTATCTCGTCCCTCTGCTCAAACAGCCTTCTGTCTGACTGTAAACAGTCTTCTGTCCCTCTGCTCTGCTCAAACAGCCTTCTGTCTGACTGTATCTCGTCCCTCTGCTCAAACAGTCTTCTGTCTGACTGTATCTCTCCCTCCCTCTGCTCAAACAGTCCCTCTGTCTGACAGCCTTCTGTCTGACTGTATCTCGTCCCTCTGCTCAAACAGCCTTCTGTCTGACTGTATCTCGTCCCTCTGCTCAAACAGTCTTCTGTCTGACCCCTGTATCTCATCCCTCTGCTCAAACAGCCTTCTGTCTGACTGTATCTCGTCCCTCTGCTCAAACAGTATCTTCTGTCTGAACTGTATCTGACTGTCCCTCTGCTCAAACAGTCTTCTGTCTGACTGTATCTCGTCCCTCTGCTCAAACAGCCTTCTGTCTGACTGTATCTCTCAAACAGCCTCTGCTCAAACAGCTTCTGTCTGACTGTATTTCTGTCCCCCTCTGCTCAAACAGTCTTCTGTCTGACTGTATCTCGTCCCTCTGCTCAAACAGTCTTCTGTCTGACTGTATCTTGTCCTCTGCTCAAACAGTCTTCTGTCTGACTGTATCTCGTCCCTCTGCTCAAACAGTCTTCTGTCTGACTGTATCTCATCCCTCTGCTCAAACAGTCTTCTGTCTGACTGTATCTCATCCCTCTGCTCAAACAGTCTTCTGTCTGACTGTATCTCGTCCCTCTGCTCAAACAGTCTTCTGTCTGACTGTATCTCGTCCCTCTGCTCAAACAGTCTTCTGTCTGACTGTATCTCGTCCCTCTGCTCAAACAGCCTTCTGTTCTGACTGTATCTCAAACAGTCTTCTGTCAAACAGTCTTCTGTCTGACAGTCTTCTGTCTGACTGTATCTGTCCCTCTGCTCAAACAGTCTTCTGTCTGACTGTATCTCGTCCCTCTGCTCAAACAGTCTTCTGTCTGACTGTATCTGGTCCCTCTGCTCAAACAGTCTTCTGTCTGACTGTATCTGGTCCCTCTGCTCAAACAGTCTTCTGTCTGACTGTATCTCGTACCTCTGCTCAAACAGTCTTCTGTCTGACTGTATCTCGTCCCTCTGCTCAAACAGTCTTCTGTCTGACTGTATCTCGTCCCTCTGCTCAAACAGTCTTCTGTCTGACTGTATCTCGTCCCTCTGCTCAAACAGTCTTCTGTCTGACTGTATCTCGTCCCCTCTGCTCAAACAGTCTTCTGTCTGACTGTATCTCCCCTCTGCTCAAACAGTCTTCTGTCTGACTGTATCTCGTCCCTCTGCTCAAACAGTCTTCTGTCTGACTGTATCTCGTCCCTCTGCTCAAACAGTCTTCTGTCTGACTGATCTGTCCCTCTGCTCAAACAGTCTTCTGTCTGACTGTATCTCGTCCCTCTGCTCAAACAGTCTTCTGTCTGACTGTATCTGTCCTGTCTTCTGTCTGACTGTATCTGTCCCCTCTGCTCAAACAGTCTTCTGTCTGACTGTATCTCGTCCCTCTGCTCAAACAGTCTTCTGTCAAACAGTCTTCCCTGTCTGAACAGTCTTCTGTCTGACTGTATCTCCCTCTGCTCAAACAGTCTTCTGTCTGACTGTATCTCATCCCTCTGCTCAAACAGCCTTCTGTCTGACTGTATCTCATCCCTCTGCTCAAACAGTCTTCTGTCTGACTGTATCTCATCCCTCTGCTCAAACAGCTTTCTGTCTGACTGTATCTCGTCCCTCTGCTCAAACAGTCTTCTGTCTGACTGTATCTCGTCCCTCTGCTCAAACAGCCTTCTGTCTGACTGTATCTCGTCCCTCTGCTCAAACAGTCTTCTGTCTGACTGTATCTCGTCCCTCTGCTCAAACAGTCTTCTGTCTGACTGTATCTCGTCCCTCTGCTCAAACAGTCTTCTGTCTGACTGTATCTCTCCCCTCTGCTCAAACAGTCTTCTGTCTGACTGTATCTCATCCCTCTGCTCAAACAGCCTTCTGTCTGACTGTATCTCATCCCTCTGCTCAAACAGTCTTCTGTCTGACTGTATCTCGTCCCTCTGCTCAAACAGCCTTCTGTCTGACTGTATCTTGTCCCTCTGCTCAAACAGCCTTCTGTCTGACTGTATCTCGTCCCTCTGCTCAAACAGTCTTCTGTCTGACTGTATCTCGTCCCTCTGCTCAAACAGTCTTCTGTCTGACTGTATCTGGTCCCTCTGCTCAAACAGTCTTCTGTCTGACTGTATCTCGTCCCTCTGCTCAAACAGTCTTCTGTCTGACTGTATCTCGTCCCTCTGCTCAAACAGTCTTCTGTCTGACTGTATCTCATCCCTCTGCTCAAACAGTCTTCTGTCTGACTGTATCTCATCCCTCTGCTCAAACAGTCTTCTGTCTGACTGTATCTCGTCCCTCTGCTCAAACAGTCTTCTGTCTGACTGTATCTCGTCCTCTGCTCAAACAGTCTTCTGTCTGACTGTATCTCGTCCCTCTGCTCAAACAGTCTTCTGTCTGACTGTATCTCGTCCCCTCTGCTCAAACAGTCTTCTGTCTGACTGTATCTCGTCCCTCTGCTCAAACAGTCTTCTGTCTGACTGTATCTGGTCCTCTGCTCAAACAGTCTTCTGTCTGACTGTATCTGGTCCCTCTGCTCAAACAGTCTTCTGTCTGACTGTATCTCGTCCCTCTGCTCAAACAGTCTTCTGTCTGACTGTATCTCGTCCCTCTGCTCAAACAGTCTTCTGTCTGACTGTATCTCGTCCCTCTGCTCAAACAGTCTTCTGTCTGACTGTATCTGGTCCCTCTGCTCAAACAGTCTTCTGTCTGACTGTATCTCGTCCTTCTGCTCAAACAGTCTTCTGTCTGACTGTATCTCGTCCCTCTGCTCAAACAGTCTTCTGTCTGACTGTATCTCGTCCCTCTGCTCAAACAGTCTTCTGTCTGACTGTATCTCGTCCCTCTGCTCAAACAGTCTTCTGTCTGACTGTATCTCGTCCCTCTGCTCAAACAGTCTTCTGTCTGACTGTATCTCGTCCTTCTGCTCAAACAGTCTTCTGTCTGACTGTATCTCGTCCCTCTGCTCAAACAGCCTTCTGTCTGACTGTATCTCGTCCCTCTGCTCAAACAGCCTTCTGTCTGACTGTATCTCATCCCTCTGCTCAAACAGCCTTCTGTCTGACTGTATCTCGTCCCTCTGCTCAACCTGCCTTCTGTCTGACTGTATCTCGTCCCTCTGCTCAAACAGCCTTCTGTCTGACTGTATCTCGTCCCTCTGCTCAAACAGCCTTCTGTCTGACTGTATCTCATCCCTCTGCTTTGAAAGGTGGCATCAGTTTAGTGGTACTTTAGTTGATGAATGTACTTCCTGTTATTTTAGCCACAGGTCTATAATAGTAGCCTCTTGCCGGCTGCTCTCTCCGGCCTCCTCATGGATTTGTCCCGCCTCACAGGTGTGAAATCATCAGCATTTTAAAGCAGACAGAACCACTAGGGGTCTCGCATCGATCCAAGAAAACCCTTCGTTTGTGTCAAATGATTTTCAGAGACTAATGATGGAGGAAGGGGTGAAGAGATTAAAATGAAGGAAAAAGGGAAGGTTGGTTTACTGCGCCGCTGCAGTGGGCCTGACGGGGGGCATCAGCCCTGCTTCCTCCTCGTTCTGATGAATTAACAACACTACCGTCCCCATGGAACGACCCGGGACGGGCTCTTCTCTTAGTGCTGGACCACAGCCTCCTCATCTGTTTGCTGGCAGTGAATCTGCATGAACTCGAGACGTCAGAAGATAGCGTGTAATACGGTTTCCTGCCTTTAACTCTGTACAGGTCTTTCAGCATCTGTGTGTTTCACGAGTGGCCAGCCCTCATTCCTCAGATGAACTTTGGGTTTTTAGCTGCTTTATTCCAGGCTTTGCGACTGATGTGTTTTCATTAGGATCCATGGGTGTGTTCTGTCGTAGACCCCAATCCTCAGTTTTGCTTCTGCGGAGTTCTGCGTAGCAATGGTTGCCATGGTTTCTCCTCCTTTGCGGCCAACGCTCCCACCATGATCGGCATTCTCTCCATCATGGCCGCCACGGCGTGGCCTTCACCAACTCCCCGTTGACTGAGCAGCTCTCTCTCAGCAGAACGCAGCTGTGAGGAAGTGTTTCGTTGTTTTTCTGTGACCCGTCATAGAGGACAGATAAATGAGGGAATTCCAGCAGGTCCGCTGTGTTTTCAGCTTTTCATTTCTCCAATTTCAGCAGCTGAATTTCAGTCCAAATGAAGAATTGAGTACCTGTTGCTATCGGATTGGGCCTTGGTGGCATGTTTTGGGCTTTTTGCGCAGGAACAGTCAGTGTTAGGAACCGTAAGGTCCCGGATGGGTCTGTAATGGGGGTCGGAGAGAGGGGGCGCGGTCTGTACCTCGGCCCTCAGTGTGGTTCCCTCTCCTCTCGCACACACAGTGAGAGGATTGGAGGCATTTTTAGGGAGGGTCTGAGAACAGCTCAAGCACTTGTGCGCTCGGGCAAAGTCATCGGTGAAGGTCTGTTATCTCTGGTGTTTTGTTTGCTCATGTTTGACTTCATCCCGTCCCTCAGTGCCAGAGTCCCGTAGCCCTCTCCAGCTGTGTTTGTGTGGCTGATGTGGCCCGTATCCCAGTACAGTTACAGTGATCAGAGCTGTGAGCTGCTCGGTGTTCGGTCTCTATGAAAAGGAGCTAAGGAAACACCTAATAGTGAGCCGTAACTCTAAAGACAGAATGTTCTCACCAAGGGAACCTGACTGTATTCCAGTCACAGACCTGTGCTGGGCTGAAGTAATAAGATTAATGTTAAAATGGCCTCTTCTGAGTCTTCAGCTCATGCTTACTTCCCTCTCATTTCTGTCTCTGTTTCCCCTTATGCTGGTGTTACTCTGACCTTACATTTCTGTCCCTTTAGCCCGTAGCTCAGCACCCGTTTCTTTAGCAGGTGGAAACAAACAGGATGAGGTCAGGGCCGCAGCGACACTGTGGCACTGCAGGGGAACAGATGATTAATCCTGGAGAATTATGTAAGCAGTTTTATTTATTTATTTATCGGTTATAGCTCAGCGCTTTCCATTCTCTTGCAGAAATTTGTCTCCACAGTTCGCAGAAATGTATTTTTGGAAAGCGTGTTTAAGATACTGATGAGTATCAGTGGGTTTGCAGGAGAGTGTATGTAAGATGTAGATGAGTATCAGTGGGTTTGCAGGAGAGTGTGTGTAAGATGTAGATGAGTATCAGTGCGTTTGCAGGAGAGTGTGTGTAAGATGTAGATGAGTATCAGTGCGTTTGCAGGAGAGTGTGCGTAAGATGTAGATGAGTATCAGTGCGTTTGCAGGAGAGTGTGTGTAAGATGTAGATGAGTATCAGTGGGTTTGCAGGAAAGTGTGTGTAAGATGCAGATGAGTATCAGTGGGTTTGCAGGAGAGTGTGTGTAAGATGCAGATGAGTATCAGTGGTCTGGTTCAGGAGGACGGTGCTGAAGTCAGGCCTGCATCAGGAACACAGTTTGTTCTGAATCCAGATTTTTTATCTGCTTTTGCCCTGCTCATCTCAGGTGATTTTTGGGTTTCCATGGCAACTCCAGGAAGACTCCACTTGTTTATGTGCATGTTGGTGGTTCCTCCGGAGAGCCTGGGTATTGGGGTTCTCCTTTGCCAGAACGATCCAAACGAGGCAGCGCCAGAACCGGGTGTGTGTCTGTGGAGCTGCTGTTTTCAGATGGTCATTAAATCCATATTAACTGACCCAGTCAGCACTCATGAGCCAACTCTCTGCATTTATGATCACATTACTGTTCGCTCTCACCAGGGTAAGAGAACTCAGGGTTTAATTTTGGACTAAATGAGGTAAACGGAGAGTCCTTAAGTAAGGAAGGGAATGTGGGCTCTGGACGCCCCTGGGGATGGTTTTTTGGTAAATCTGACCCATCTGAGGATTTGGCTGCTCTTTCTACGCATGTGAGCCCAGCACTGGAGGGGTGCTTTCTGACGCGGGATGATAGAGTTAGCTGGACAACTGCCAGGTAACCTCTTATAACTTCAGTCCTTTCTCTAAATTTAGCAGGGTTCTGGGCAGTACTCATTGTTGCTGTCATGCAAACATCTTAATCCTGATTTATAAAACATGGCCCTTAGGGGGGAGGAGGTTATTGTTTATTTCTCTGTATTTGCTGTTTGCTCTAATACACAGGCCTTCAGTTTTAGCGGTGGGGAAATAACCTCTTTTTTTCACATATCACTCCCATATATTCCTGATGTGCCCTGCATGGCCTGGGGTCCGTGTGAGGGGAACTGCATGGCGATGTGTTGCTCTGAGATATCGAGGGCGTAAGAATCGAACAGCTGTGGTTCTCATACTGGAGATGAAATTTCATGGGAGCTCTTTTTAAACAGCAGGAACTTTAAAACATAAAAAATGAAATTATGGACAGAAACGTTTGTTAATTGTCCTCTGAAAAGGAAATTTGGTTCAGATGGAATGCAGGAGCGTACATTGGCTGGATGTGCTTCTTGTTTTATGGTGTAAATCTTGTAATGGCTCATAAAACAGATTTGTTCCACATGCAGAACGCTGGGGTGATAAAACTGGAAAAAGATGTTGTTTACTCATACAATTAGATTATGGTAAAAATATTGTGGCAAATATGTGTACCAGACATTTCTGTTGAGAGCTTCATCACTTTCCTGTCTCGGTGAAATTAGCTGTTTGGTTTGTAGATGAAATTCTTCCCTTGCAGATGAATGAAGGTTACGCTGAGTTTTAGCTGATCTGCGCTGCTAAAAAATGCTTATTATGTCTGTGTGTGCATCCGTCCGTCCCTCTGGCTCATCTGGATGCTACAGCCTGCATCTGGTGATCACTCTGTTTGGGAAAAGCATGAACATCTACCCTCTACATTCATTTCTTTTGGACAATTTACGATTTAATTTCAAAGAGAACTTGATATTTTCTGTTTCTCTTTATCAAAAGTTCTGTTGGATAATTTCTGTTTTTTTGTTTTTTCTAGTTGTGGGAATGCCCAAAGCAGTGGAGCTATTTTTGTGAATCGTTAAATTCTTTTATTTTCAGTATTTGTGCTCTTGGCTCTCTCCATCTCATTATTTCGAAGCCCCTGCAGTCTGTGCACTAATAAGGGATGATAAAATATTAAAACCTTTTCTATCCTCTGGAGGTGCTTTTAGAATCGTGTCGTCTGTGTGTTCTGCTTTATTTCGGGTCTGTTCTTGTCCTGTTGTTGCCCTCAGTCCTGCTGAGACAGAAGCCGTCCAGATCTACACTGTATCTTGGTTTTTACAACTTTGTATTGGGGGCCTTTGTTCTAAAGATCAATGGCCTCTATTAATAGTGAAGACACTTTGTATGCCTGGCCTGAATTCAATCAAGACTTGTCCTGTGCCTTGTATTAGTGTGTGTATTAAACCTCATGGTTGCTAAACCCTGTGTATGTGAGTTAAGGGTGGAGATAGATATGGCTTCCTGCCCTCTCTCTCCTGTTCAGATATTTCTTTGCCAGGCTGAATGGAGCCTGCATTCACTTTTCTAACTGCTGTACCCTGGGACTGAAGGAATGTTTTGACTAAAGTGTAATTCCTGAACTGCCACAAATATCACAGACAGCTTGTTACCATTTTTATAACTGAAAATCTGGACTGAAATGTAGAAATTCATGAGCATGCAGATTTGTGAAGATGTCGTGCCTATACTGGTGTATAAAAAGCCTGCAGTCTCTGTGTGTTCCTACTCTGCAAAGTGAAGTTTTGCTCATGCCTGTCCCTGAGGTCTCTGTGTGTTCCTGTGTTCACTCCCTGAAGTGAAGTTTTGCTCATGCCTGTCCCTGAGGTGCGGTCTGTGTCGTTCCTGTGTTCAGTGTGTCCCTGAGGTGCGGTGTGTGTCGTTCCTGTGTTCAGCGTGTCCCTGAGGTGCGGTGTGTGTTGTTCCTGTGTTCAGCGTGTCCCTGAGGTGCGGTGTGTGTTGTTCCTGTGTTCAGCGTGTCCCTGAGGTGCGGTGTGTGTTGTTCCTGTGTTCAGCGTGTCCCTGAGGTGCGGTGTGTGTTGTTCCTGTGTTCAGCGTGTCCCTGAGGTGCGCTGTGTGTTGTTCCTGTGTTCAGTTCCCTGAGGTTCAGTGTGTTGTTCCTGTGTTCAGCGTGTCCCTGAGGTGCGCTGTGTGTTGTTCCTGTGTTCAGCGTGTCCCTGAGGTGTGGTGTGTGTCATTCCTGTGTTCAGTGCTTGCCTTCAGGTGGGAGAGAGCTTCATTTCTCTGGCTTTACGGAATGCTGAAGTAGCTGTTGCAGACGGCTATCTACGCTCTTTCCCTAGGGGCTCTCCCGAAGCACGCTCCTCTTACTGGTGTGAAGAAGCAGGGAATGGTTGCTTCTGATTGGCTCCCGTCTGCATTAGCCGGTGGAGGTCACCAGTGCAGTCACCGATCGCTCTTGATTGCTCCGCAGCTGTGCGATTCAGCTGCATGGGGACTCTCTGTGGCGCTCTGTGTGCAAATGAACCTGCACAGAGCCACCCCTCTCTCATGAAGACAATACATCTAGAAAAACAGCATGTGCTGCCTAAGTATACAGATTCTGTGGCGGAAGCTAATACTTCACATTCTGTTCAGGGTAGTTATATGAGCGCATACAATATGGTGTAGTTACGGCAGCACACATGAGTTGTTGAAAATGTACTTGAACAAACAGGCGTGCGTTACCTCTTTTTCACTGATGATCTTTCACTTCGCCCAGCTTCATGAAGGGAGTACTCTGTAATTCCACATCAAATCACCTCGGTCGGACACCCACCATCTTACCTGTTGCTGAAACTCCATCAGATGGTGTGAAAGAAGTACAACCCCAATTCCGAAATAGTTGGGATGAAGTGTAAATTGTGAATAAAATCAAAATGCAATGACTTTCAGATCACATGAGCCAATATGTTATTTACAATAAAGCATAGATAACATTTCAGATTTTGAAACTGAGACATTTTACATTTTTATCCACAAAATGAGCTTATTTCAAATTTTCTGGCTGCAACAGGTCTCAAAAAAGTTGGGACACAGGCAAAAAAAAGGGCTGAAAAAGTCAATTGATACATAAGAGAATCAGCTGAAAGAACATTTAACAAGTAATTAAGTTAACTGACATCAGGTGTGTAACATGATTGGCTATAAAAGGGATGTCTTAGAGAGGCTGAGTCTCTCAGAAGTAAAGATGGCCAGAGGCCATCCAAAATGAAGGCTTGAAAAAAAATTGTGGAATACTTTAAAAACAATGTTCCTCAACGTCAAATTGCAAAGGCTTTGAAGGTCTCATCATCGACAGTGCATAACATCATCAAAAGATTCAGAGAAACTGGAAAAATCTCTGTGCGTAAGGGACAAGGCCGAAGACCTTTGCTGGATGCCCGTGATCTTCGGGCCCTCAGACGCCACTGCATCACTCACTAGCATGATTCTGTCATTGACATTACTAAATGGGCCCAGGAATACTTAAAAAAACCACTGTCTGTAAACACAGTCTGCCGTGCCATCCACAGATGCCACCTAAAACTCTATCATGCAAAAAGGAAGCCTTTGTTGACCATGATCCAGAAGCCCCGCCATGTTCTGTGGGCCAAGGCTCATTTAAAATGGACTGTAGCAAAGTGGCAAAGTGTCCTGTGGTCAGACGAGTCCAAATTTGACATTCTTGTTAGAAATCATGGGCATTGTGTCCTCCGGGCTAAAGAGAAGAAAGAACTCCTCTCCTGTTATCAGTGTTCAGTTCAAAACCAGCGTCTCTGGTGGTATGGGGATGCATTAGTGCATATGGTGTGGGACACTTGCATGTTTTAAAAAGCACCATGAATGCTGAAAGGTATATAAAGGTTTTAGAGGAACATATGCTCCCCTCCAGACGACGGGAAGGCCTTGTGTATTTCAGCAGGACAATGCAAAACCACATACTGCAGCTATTACAACAGCATGGCTTCGTAGTAGAGGAGTCCGTGTGCTGAATTGGCCTGCCTGCAGTTCTGATCTTTCACCGATTGAGAACATTTGGCGGATAATTAAACAAAAAGTCCGTCAAAGGAGACCCAAAACTCTTCAGCAGCTGGAAGCCTGTATTAAACAAGAGTGGGATCAAATTCCAATGGCTAAACTCAAGAAACTTGTCTCCTCAATGCCCAGACGCCTCTACTCTGTGTTAAAAAGAAGAGGGGATGCAACACCATGGTAAACAGGCCCCTGTCCCAACTTTTTTGAGACCTGTAGCAGCCATCAAATTTGAAATGAGCTCATTTTGTGGATAAAATTGTAAAATTTCTCAGTTTCAACATTTGCTATGTTATCTCTATTCTATTATGAATAAAATACTGGCTGGTGTGATTTGAAAGTCATTGCGTTTTGATTTTATTCATAATTTACACTTTGTCCCAACTATTTCGGAATTTGGGTTGTACTCTTTTACAATTTTTTTTCCGTAAGTGTAATAAATTTGGAGATTTGATTCTCCTGAGAGAAAGATTAACCATCACAATTTTCAATGAGATCAATCCATCAAGTGTACAGAAATTAATCTGAGAGGTTTAGCTCCATTTGTTTCATCTTACATATTGAAATTGTATCGTATATAATGCTGTTGAATATTCAAAGTGTGGGTTCCAGAGGCCCAATGAGGGGTTTTTGGATGTTGTTTTGAGTTTATTGAACCTTCATCAGTAATGGTGTGAAAGCTGGTTCAAATCTGATTTGTAATTTTAAAGTTATTAAGAGATGAAAAGAACATCTGAAGTCAAAATGGCCGACTTGGCTGATGTAAGTTAACTATTATTTATGAAACCATTAAACATTTATTAAAAAAATGTTTCAAGAATGCCTTGTTCATCGCTGTTCATTTCATGGAGTTTCAGCAGCATTTGAGATGCTGGGTGTCAAAACCTTGTTTTGTCAGTTGTTTTGACTCAGAATACCTCCACTACCTATATCTGAGGCTTTGTTAGCCCTCACTTGTTAAACAAACAAGATTCTAGGATCCAAATTGTCCTCTGCGCTCCATTTGTCACAGCTTACATTAGCTATCTGACTGCAGCCTACAAAGTATATTGCATAGCTTATGAAGCTAACTTAACTGAATTGTGATTAACATTTCATCTTGTACGTTATTTAGGTGATTCCTGATTTCACTTTGTCCACAAGGGCAATAATGAGGTCAGTAACAGCTTGCTATTTAGAAGTAGTGTGACACAAGCTAGTATCTGCAAATCATCCTGTGGCCCATCCTGGATCTCCAGTCAGCCCAGCACCAGAGTACAAGGCCTCCACAAGCTTAGTGGGAGATGACGATCATGACATCAAGCCAACCCTTGCTCCAGATGGAGCACAACCAGGCCAACAGCAGCTAACCTTTTCGGCTGTCTGACCCCATCAATAATCCAGCAGTGAGCATAGTGTCAGCCTCTTTAACTAACACTGTCCAGAATTTCAATGAAAGGTTTTATAAAACAGAAACCAGCAGTAATGCTGGAGTGATTTTTAAGCTGTGTGTCAGTGTGCTGTGTGTGTGAGGCAGGTTTATAAAGGCTGGTCTGTGAGCTGTGGTGTGTGAGGCAGGTTTATAAAGGCTGGTCTGTGAGCTGCGGCGTGTGTCGGTGTGCTGTGTGTGAGACAGGTTTATAAAGGCTGGTCTGTGAGCTGTGGTGTGTGTCGGTGTGTTGTGTGTGAGGCAGGTTTATAGAGGCTGATCTGTGAACTGTGGTGTGTGAGGCTGGTTTACAGAGGCTGGTCTGTGAGCAGTGGTGTGTGAGGCAGGTTTATAAAGGCTGGTCTGTGAGCTGTGGTGTGTGAGGCAGGTTTATAAAGGCTGGTCTGTGAGCTGTGGTGTGTGAGGCAGGTTTATAAAGGCTGGTCTGTGAGCTGTGGTGTGTGAGGCAGGTTTATAAAGGCTGGTCTGTGAGCTGTGGTGTGTGAGGCAGGTTTATAAAGGCTGGTCTGTGAGCTGTGGTGTGTGAGGCAGGTTTATAGATGCTGGTCTCTGGAGAGATGTCGTTACTCTGACTCGTTTCTCTGATAGTTCTACACTCCTCTCTTTTTTCCTCTGCACTCACTTATGTAGGAACATGCACTCTTATTTCTTTATTTATTTACTTCTTTGGGTCAATTATGTTTATTACCCGGTGATGAGAGATTTAATCAATTGGCACAGATGCAGCAGCAGTGCAATGCTTGCTAAGTACTCTCCAACTGACACCTGGGAGAGAGTGTAAGAGTCAGCATGCGTGTGTGTGTGTGTGTGCGAGCATGTGTGTGCATGTGTGTGTGTTTGTGTGTCGGTGTGTGTGTGGTTGTAGTAATTTGGCATTTTTCCTGCATGTGTTTGAGTGTGCGTGTGTATGCGCACATGTTTGTGTATTTTTGTGTGTGAAATGATGAAGAAATGCTGTTAGATGAGGTTGTGATTGGGGTGTATGATGATGTGGAAGTGATGTTGGTAAATGAGGTTGTATGTGATTACGGTGCATGATGTTGATGTTGGTAAAATGATGTTGGTAGACGGGGCCGTGGACTAAAAGGAAACCTCCCTTTTCTCCTGATTGTCATAAAAATGCTGTGGGTTTCAGCAATGCTGTCAAATGGTCATTTCTGGAGTGTGAGGACACAAGGTGAATTCTTAAATGCCCCCCCACCTTGCTGTCTGAGCAGAGACCTGAGGTTCGGGTTCCTCTGCAGCTGAAGAAGGCCTTGATTGGTTTGTTGTATTAGTCGGCATATCCTTTCTGCATTGCTTTTGGTTTCCATGACAACAACAATAAGCGCACATGTAATGCCTGAGGAGGGTAGGTGTCTGGGGGTGGGGGGGTGTAGGGACTACAGTGAACATATCCCCTGAGAAATACTGAGCCATTTTCCATTGTGTTGCCCTTTCAAGACTCAACAGTTTATGGAAAATTGCATCACAATATAATATTAAGACAGGGCTAAATGGAAACATACAACAGCTGTTCTTGTTTAATCGCAAATTTGAATTCATTTTGTTTTCGAATCAGGTCAAAGCCTTGAGTGACTTTGCCTCATGTCAGTGCAGTTTAACAGAGGGCCCCTTTTCACAATCTACATGCTTAAGTTAAAGAGACATTAAAACTACCTTAATCTGATTCACTGTGCAAATACTTAGCAGTTAAGCTGAGAGCAGCATCAGGGCTGTGCATCATGTGATTGTGCAGTGTGGAGACGGTGGCTTATGGGAGACTCACAGTAACGGGGAGCTCCTCACTGTGGTTAAAAGGAGACTCAGAGGGATGGGGAGCTCCTCTCTGTGGTTAAAAGGAGACTCAGAGTGATGGGGAGCTCCTCTCTGTGGCTAACAAGAGACTCCGAGTGATGGGGAGCTCCTCTCTGTGGCTAACAGGAGACTCAGAGTGATGGGGAGCTCCTCTCTGTGGCTAACAGGAGACTCTGAGTGATGGGGAGCGCCTCATTGTGGTTAAAAGGAGACTCAGAGGGACGGGGAGCTCCTCTCTGTGGCTAACAGGAGACTCAGAGGGATGGGGAGCTCCTCTCTGTGGCTAACGGGACACTCAGAGTGATGGGGAGCTCCTCTCTGAGGCTAACAGGAGACTCACAGTAGCAGGGAGTTCCTCTCTGTGGCTAACAGGAGACTCAGAGTGATGGGGAGCTCCTCTCTGTGCCTAACAGGAGACTCAGAGTAATGGGGAGCTCCTCTCTGTGGCTAACAGGAGACTCAGAGTGATGGGGAGCTCCTCTTTGTGGCTTACAGGAGACTCAGAGTGATGGGGAGCTCCTCTCTGTGGCTAACAGGAGACTCAGAGGATGGGGAGCTCCTCTTTGTGGCTAACAGGAGACCCAGAGTGATGGGGAGCTCCTCTCTGTGGCTAACAGGAGACTCAGAGGATGGGGAGAGCTCCTCTCTGTGGCTAACAGGAGACTCAGAGGATGGGGCTAACAGGAGACTCAGAGGATGGGGGAGCTCTCTGTGGCTAACAGGAGACTCAGAGTGATGGGGAGCTCCTCTCTGTGGGAGACTTAACAGGAGACTCAACAGGAGACTCAGATGGGGAGCTCCTCTCTGTGGCTACTCCAGAGTGATGGGGAGCTCCTCTCTGTGGCTGACAGGAGACCCAGAGATGGGGAGCTCCTCTCTGTGGCTGACAGGAGACCCAGAGTGATGGGGAGCTCCTCTCTGTGGCTAACAGGAGACTCAGAGTGATGGGGAGCTCCTCTCTGTGGCTAACAGGAGACTCAGAGTGATGGGGAGCTCCTCTCTGTGGCTAACAGGAGACTCAGAGTGATGGGGAGCTCCTCTCTGTGGCTAGGAGACTCAGAGTGATGGGGAGCTCCTCTTTGTGGCTTACAGGAGACTCAGAGTGATGGGGAGCTCCTCTCTGTGGCTAACAGGAGACTCAGAGTGACGGGGAGCTCCTCTCTGTGGCTAACAGGAGACTCAGAGTGACGGGGAGCTCCTCTCTGTGGCTAACAGGAGACTCCAAGTGACGGGGAGCTCCTCTCTGTGGCTAACAGGAGACTCAGAGTGATGGGGAGCTCCTCTCTGTGGCTAACAGGAGACTCAGAGTGACGGGGAGCTCCTCTCTGTGGCTAACAGGAGACTCTGAGTGAAGGGGAGCTCCTCTCTGTGGCTAACAGGAGACTCAGAGTGATGGGGAGCTCCTCTCTGTGGCTAACAGGAGACTCAGAGTGACGGGGAGCTCCTCTCTGTGGCTAACAGGAGACTCTGAGTGAAGGGGAGCTCCTCTCTGTGGCTAACAGGAGACTCAGAGTGACGGGGAGCTCCTCTCTGTGGCTAATACGAGACTCAGAGTGATGGGGAGCTCCTCTCTGTGCCTAACAGGAGACTCAGAGTGATGGGGAGCTCCTCTCTGTGGCTAACAGGAGACTCTGAGTGAAGGGGAGCTCCTCTCTGTGGCTAACAGGAGACTCAGAGTGACGGGGAGCTCCTCTCTGTGGCTAACACGAGACTCAGAGTGATGGGGAGCTCCTCTCTGTGCCTAACAGGAGACTCAGAGTGACGGGGAGCTCCTCTCTGTGGCTAACAGGAGACTCTGAGTGATGGGGAGCTCCCCTCTGTGGTTAAAAGGAGACTCAGAGGGATGGGGAGCTCCTCTCTGTGGCTAACAGGAGACTCAGAGTGATGGGGAGCTCCTCTCTGTGGCTAACAGGAGACTCAGAGTGACGGGCAGCTCCTCACTGTGGCTAACAGGAGACTCAGAGTGATGGGGAGCTCCTCTCTGTGGCTAACAGGAGACTCAGAGTGATGGGGAGCTCCTCTCTGTGGCTAACAGGAGACTCAGAGTGATGGGGAGCTCCTCTTTGTGGCTAACAGGAGACTCAGATTGATGGGGAGCTCCTCTCTGTGGCTAACAGGAGACTCAGAGTGACGGGGAGCTCCTCTCTGTGGCTAACAGGAGACTCAGAGTGATGGGGAGCTCCTCTCTGTGGCTAACAGTAGACTCAGAGTGACGGGGAGCTCCTCTCTGTGGCTAACAGGAGACTCCGAGTGACGGGGAGCTCCTCTCTGTGGCTAACAGGAGACTCAGAGTGACGGGGAGCTCCTCTCTGTGGCTAACAAGAGCTCTGCCCAGCCTGAATTATACCCCACCTCTTCTCTTATCCTACAAAACACTGCTGGCCTGTCATGATTAATTCTGCTCCCTCAAATATATGAACAAAAAAGTCTAATTAAAGCTATTTTGCTATTTATATACTGTAAAGCCAGTCATCAGCTCCTGTCTTTTGCGTGTATGTAGGTGTGTTTGTGTTCTTTGTTTGTGTGTATGTGTGTGTGTGTGTGTGTGTTTGGTAATAGCAGCTTGCTTACAGTGTCTGGAGTTTCAAAAATCTCATTTAACGTACATGATACAGTGCTTTATCTCAGCATTGAGAGAGAACAGTACTGTGCTCTGCGGACAGTGGGTGTGAGGAGAGAAGCTGTGCTGGAAACAAATTACTGTGTAGAGTTCAGTCACATGACCCCGGAATCCTTCTCTTATTGATTTCCCTGATGCAGCCAGTGACCCTTACTGATCTGAGATCTGTTTACCTATGGAAACACACACATGCATACTGTCAGACCTGCCTTTATACACACACTCATCACCCATGCGCGCGCACACACACACCCACGCACCCACACAAGCACCCGCACTCGCACTCTCTCACACACAAACACACACACACACCCACGCACACACACAAGCACACGCACTCACACTCTCACACACACACACACACACACACACACACCCCATCCTCGTGCTTATGTCTTTGTGAGGACATTACATTGATTTCCATTCATTCTTCCTGTGTCTCTACAGCCTTTCCCTAATCTTAACAATACGCAATGTATGCCTAACCCAAACCCTTACCCTAACCTTAACCTATCCCTAATTCTAACCTTACCCCTAACCCTTACCCTAACCTTAACCTATCCCAGATTCTAACCTAACCTTACCCCTAACCTTAACTAATAATTCAGAATTTGCCTTTGTAGTTGTGAGGACTGGCCAAAATGTCCTCACTTCCCAAAAACAACTTCACTGTGTTGGTTAAAAACTCATGCCTCAGTACGTAGCAAGTGCAAGAACACACACTCACACACACACAGTAATCTTGACTCAGCAGGAGCCATGCCCTTGCAGCTGTGTGGCTGCACTGTCCTCCTGTGTGCTGCTAATGAATCTGGCGATGGGTCTCACTCCAGTGGCCGTCGGAGTGGGCGGGGCTCTTTGCGATTGGCTCAGGTGGAACATGAGGGATGAAGTTCCCTCCAGTGAAACAGCTACTCCTCTGTTGTCGGGGGGGTGGCATTCATGAGCACTGTGGAGAGGATGTGGGGTCATAGGTCACCTGACTCACCCGAGTATGTAAAAAATTAATTCATTTCTCATATTGTTTTGGGGCTGCAGCTTTTGCATCTGTTCTCACCCAGCAGTTTCAGTAAACCTGTCATCTCACTGATGTTATTTAATATTTTTTATTCAGTGCTTATACTGGAGCAAATAGGACAGAAGAGGAAGTTTATTGCATCATCAAATATGATGTCTCTCTCTCTCTCTCTCCCTCACTCTCTCTCTCTCGCTGACTCACAGTCATACATCCGCTTTGTCTCTATTCTCCTCTCTCTCTCCATCTCTCTCTCTTTCTCTCTCCATCTCTCTTGCTCTGTCCACCTCTCCATCCCCTGGTCCCTCTCTCCCTTGTGTGGCTTAATCTGTGCCGTTTGCCTGCAGAATCCTCCCCCCACTGGATTAATACAGATTAAGCCGGTTGTGATTCGTGTGCTCGCCCCACACACGCTGGAACAGCCGGCTCCCGCTGGACATGTAAACAGAGCACTCGCATGCGGACCTCGGGAAGCAATCATAACCGCATGCAAATGACATGAAGTAATTACACTCGCATGTACACATCAAGGCGTAATCCTCGGAATGGAGTAATCACAATCACATGGAGTGATCTGCGACGAGATGCATTTAGTCACATGTAAAAGGCATCGGGGATTCGCGGTCACAACGACCGAAATGCGCTTTGTGTGCAAATGCAATGGATTGGGTAAAATTGCACATAAGCAGTATGAAGTGGTCCCGTTCGCTTTGGTAACTGCATGATGTTATCGCGATCACGTGCAAACAGCAGTATAATGAGGGCACATGTCCGAGAGAAGCTGGGTTTGCGCTGCAGGCAGATGGGGACTTTCTTTAAGCTCTTAACCCATTACACGCTGCGACCAAGAGTGAAAATAACAAGGGTTTTATGGAGTAAAAAAAAAAAAAAAAACTTCATTGTCAATATTTACTAATAAACAATTTCTTGGCAACAGTAGCGGGGAAAGGCATGTAATAAGAAGCATTTCAACTGATTTTAATCGGAAGCTTTTTTCTGTTACAGATATTACACATTTTTGAGAATAATCAATAAACAACAGCATTTAGACATGCTTGGCACTGTCGCTATGAAAGAACATTGCTCTATGTTTGTAAAATTCACAGCATGTTAAATTGTGCAGATTTTTATCCTACTGAAGAATATGATAACAAATTTGTTGGCCAGAGCTCCTATTTACTGTACATAGTAGAAATACTCAAGGGTGAAAAAAGTAGCAATGGTTTCCTACAAAGCAGTTTAAGTTGTCATTAATGTTTTAAATGCAAGTTTGTGTATCACAATGAGTCTAAACAATGCATGTTTTTTAAATCAGTCATATGATCAAATTCAACGTTTCATCGGTCCTCGAAAGAGGAGGTAATTTGTTTGTTGCATCCATGTGTAATGGGTTAACACAAGGAGAATGAGACTCACTGTTTTTGTGGGTTTAATTTCCTTTCGGGAGAGAAGACTGCAAGATTTCAGAAACGGTGTCCTTGAGGGAGCTGTATTTTAATTGTTTACGGTGAAACCCTGTGTAAACCTCCCAAGATATTGGAACCATCTCTGTTTTCCAAACATGTTTGCTGTGGTGTGGGGTATGGTGTAGTGTTTGGGGAGGTGAGAAACTTGTAGTAATGTCAGAGTTATTGTGGTGTTTGGGCTGATGGGCAGTAGTGGTTAGTGTTCTGGGTGATATGTGTTGTGATATATTGAACACAGAAGATCCCCTTGATGGTCATACCTGAGCCGACCCAATAGGTTTGATTTGAGTAAATGTGCATCCTGCCCTGATAAAAGCCCGTCGCACACATCACCATGTGGACATGCTGATGTTTACTGTCCTGCCCGGACAATAGCTGCTTCTTTCCATGGTGTTCAGGGGCTTGAACATTATTTGTTTCGCGGGCAGGAAGATGTATAATAGGCTATTTTTTGCCTGTCTCCTGTGTGTTCAGAGGGAATTTTTTCTTTTTTTCCCAGACGATATTGGGTGGGATGTTTGAATAACAGATGGAATGAGACAGTGAAGTGTGTACGGACTGGTCCCTTACACACACAAACTCTCGATTGTATCAGCTGTATTCTCCCTGTGGTGTTTACTGGCTTTAGTGTCTGTTTCCTGTCATGATAGATGGGAGACTGACTTTCTTATTAAATTAAGTGCTCTGTGGCCAGAACTGCACTGACACAGCCAGACGCCTGCATCGATCCGTCCCTTCCTCTGTCATGAGCATGTCCCTCTACCCAGCATGCATCCTGCTCTCAGGAGAATGCCCATTTTCACACCAAGCCTCTCATCACAGACCTTGTTCCCAGCATGCACCTTTCTCATAGGGATTCCCCAGTTCTCAGCATACAGTTCCGCAATGGCCTCTGAGTTTATGACCTGAGATCTGAACATTTCTGCAGTGTTTTGTGTGAGTTAATTGCGATGAGATAACTTTACTGGTTTTGTAGCATCCAAATCCCACGAGAGGTAAATGTTTTTGTCGGATTTCATGCACTTTTGTTTGAATGGATAAATGTTCCTGTATCATTTTTCGAAGCTTGTTTGGTGTGAGTTAAGGTTTCTGCATTGTTTAACATGCTTTATATGAAAGCGTTAAATCATTCTGCTGCAGCATGTAAGAATGCGTTAATATTAAAAGGGTCAATTTCTTGGAGGTTTTTATTAACTAATTTATTTATGTTGTGATTCTGCTTTGTTAACCATGTTTGGATTATAATTCTGCTTTGTCTGACCTTGCTCTGTTTGTGATTTGGATTCCATTCCATGCCTTGTTTTTGCTTTGTTTGTATTTTTGCCATAGTTCATTCCTTCTGTTAATTCCGGTCATTGTTTTGCATTTTGCCATGCATTGCACTTTGTCTCCCCTGTCTGGTCTTATGTCATGTGACAGCTCATTGCCCCAGTATTGTGTGCCACACTTTCGGTGATTTCATGGTTTCTGGGTTTTCAATTATTCCCTCTAAATCTCGTTTGCTTCCTTCGCCTTGCTGTTCTATCATTACTCAGCAGACTAACAGTTTGTTATTTTAGTTAATGATACTAACCAAGACTAACATTGTTTATAGTACTAACTTACTAACAAGCACTAGGGATTGTATAGCTGCACTTTACTAATTGACTTACGACCTCTCAGCACTCGCCCTATTCTAGTCTCCACCCCTTGTCTTTACTCAATCAAATTTGCTGCGTTTCAGCGGAACCTTCGCACTTGTTAAACTCTGTTCTGCCTCCTTATCTGTGCACATTAGAACTCCCTAACCGGAGCCGTAGGTCTGTCAATAGGCTGCCTTTGTGATCCCTGTCCGTGTTTTGGCTTTCGCCAATTTCATGTAGTTAGGAACTTCCCCTTGTTCATTCCTTTGTAATTAGTCTGATCCAACTTACCTGTTTCCTATTGTAGCATGTGACTTCCCGTTTGTGTATTTAAGCAGTCATTTCACAACCTGCCTTTGTCAGAACGTTTCCCTTGGTTTACCTGTGCTGCGATCGTTTATGCGTTGTACTCTCTGTGATTTTCTTCTGACTGGACCGTCCCTGATTTTGGCTTTCACTTGGATTTGTTTGCATCTGCGTATCGAACCTTTTTTGCCCGACCACGAGTTTTGTGTTTGCTGCCCCTGGTTACAACTTGGATTACGTCCCTGGGATTCTGATTTTTGGATTGTGGACTTCGTACCGTTGCCTCCTGCTCTGCGGGGGTTCACCCCCATTCCTAATAAAGCACAAGTTTTTTGGATTACTTGGTTCTCGCGTCTGGTTCCTGAGTGTAACCTCACAATTTATCTATTACTGTATCCTTTAAAAAAGTAGGATCGTCCCATCAAAGTCATTTGGCCTGCTTTAGAAAGGGAGCCCTGCTGATAATGATCATATAAATAAGAATATGCGATTCAAAACGACAACAATAAAAACAACAACAAAAAAAAAATTTGTATTAAAGGTAATACACATATATGATGCAATAAATAAGAATCGAAACGAACAAAGGATTGAGATTCGATGTAAGACGTGAATAAACACGAGCAGTTACGGTGTGAGAAATCAATCACTTAATTGAAAAGAACAAATATTTTGTTTCTGAGTTGCGAGCGACGAGGATTGTTTAATGGCTTTCAGGAATGAGTTGTATAATTTAATTGCTACATATGAAAATTACTGTTTCTTTACATTCTGTTCTAGGTTTGGGTATTAACAGTATCTTGTGGTATATGAGGTAGCTCTACGAGATATGAGTTCATTTAAGCAGCGAGGTGTGAGGTTGTTCAGTATTTTATACATTAAAACATTATACTTTACCTACAATCTTTGTCGTATCGATTGCCGCTTTAACATTGTTTGCGATGATGAATAATAATCTGCATTTAAAATTTCATAGTCAATATGGGATAAAATAGGTGAATAATATAACTGGATAAGAATGTTTTTATTCATGCATTTTTTAATCAGTTTCTCTGATTTCAGCTAACTTTGCACGAGAGGGTTAATGTTTGTAATGCGGCTGCCCGTGGTTTGACCAGCTCAGCAGAGTGACTTAAGGTGAAAAATGTGAAATTAAACTTGGTTAATCTGTCTCGAGGAGCGAAGCGATAGAAGTTTTATTAAGAGAACTGGCACAGGGAGCACTGGGGGAGTTTGATCCGCACCAGTCCACTGCAGTCTCTCCTCCCAGGTCACTCAAGGATGGCCTGCTGGCGGCGAGAGAGAGAGAGTGTTAATACATACCCTGCCGTCCAATAGAAATCCTCCGCCCTTATGGATGTGGCGCATCGTATATGTGGCCTCCACCTTAAACTGCTTTTTTTTTTCATTGAAATATGCTCCACTTTAAGTTTTGAATAGATTTGTGCCGTCACTGAGAGTCCCATGTGGAATTCAGATGATTTCTTATGCATTTAGTTTGGCTTATGGCAGGAAGGGAAAAGCACGCAGAACTGAAAATTTAAAGGTGGTGAAAATCATAATAACAGAACACCAGCACTCACAGTTAAAGTCTTCTCTTTCGTGCAGGCAAATAGCAGACACGTTTTAGCAATTAGCTGTTATCAGCCTTTATTCAACGGTTTTTTAGTGCCTCCATGACCATCTTCCTCAGCTTCCGTCAGGACGGCATAACCGTTCATCCTCTCCCTGGCAGGTGTGTTACCTCTCTGGACGGGTCAGATTATGTGATTGTTGTGCATACAGAGCTCAGTGGTTTATTTATCAGTATTTACCTGTGTGTCGTTTGCCTCATGTGCCATCTGTCTCTTCTTTAATTTGGTGGTTTTGTTTTCATGGTGACTGATGACAAAGGGATTTTGCACACATTTGCCTTCATTTTAAACCGCTTGTGAAACAGGATGTGATGCAACGACACACTGTAGTTCCTTAAGACAGAAAAGAACTTCAATAAGGAAACACATACCAGTTTAACTCTCTTCAGGATTATTTGCAATGATTGCTACTGTTTTAGTGATCTTGACACCAATGGTTTTCAGAAAAAAGTGATCACCTAAGAAAACTGAAAGACGTGTTGAAATAAACACATGGTTTGGAGTTTACCAAGATGTTTGAACTGAATATGGTGTGTGACTTCCCTACTGTTAATCTTCTCTCCTCAGTCTCATCAAGGATTCTTTTATCAAGGATTCCAGTCGCTCTTGGCTCCGCTGTATGCACTGATGCTGTAGAACAGATCTTCAGATGATGTGGTTTAGTTAGCTCTCTCCAGAAGCCCCTGGAGTCTGGACCAAGAACGTGTAAATGTTGAGTCAGCATTTACACAAACTAATGGAAGACCACCATCGAGCGCCATGTTTGGTCAGCAGAGTTTATTCAGTGACTGCAATAATAAAGCTGTAATACTGGCTGATGATTGATAGTTACTGGGATAAAAAAAAAAAAAAAAAAAAAAAAAAAAAAAATTTTCCATGGAACCAGAACAGACTAACTGGAGTGGCTGGAGATTAGAAAGCTGTATCATATCTTTAATCTTTAAAAATGATTTGGTAACGAGTCTTTTTCGCATGGCTCCTGATGGCTGCCTTAATCCAGCCCTGTTGGCACTGTTCTTTTCTGCTGGCCCCAATAGGAGTGGGATTATGGTGGATGATGGGATTTGTGTGCTGGGGGGGCAGTTGGGGTAATGGGTGGTGGGGGGGATTAGGATCATTCTGCAGGTCTCCTGCTCTGCAGTGCAGGCTCGGCTGCTTTAGTCTGTTCAGGCCGTACAGCTTTTCTGATGAGTTAGTCAGGCCTGTTAGTTCTCATATTTACCTGAGCAGAGTTATTTCACCCCCTGCAGTTTCTAGTGCATCATTTTTTTGGCTGATTTTTTAAATTTCATCAGAACCTGGATTGATCTAAGATTGATGCTTCTGTTGAACACAGCAGTAAAAAATGCCCTCTTGACCCATCCTGGTTACTGAGGAGCAGTTGAACAGGCTCAGTACAGTGTGCTGGTCCAGAGCCGCAGTCAGGGATGACGACAGGAGTTTAATGGCCATGTCTCTGGTTAGAAGGAGACCGGAGGACACAGAGGACTCCCACAGCTCCTTACTGAGAGGACTCGAACCCGCAACCTCCCTATTGTAAGGAGACAAGGAGTCAACAGGGAGGCTCTGGGTTAGAGCTCCTGTATCTGCTGTCGCAGAGGCTGCAGAGCAGCAGCACAAACATCCATCTGTTCTGCCTGCGGTCGATGGCTTTACAAGTGTTCAGTGTCTCATCCTGGCGCAGGAGTGAGCTCACTGCTGTGAGTTTGGTGGAAGCGCTGCAAGAGATCTGCTGTGAGTTTGGCGGAAGTGCTGCAGGAGATCTGCTGTGAGTTTGGTGGAAGCGCTGCAGGAGATCTGCTGTGAGATTGGCTGAAGCGCTGCAGGAGATCTTCTGTGAGTTTGGCGGAAGCGCTGCAGGAGATCTGCTGTGAGTTTGGCTGAAGCGCTGCAGGAGATCTGCTGTGAGTTTGGCGGAAGCGCTGCAGGAGATCTGCTGTGAGTTTGGCTGAAGCGCTGCAGGAGATCTGCTGTGAGTTTGGCGGAAGGGCTGCAGGAGATCTGCTGTGAGTTTGGCTGAAGCGCTGCAGGAGATCTGCTGTGAGTTTGGCTGAAGCGCTGCAGGAGATCTGCTGTGAGTTTGGCGGAAGCGCTGCAGGAGATCTGCTGTGAGTGAGCAGTTCTGTGTTTAGCTGCTTTGCAATCAAACTGCAAGGAAAATCCAAACACTTGAAGTGTTGAATTGTGGTTATTTGAGCTTCTGTGCAGAAGAGCTCAGGGATACATGCAACATCTCGCAGAACATGTATTCAGAGAGGAGCCCTGAGTATCAGTCATTCTGATTGGTCTTTGCTCAGAGTCTTTAGTTTACGGATCTAATATTTATGAATAAAGTATCCCTCATCAAATATCAGTTCAGAAGGAAAATGAACATGGAAAAGTGGAATCAATTGAGTCAGCTGCTCATTATTTTTTATTCTATGCTGTGGTCATGTGTCATATTGTCAGGATGATTTTGTCGAAGTTTTACCTCACTGTCTGACACATTTTCATCGGGCTGGCTGTTTCACTTCTTGTTGGGAGAGAGTCAGAGACATTTTCAAGGTTTAAATTACTTACTGGGGTGATAGTAAATTTTACTATCTGCATATGAGTGTGCATTAGTTTTTCTTGCTGTGTGCTGTAGAGTGTGTGGGATTTTTATTAGGGGACTCTGCCCTCTTCCTGACTGCAGTCATAGAACTATCAGCACGGAGTGTTTTTCATGTTTATTTTTGCTTTTTGTTGTGTGAGAAACTGCACACACGTGAAATAGAAAATATTTGCAGCAATGGATTGCAGATTGACGACAAAGGTACTCTGCATGGCCACAGGTGAAGGGATTAGGGTGCCACTCAAAAATGAAGTTTCTCATTTTCATTGTCCCACCCCCTAGATGTGTTCATAATGTGAAAAGAAAAAAAAATGACAAAGTTTGGATGTATTATAATAATATTTACTGGTAGCTCAACCATTCCAAAGTTATACAATAATGCGTAATATTCAGAAAAATTCTGATATAATCGTATAATGTTAAATTTAACATAAAAATTTGAATATTGCAGAGATCATCAAAATCAAAGACTTTCAGTTACTTCAAAAGTCAACAAATGATTTTTTTACATAAACAGATTAACACAAACAGTGACCAAAAATGTCACAATGCAAATTAGTTGTCCGCAAATTAGTCGTCAACAGCAGCTGCAGTGAGTGCAGTCAAGGTGGATTTGTTACTGTTTGGAAAGTCACGGCGGCGTTTCTCTACAACCTGCAACAGGAACTGTTTCTGTTCTTCTTGATTGGTCAGGACCTTTAATCAAGACCATCCCTCGCTCAGCTGCATCACTGACGACTTTCAGACTTCTTGCTTTCCGTTGGCTAATTTTTATTCATTGCAAAACGTGTTCATCAAGCAAAATGATTGACAACAGGTCAAGAATTATCAGCGCTCATTTTAACTTAACAAGGAGAATTGGTGACGCCTGATTGTCTTTAGGATTTTTGGAGTTTATGTAAAGTCATTTTAAACAGGCGTGGCGGCTTTTATTTAGCCGTGGCGATGCGCCACGATCAATTACATGTAGCGAAACCCTGATGATGAAACAGTTAAATTAAATAAGGTTTTATTTCAATATATAACACAGTGTTAAACTGTTAATACAAGCACGCAACAACTACTGAATAGTTACTCTATGAAAATATTCCAGCTCATTGAGCTACCAGAAAATATGCATATATTTGTATGAAACTTGGAGTAGTTATTATGTTTCATGAAAGGAAGAAAAAGAGGGGGTGGGACCTGGAAAACTTTGAAAAAAGTTTTTGGCCATTACAGTCAGTGGCACCCTAGTAGGGTCACTGTTTAGTCTGGAGCTGTAGGTTTTGGTTTGGTCTGGCCCTTGTAGTTTTTCTGAGGTAAATGTTGAGACTGTAGTACACAGCGGCATTTTGTGCTTCCAGCAGTTAGTGTCTTTAATGTTTAGTTTGGGAACTGGCCGAATATTTCAGTTTTTCTGGGTGAACTAGATCTCTGTTAGGATAAGGGGTGCTTGAAATAAACCTGATCATTTGAAATAAAAATATGTTGTCTGAGAGGAAACTGTTAAACCTTCCTGAAGAAAACAATTCAAAAGTTTTATAGGCAGCTATAAAGAGCATTAGAGAAAGGCTCCGGGGAAGTTATGTACAGCGTGATTCTAACTTTAAGGACGAACAATTCATTCAGGGTATGTTCAAGTACTCGGGAGTGCATGCATGTGTGATTTGTTATGTTTTTATTTTTGCTCTGCTCAAATAATTTTCACTGAGATCCTGTGTGTTGGGCGGCGCGGTGGGGCAGTGGGTAGCCCTGTTACCTCACACTAAGGAGATAGTGGGTTCGAATCCTGCCTGGGGCCTTTCTGTGTGGAGTTTGCATGTTCTCCCCATGCATGTCTGCGTGGGTTTCCTCCACAGTCCAAAGACATGCAGGCTAATTGTCAGGCTAATTGGAGACTCTAAATTATATGATTGCGTTAATGAATGGTGTGTGAATGGTGTGTGCGCCCTGTGATGGATTGGCGAGCTGTTCAGGGTGTGTTCCTGCCTTTCGCCCATAATCAGCTGGGATAGACTCCAGCTCCCCCGCGACCCCAGTGAGGAAGAAGCGATATAAAGAATGAATAAATGGATCTGAACTGTTTTTGAGGTTTAGCGACTTGAATGAAAGCAGCCGATTACACTGACAAATCGTCAGCTTTCTTTGGCCAAAATTTTTGTTGGGCCTTAATTTCTTGGGCATAAATTGTTAAACCCACCAGGAAGTTTTGCTCCCATCTTATGAACATGCGCTCGTTTTTCTGTTATTTTGGTGTAATTTTTCCGTGCTGCGGCCTCGTGTAGATGTTTATCTGTGAAGATCTCAGTCTGGGGAGGAGCGTAAGATGATTCACTTTGAAAGATGTTTGAGACGAGCACTGCAGGAGCTGATGACATCACCACTGCCATTGTCATTGTTGCCATCATCTGCATCCTCATCATCATCATCATTTTTGCATCATCTTGGAGAAACGGTTGCCATGTTTTTGTGCTGAATGTCTTCCACACATGACGGTCTTCATAAGGTGCCGTAAACATGTAATGAGGTGGATTTATTTCAGTTATGTAATGTAATAAAATGGGCAGGAAGGGATGCCGCTCGGAGGCACCAGGGCACTTCCTGTCTGATGAGCAGATAGAGAATGACATTAAAGTCAGGTTCACATACAGAACACTGCCGGTAAAATGAAAACAGGAGAAGAGCTGAATGACGGGGCGAATCATGAGACAGGAAGGGCATAATTCAGGTGTATTTGTGTGCCATTTACCCTCAGGTCTGGGTAAAGACAGCGGCCTCACGGTAATATCCACCGCAGCACATTAGCGTCCCCATGCAGGACACACTTTATCTGCTGATTATTTCCTCAAACACTTACCCAGTGTTCATCTCTGTCGCCTTAACCCTTTGAGCGCTGAATACATTTTCAAGGAATTAAAAATGTATTTATCCTGAGCTGTTGAAAAGCTATCATGTGGCAACTTGATAGGTTTGCCACAAGTTGCCACATGATAGGTTTTCAGCAGCATCTGACTTTGATATCTTATATCATTGGGCAACTATAGTTGCCCACGGCGCTGAAAGGGTTAATATAACTGAAACTGCTGCCCTGACTCGCCGCACAGAGCTGCCTCAGCTTCCTGCTCATACAGAGTTATACACCTGGTTTGTGTTTGTTGCACAGGACTGTAGTGACGGCCATTTTAGAGCTCATTTCAATATTCATTTTGGAAAGAAGGAGGCCTCAGTAAAGAGCTTATGTGACAGTTTTACAATATTCCCTTGTCTACCAGTATGCAGGTTTTAATAAGTCAGAATGAATAATGGATGAAATTAAACTCTTTTTATGGGCACCGTGGCAGCTCTTGCCCTTCCCAGGTCTCTGCGCCCTTGTGGAGGCCCCTCGTCAGGGAGAATTTAAAGTCAGATGCTGGTTAGCCTAGAGATTTCCTTCCTGCATAATGAACACAGGGGATGGTTTGAATATGAGGCTTCTGCATGTGCGGAGCCGGAAGTGCTGGTGAGAGTGCAGTGTGCTTTTAGTTTTTTTTTTTTTTTTTTTCTTAAAATGGACTGGACATAATTTCATTGTGCTTCATCCGCGATAAAAGGCTTTGTGCTGGAAAATGCAATGTTCATGTCCTGCTTGGATTTCGGATGAAAGAATTGTTTGATTTGCATCTTTCTTTGGCTACAGAGCTGTGACGTTTATGGTGATGTAGTCTGGGTGGTGTTAACAAGCTGCCATTTCTATGGAGTCACCCGACGAACTTTTTCTTTGTGCTGACTGATCCTGTTTACTTATGAAGGTCCTGCATTGTGCCAGTGTTGGTGATATATGAGTGCTGTAGGATGTAGTGATGCACAGGTTCTGGCGCAGTTCGGCACAGTTAGGCGCAGGGTTTCTAAGCTTGAGATTGTTCTCACTCAGTGCTGAAGGCAGGCGTGAGCTGTCCTTGGTGCTGAATGCACGCTTTCATTTTTGAAGCATTGCCCTCCTTCCTCAGTAGTAATGATGTTCACACCTTTAGTGCGGTGCTGTTTGTCCAGCTCTTCATTTATCTGCTAATTTGGCTTTGCTCTTAACCCTTGCATTGCTATAAGGATCAAAAGTGACCCACCAACATGTTTAACTGCAGTGAAAACCCTCAATGATCTGCATTTCAACTTGGAATTTGATCACTTTTCTTAATGTGACCCTAACATTAGAAGTCTTTGTTTATATTTTTATGAGAGCAGCACACCTCCAGGATGCAAAGACTGTCTGAGTTATTTTTGAACCGGTAGTTATGAAATCATTTATACACCACAAAAACTGCACGCCCACGCATGCACGCACGCACACACAGAGACTTGCATATCGTCCTACATCTGCTTAGTAGAGTTGATTGATTTATGTTCTTCACACTTTTTAATGATTAGTATTTTTTAGTTGAATTTATTACCGTCCATAAAAAGAGTATCACTATGTTGCCAAAAAAGTTCAAGATGTTGTTGCTTTCTTTCAATAAAAATGCATTAAAACTACATTCTGCATATTTATGCTTCTTAGGCTACAGAAGTCCTAACTCTTGCTAAAAAAAAAAAAAATGTTTATTCTTGCTGTAAAGTTGGCAGCAATAATAATAATAATAATAATAATAATAATAATAATAATAATAATAATAATAATAATAATAATAATAATAATAATAATAATAATAATAATGTGGGCGGCACGGTGGCGCAGTGGTTAGCATTGCTGCCTCACAGCAAGAAGGTCGTGGGTTTGATTCTGGCCTGAGGCCTTTCTGTGGGGAGTTTGCATGTTCTCCCCGTGGTCGCGTGGGTTTTCTCCGGGTACTCCGGTTTCCTCCCACAGTCCAAAGACATGCATGTTAGGTTAATTGGAGATGCTAAATTGCCCATAGGTATGAGTGTGAGAGTGAATGGTCTGTGAATGGTGTGTGCGCCCTGCGATGGATTGGCAAGCTGTCCAGGGTGGGTCCCTGCCTTTGCCCGTAGTCAGCTGGGATAGGCTCCAGCTCGCCCCGCGACCCTAGTGAGGATTAAGCGGGTATAGAAAATGAATGAATAATAATAAGTCCAATAATAATATAATAAATAAATAAATGCAGTATCAGTATGAGTCCATTATCTGCTCAGCCTCTTCCTCACTGGCGTTGCAGGGGAGCTGGACTCTAAGGAATAAACTCTACTTTAATTTTAAGGGCTGGAAATGTTACACAGCTCATATTTTCGAGAAATTGAATGTACTTATCTAGTAGCTACTTAGATAGATGCTAGCTACCGCTCTAGCTAACTCTTTCTGGGGGCTGAATTAATCACAGTAGCAGCATGTAGTAAAACTTGCATCAAGGACGTGTTTCAGGGATGATAACCTTTAATGTTGATGTATTAATACATGTTTGTCCTGCTGTTAACCTGAAAACCTGAGATTTCAACATCAAAGGGGGGACAGAAATACAATGGGGGAACATGAATCGCCGAAGACACTTTTACGTGCCCTGAAAAACGTTCCTGTGAATTATGCGTCTCCATCTCCAGCAGGACCCACGGCTGTGTGATCATAAGGGGAGTCAGGAAGGCCTGTGCAGGTAGTTATTTTGAACAGGCGTTCAGGCTTAAGTGGAGGACATCCTGAGAAATGGCCAGACGGCTGCGGTGCAGTTTGAGCTCTTGGGAGAATACAGTTTGAGCTCTGAGGAGAATGCAGTTTCACCATTGCTCCTGGTTGTCCTCGTTCCCAGCTTTGTGAGAAATATTGCTGTTAGAGTTTGAACTAAAGGCTGTGGGTTAGGTGTGTGGATAATTAAAAGCTTATATACAGGCCACAGTCTTGGAACCCAAGATCATTCATAAATAACCCTGCAGAGAGTGGCGCTCTGACCCCAGTGAGGTGTGCTTTCATGATAACCACACCCTCCAGCCTTCACCATCCCCAATCAGACACTGCCCTTCCTGCTTTAACCACACCCCATTACCTGGATCACACAAATAAGCCTGTAACCAACCCCAAACAGCCCAGGGGTAAAACTACACCCTTATAGTCCCCCCATTCGCCCCTCTCCCTCTGCTCTTCTGCTCTGATCGTTACCGGGCCTCTGGAGCCTATTTATAACCCCCGGCACCACTGCTAAACATCACCTCAACCCCATCTGCCCCGGTCAGAGCCCAGTAATGAGAGTCAGAGCTGTATGTGGTTCAGCTGTCTCGCGGTGTGTTCAGTGACGCTGCAGTTGCACGCTCTGTGTTGTGATTGCTCTGTCACTGCAACTATCCCTATGACACTTTGAATAGTAATTTGAGTAATTTCAGACATTAAAATCTGTACACAGTGACACATTGCAGTTATGTAGGTGACGCTTCCATCCAGAGTTACTTAGATTTAATTAGACGAAGCTGGGGCTGTTCCCCCAGTGCGGTGTGAGTTTGGGTCCTGGTGCCCTGTGGGTTCGGGCTCTGATGCGGTGTGGATTTGGGCTCTGATGCGGTGT
Source organism: Gymnothorax javanicus (assembly GCA_029692085.1). NCBI lineage: Eukaryota > Metazoa > Chordata > Actinopteri > Anguilliformes > Muraenidae > Gymnothorax > Gymnothorax javanicus. The sequence goes on along the minus strand of CM056209.1, from coordinate 1,084,794 downwards.
GGGTTTCTGCGGGGCTGTTGGCCGCTCCCCCATTCGGCTGAACCTTGTGAACAAATGAACGAAGTAGGGGAATTTTAACAGGTTATCCGCGTCAGTATTTACAGGAACTCCACCGTCAGTGTTTACAGATATTCAGCGTCAGTATTTACAGGGACTCTAGTGTCAGTATTTACAGAGACTCCAGCATCAGTATTTACAGGGACTTTGGCATCAGCATTTACAGACTCCAGCGTCAGTATTTACGGGGATTCCAGCGTCAGTATTTACGGGGACTCCAGCGTCAGTATTTATACGGACTCTTTCGTCAGTATTTACGAGGACTCCAGAGTCAGTATTTACACGGGTCCAGCATCAGTATTAATGGGGACTTCAGCGTCAGTATTTACAGAGACTCCAGCGTCAGTGTTTATGGAGACTTCCTCACAGACGGGAGACTCTTCGCTCTCTCTCTCTGTCTCTCCACACGTCGGCCTCGGCCCACCGCTGTCCCCGGAGCCTTTAGCACAGATCCGCGGGGCTCCAAACATGTCCTCTTCCCTCAGCTGCAGACGTCGAGTCGATAAACGCTGCGTATCTCTGGGGAAATGCATCGGTAATGCAAACACACGGCTTTCCTCTGTGATGCAGCGTGAGGCCCCACCCATTAGTGAAGCGCAGTCAATTCCTGCTTTTGAAAGATTTTTATCCCATAATTAAATTATTGAATAAAATATAAAAAATCCATTACTTTGCTGCTTTTTGTGCTTTTTAAGGCAGATTGGAATAATGAGAGCAGGTTGCTGTGGGTGAAGCTCACGGATATAAAAACACGGGGCTGCCTGCGGAGCCGCGGCGTCTGAGAGGAGTCGGGGAAATACTTTCACAGCTCTGCCTAACCCTGCGCTATATTCAGCATTTCACATGTGTGTCATTCACACGTAATACAGCTTTCCTGTACACTTGTGTTATTATTATATTGCACTGTGATGTGGAGTATATGTACTCTCTGAAGCCTTTCCCCTCGGAGTGGGGGGGGGGGGGCATGAGAATTTAGATATTCTCGTCCTGTCAATCATATCCTGTGCGTACTTTATTGTTTTACAGTATTTTACAGAATGACACCATCTACTTTTTTATTGCCATTGACCCTTTGATGCATAGAGTACATAGAAATGCCTTGGACCATTTGTTGGGATTTGATGCAATAGTTTGTTTTTTTTTTTTTTTTGGGGTAGTGTAAATGGGTGGTTTGTCTGTCCATTATTTTGAGCATTATCCTTGTGGGATGCACACTGCCATCCAGTATTTTGGACATTATGCATGCAGAGTGACAGAAATAATGTGAAGTTGAAGAAACCTGGTCATTGATACGCATGATGATCTATCTGTATTCTGGACATCGCTTATTTGAGCTATTTACTCGGCATGAATAATGTCCAATATTTCTGATAGAGCATAGACTCAGATGTATTCCAACAAATAGACATGTATTACATAGGTTATGTGTTTTCAGTTTGTGCTGTATAATGTGTTTCCATACCCCAACAGAAAAAAGTCCGATCAAAACTTGAACAACATAAGACTATTTCTGACTTTCGTCAACTTACGTCTTACTTGTGGATGCAGCCATTGTGATTGTTTGTGGTAAATCGTGACTAATCAGAGAGGCACCTATTGAGGAAATTATTATCTGGAAATGTCCAGTAAAATGTACATTTTGTGTTTTCAGGGTATCTATGAGCCTAGAGAAAATACACCCCACTTATGTCCAAAATATTGGACAACATGCAACAAAGGGTTAATTATTCAATCAATTAAATCATTCATTCTTTACTTCATTAATTTATTTATTCATTAACTTGCATTTTATTTTAAGGTTTCCGAGGGGTGATGTTTTCTTTTAACAAAATGCCAAATCATGTTGTGTAATACAGTGAAGCCAGCTGTGGATACTAGGGATGGAGAGATTCACCGGTGCGTATCGGTGGTCCGATACAAACGTTTGCGATGCGACTGCATCGGTAGCTTCAGTGTGTATCGGTCACAAATGCCAGCTGATTCGCAATGTATCGTTCCTAACGTCCCTGTATCGGTAAAACATGTGGTTTACACGATTATTATAAGTTTTATTCCCCTCACTCAGGTGTTTCCGGGGCGCCCTGAATGTAGGGTTTAATCCCGGGAAACGGGATTCCCGGGATTTGACCTCCAAACCATTTCCCGTTTCCCGGGAAATAGAAAAACGAGATACCGGGAAAAAAACATTAAAAAAAAAACTCATAAGATAACGGAATATATTTAGAAAATATGTAGGCCTATTTTACTTTCTTAAAACATATTCAACAGCTGTGTGTGTGCGCAGGCGGAACAGCTGTGTGTGTGTGTATGCGTGCAGGGAAAGAGAATACTTAACTTAATCGAACTGACTATTCACACTTATTTAAATGCGTCCAAGCACAAAAATTGATCGAAATTCGCGTTGGACGCACTTATAAGTGTGGCCAAGATGCACATTGCTCCAATGCCCACACTTAAAATAAGTGCGTCCAAAGGTAAAATTTTTTTCTTGGCCAAACGTAGGCTATTTTAAGGGGTACTTTCTAAAAACTGGAATGGTCATCAACTGGCGCAGCGAGTACGTGTGGCCAAGAAAAAAATTCAGCATTGGCCACACGTATAAGTGCGATTAACATCGGCCTTAATTGATTAACAATCACAAAACGCCCTGAATTCAAACACTTCTGACCGCTAATACAGTTAGTTAAGTAACTTGTGGGTCTATAATCTGAATTAGACTAACACAACACGATTTTTGACATCAGCTCTGAGTGGAAATACTTCATAATAGCCTACGTCAAAATATTTAATAATGAGGACGCGCTGCTCTGTCTGAGGGAGGGATCAAATGCGCAAGACTGAGGCTCAACAGTCGGCTCACTGCAACATTTAAAATCTCAGACAAAACTCCAGGTGAAAGCTCAACACTACAAGAACACTGGATTCATAATTTATGCAAAACACTTCAGACAGAGATGCAGCGGGCTTTAGTGAAATGGGGCTCTCATTGAATAAAGAAAAATCTCCTGAATCCATCTGAAACCTCCCACCCAGTGAGTGGACGCGTTTTATAACTTTGCCTTTTAACTTTGAGTGATCGCTGACTTTTTTTAGCCAACAGTCTGACACCGCATCACACACCGTGCCGGCCACCCGCAGCGTCTGAATGCGAGCAGATTATGGAATCTATCTGAGCTATAAACCATGACTCTGAAAGCACCAAACTACTTGCCTTAACGAATTTCGTTAGTTTATAATATGAAGAATTGTAAAATATAATTTCCATGAGGCTGTTCAGTCAGACAACGACAGATCACAGGCGTTTTCTCCCTCTCATCTGGAGCGAACATCAAGCTGCATGCGGCTTGCGCAGTTTATATTGTTATAATATTGATTAATCTTGAAATTAAGTTTTTGTGCCTCAATTAGAAATAAATTGCGTCTACCTCTGTCTGTACCATATTGAATTGCATTTTTATTTTATTTTATTGAATTTATTGGTTTGGGTAATAGAAAACAATCAAGTATTGAATACATCCCTGACAAGGAAAGAGAGAGGAAAGAATAATTGTGCTGGTGAGGTAAGAAACCAAATGTGGGCTTATAAATTATTTGCATAGTGCTGAATCGAATCGTATCGAACCGAATCGCATCTAGTCGTGAACAAGGGTGAATCGTATCATATCGGCAAGGGGCTTCACTGTATCGTTAATGTATCGTTTCGCTGGCAGCGTATCGAGATGCGTATCGAATCGGCTCAGTGGTGGAGATTCACATCCCTAGTGGATACCTACAGTTTATCATTGTGAAAGAAATTTGAAGCCCTGATTAAATTATCGTACCGAACGGGAGTGATTATCATCGAGTCGCCATCAGGGCTGAATTTAAAATGGGTAACCAATGAGAATGACAGTAACACAACTGCAACTGATAAAACGTGTGATACCCTTTACCATAGGAACACAAAGAGCCCTATTGACTGTTAATGATATATAAGACTGTAGAAACCTGTCATGAAAATATTTGGACTCGAGTCAGATATCACGGTTAACTGAGTGTTTTTGTGGGTAGCTGTACTTTCTGGGTTTGAATGCTGGCTGTTTGTGAGTGTGTGTGTGTGTGTGAGTGTGAGAGTCCAACATGCTTCAGCCCTGGCCGGGTGTAAATAGGTTTGGAAGTGGATGTACTTATGAATAGAGATGTTGTAATGGGCACGTGTTGCTAATGAGTTTTTATCACTGGAGTAATGTTATGAGGACTGATGGGATCATTCCTATAGCCCTGTGACACTGGAGCAGGTCTCTCTGTGGTTATTCTCATACAGCTGACTGAGGGCACTCAGGGAGGGAGTGTGTGGTGCTGTTTGCCTGTAATGACCACTGCAGTTAATGCAGTGAATCACATGTGCTGCAAATTTAACTTTGATGTGACCTCACTCACTCACTCACTCTCTCATCACGCACACGCTCATGCACATTTAAACAATCACATCTGCATGCAGGCATACACACAGCGACATGCACTCAGGATTGAATATTTGAACACGTGAATGTACACACATGCACGGACGCACACGCACACACACACACACACACACATGCTCGCGCACACACACACATGCGCAGACATACACATATGGACACACATACATACACGTGGACACACACACACAGGCTCACACACATACACACACACACGCGCGCACACACACTTGCACGGACATACACGCAGACATACACACACACACACACACGCACGCATGCACACACACACACACGCATACAGACACACACACACACACACACACACACACACACACATGCACGCACGCACACACACACACACACACACACACACACACACACATACACATGCGTGGGTTACTCCATCATAAGTGCCCCTGGGCTTTAATTTGTCCTCTGTCGTCATGTCCCTCGGAGATTGCAGAGTTTATGTGGATAATTCAGAAAGTAGGTTAGGATGAATGCGGCTGCTGATGTAACCACTGTAACTGCGGAGACGAGGCGGAGGGCGGGATAGGAAGACTCCATGTTGATGTAAGATGTTGATGATGCTTCGGTGAGTAAGGTCTGGAGCGATGCCTCCTCGCCTCCTGTGAGTATCAGGCAGGTCCGTGACGCGAGCAGGATGTGTCGGAGGTGTGCCGTAATGACTCTGTGGGCACAGGCTGGCACTAGGACCCTGCAGGAGCCGCACAGGAGGGCAGTACTGATGATGAGTGATGAGGACTGAGGTCCTGCTGCAGACTCATGACCTCCTCTCACCTGAGATCACCTGTGTTCTCCCTCAGGTGTGCCTGACTGCACTCTGCCTCTCTTCTTCTCCTCTTCTGACCTGCAGTACTGTGCAGAGGGGATGATCAGGCGTGCTGATGAACGCTAGAATAATTACTCTGAATTTTTCAATTTTCTAGAACAGCATTGCCTTCAGTTACCTGAGGTTGTTGCTCCATCAGCATTAGAATGATCAGATGAGAACATGATAAATTTAATCCATAATTAAAGGGGCATCGTTACGGTCGAGGATGCGTCGCTGATGTTCATGTCCACCAGTAACGAACTGGAAATAATTGGTCACTTTTTTCTTGATTTCTACACCTGCTCCTCTGTGGGAGCACCTTTTTAAAGATTCTCACCGGGCATTGGAATTTCTAGCTAAAAACATTTAAATCCCATATCTGTGATCTTTCTCCTTAAAGGGTTAAGAGCCACTTTAGTGACATTTTTCAGCAGAACGTCGGGGTTACCATCTCCAGGATTATCACTGAAGGCCTTGGGATCCTTAACGAGTTTCCTCCTCAATTTATTGATATAACTGTCATGGGGTTATTCAGTGTCCCAGTGCGACTGAACGGTTTATGTTCGGGGACATTTACATTTAATGGTCAGTGAAGAACTGAGGCTCTCGCCGGGGGGCGATGGGGGGTGTAAATGGGAACAGTAGATTGCCTCTCTGGTGGCAGCGTATCAGGCTGCTCCTTAAAGGGTCTTGAGTTTTACTCAGTGGCACAGTTAAACTGTATGTCCTTTAGTTTTTTTGTGAAATCAAACTGATCTGTTCTTTTTTATCATTTTCTGCTTTTATGTGTGATACGTGATTTCAATTCAAATTTTAATTTACTTGTTATTATGCTGGAAACCTCATCTTGTCTTTCTCATGAGTCAGTGTAATTCTGCGGCTGCCGGCAGATTGTAATGGCTCATTGAATAACAGTCATTCCCATCTTTAAAAACACTAATGGGGTGTAACCTAACTGGGGTCACTGAAGAGATGCAAACACTGGTGAGTGTCAGTCAGCAGGAGAAGAGCATGGCTGGAGTTTACCTACAGACCAGTCGAAATTACCCAGCTTTTGGAACAAAGTCTTATGGACAGGTGATTAATGCACTTGTACCAAAGTGATGGAATGAGGATAGTAGGCAGAAATGAAGGGATAGAACATAATCTAAAGCAGCACATTTATCTCTGGGTCACAAAGCCTTGTTATCTCTGGTGTTTGTGTGGCCACTGCTGGGACTGCATCGCTCATCTTTACTGATGGTGCTTCTGCTAAATCCTAAGCTTTAAAAAAAATCTTATCGTCGTGGAAACTGCCTATCAGATCCAAACGGTTGCCTTAACATATTTGCTGATCTTGACTCCAAACATCCAGTGCAATTTTAAAGGTTATAAAGTCAGTCGCCTGACCTGTTCTTAGCTGAATATTCATTTCACTTGTTGCGGACGGGCCTGACCACAAAAAGTCCCTGAAATAATGAGGAAATGATGAAGCTGCAATGTAGTCCTGGACTATTGTGATGTCTGTAGGGCAGAGAGTTCAAGCAGTTGTCAAATTCAACGGTTTTCTAAGTGCAGTCATATATCTGAAGACTTTGTTAAAGATTATACTCATTTATAGAATTATCTTTGGCTGCCCAAACCAAGACTATGTATAAAAATGCTGTAATTCACCTGATATCCATGATGATGAGCTCAAGGTTTTTATTATAGTACATATTGGTCTCATTGCTCAGTTTAGTTTGGTGGGGTGGGGGTGAAGAGCTGGGTCAACATAAATTTCAGTTATGCCCAAATATTACTGTAGTACGCTGGATACTGTTTTTGCTGAATGAAATATACATATATTTGTGGTTATTACTCACCATTATGAAACATTTTAATGTCTCTTTTAATGGTGATAGTCATAATGCAGCTAACCTGCAATGATTCTCCAGTAATGTACCATTTCTTGATTAACAGTGACCTTTATTGATAAGAAACAAGACCTTCGGTCTTTGGTGCATTTTGACGCTCAGCAGCACATAAGGACATTCATGTCCTCTGAGGCCACTTGCACAATTCAACCTGATCTCCAGCAAGTGAGGTGTTACTTTTAACCTAATCTCCATAAGTAAGGTGTTACTTTTCAAATTGTGGTTAAAATTATAATTACAGTTTTTCACAATTGCTTAAACACAAATCCTAACTCTCTAAACCAAATGACCGGTTCCCTGAACACATTTAATAAAACTACACTGTAAAAAGTGATTTTGGAGAGTGGTAAATATAATCTATGCAAACCGTATAAAATTTACTCGATTATTGTAGTCAGCCAAGGAATTATAAAGTAATGGGTAAAATTTACACATACTACCTATTCGATAACAGTAACAACTGTTACATGGAAAAATAGGGTAAAATATACCCCAAAGCCGTGAGTCCTGTGCTCCAAACTGCGCATGAGTCAGACCGTGAGCGAGCGGGACAGGGAACTCTTGGACTGCCATCTTCCTCTCGCTCCGGCTGCCGTCGAACTGCAGAAGTGAAGGTAAGCTATTTCTATAGGGCTATTGCTGTGTATAGTGCGAATGCAAATGGTAATTTATGAAATGATGAGATATTCCACTTCACTTGTATTCGGCGTGAGTCTGTGTTACGTGCCATTACTTGAAACGAAAGTTTGAATCTGTCCCTGTCCCCCTCTGTGTGAAGCTGTTGTATTGCACTTTACTCTGTGTTTTATGGATCAAAAACATTGTACTGGGACTGCCGGATAGCTCACTCGGTTAAGGCACTAAAGTGACTATCACGTCGCGGGTTTGAGCCCCGGTCGTACCAACCAGCAGAGGTCGGCAGCTCTTTTCAGAAGTAGCGCGCAATTGGCCAATGCGCTACAGGGATGCAAACTGGGAAGGGCCTGCTGGGAAGGGTTAGTAGATTAGAGGTTCCCTTAGGCGCCTCCTGTTGACCAGATGGGCGGTTATAAAAGAAGATTGTGAAGACAACTTTGACTATGTATCCTCCGCCCTTCCTCGGAGCTTTAAAAGTTTTGACTATTGACTGTGCAGCAAACAGCAGTTAACGAGCGCGTGCTTCTGAGGAGAATCGCGAGCTGTGTACCCTTCTCCGATGTCCAAAAGGGGCCACATCTGCGAGAAAAGCGTAAGAACATGTACGTATAGTTCTCTAATTGGATATTCCACATTTGGGGGGGATTGGAGATGCCAAATTAATAAAAAAAAAAAAAACATGGAGATGATAACCACCTGAAAGTCTTTTTGGGGGGTTAAATCTTACCTTATCTGAATAAGTAATGGTTACTAACTGATATTAATTAACTTTTATTAGTAATTATCAGGTATTACCTACTAGCAATTAACAGATAATTTTACCCAATTTTGTTGAGTAAGTAGCTGTAGAATACCTACATAAATATGAGGTAAATTTAACCCCATTTATTTAAGTATTTCATAGCTTTTTATTTCAGTTATTTTATACTCAATACATGGAATTAAATCTACCCAAAAAAAGTTAATGCAAATTGTTGCCTCAGATTTATTGGGTAAATTCTATAGGTTACTTATTACAGTGTAGCTCCATTTTGCCAAAACTATAAACACATTTCACATGTTAAGACACAATTCACAAAACTCAACCCCCCTTTTCTCATAACTCTAAACACATTTTGTCTTGCTAAAACACATGTTGCAAAAACTTCTGCTCAGATTCTCAATCACTAAACACATTTTGCACATTGAAGCTCATGTGATGTAAAATGCTAGCCTCAGTCAGCAAAACTTGAACACAATGAACACACCTGGTGTCATTGATTAAACACAAAGACTCAAAACTGAAGACACTTGTTGCAAATGATGTGACCCCACATATAGGCCAGTTCAGAATGCACCGTTTGCTGAAGGTTCCAAACAGCAACAATGGACGGAGGCAGAGGAAGAGGAGTTTGTGTCAGAGGAGGGAGAGGAGGGGGGCGAGGAGGGAGAGCGAGACGACCACGCTTCATCATTACAGATGAAATGAGAGCTACAGTCATTGACCATGTCACTGTCCACAGCATGTCAATGACTGAAGCAGGACAAAGTCCATCCAAGCCTTAGCAGGTTCTCAGCGGCCACCATTATCTGGGCATTCAGAGAACAACAGGTGCTGTATGTTGTTGTTTTTTGGCCACAGTATAGTGGAGTACAATGGTTTCATCACAGTATCCTGGCTGTAAAAAGATTGCGGAACATGTCTATTGATGTTTCTATTGAATGCATGTCTTTCTTTATTTTACATAGTCCATGTACAATTCAGTAACTGTATTTTCTTCATTTTCTTAATTTACATATTGTTTCTATGAAACACACAAATCTATGAATGCCCAATACTCTACAGTAATATATTTTGAAACAGATAACAAGGTTTCTAAAAATGTGTCTTGGCAGTTGTGAAAAACTGTAGGAAGATCATTCTCACACCATGAACATTGTGTTTTCAGTTTTTTTGTTGTATGTAATGATGCTTTGTAGTGTTTACATTTTTGCAGGCTTTGAGAGTGATTTTGGTGTCAAAGTTTGGTTTTGAGCATATGAGCAACTGTTTTGGTGTGAAAGTTTGGTTTTGAAAAGAGGATGTGAGGTTTGTGTATGTAGCTTGAGAAAAGTGTTTTGTGTTTAGAGTTTTGGGAAAACGGAGCAACGTTTCATGGACTGTTTTAGCAATGGTGAAAAACTGTAAAGCAAATGGCAACCCTGGGCTCTCATATTGACGTGTGAACTGACAACATAAAACATACTAGTGTTCATTTGTGTGTGTGTGTGTGTGTGTGTGTGTGTGTGTGTGTGTATGTGTGTGTGTGTGTGTGTGTGTGTGTGTGCGTGCGTGCGCGCGTGTGTGTGTGTGTGTGTGTGTGTTTGTGCTGCAGTGGTTGTTAGTGCTGCTTTATTGTCCCGGATTATTTTGCTGATCCTCTTTGTTTCCAGAAGCTTTTAAGCCTGTGATGCAGTCCATCATAACACAAGTGGAGCTTATTTATTTGGAACAGAGGAAGTGACTGTGAGAGAGACACTGAGTCTCTTAACTTTGGAGCTGAGAAGAGAGAGCACTGTGTGTGTCACGTATGCGCACTTTATTGAATTACGTGCAGCACGTATGTAATCGTAGCTCTGTGTACTGCAGTGGCCCTCAAACTTTAACTGTCACACCCCCTGTCAGAAGCCAATGAAAATGAATGCCCCCCCTCTCAGCATTGCCAGCAGCCATACCACTATTCACTCTGCTCCAGCTGCATTGCTGAAGCTAAGCAGGTGTGGGCCTGGTTAGTACTTGGATGGGAGACCACCTGGGAAAACCAAGTTGCTGCTGTAAGAGGTGTTGGTGAACAGTAGGTTGCGATCTTCCCTCTGGTGGAATAATCCCCAATACCCCAGTGCAGTGACGGGGACACTGTACTTAAGGAGACGCCGTCTTTTGGATGAGACATTAAACTGAGGTCCTGACTCACTGTGGTCACTAAAGATCCTATTACGCTCTTCGATAAGAGTAGGGGGTTTTCCCGGTGTCATGGCTAAAGTCCCAACCTGGCTCTTTCGACCTGCCACCTAATCATCCCCTGATCTAATTGGCTGTGCAAATTGCCCTCTCCCTCCCCACCTCAACCCCCAGGGCTCCCTTGAAAAAGAGATTTCAATCTCAACGAGACTTCCCTGGTTAAATAAAGGTTAAATTAAAAAAATAAAAGTGCATTTCATTTTTATCAATCTTTAACCATTTGATGATTGAAGTAAAGATGATTCAGGTTAGCAAAATAGCTTTTCTAGCATCAGAGCACTTTCGTTTGTTTTGGGTGTGTATGTGTCCACTGTTATTTTCTCATAATTGGCCAAACTGCTGTGGAGATCTGATCTGCCGACCCGCGCTGCTCCATAATGTGGGCTGACTGTGGAAGATCTCTGTGGGAAGCTCAGTAATTCCATTTCGTTCAGGTATTTCTCCTTGACCTTGATTCTGTATCTAATTTTAGGCTGCGCAGTATGTTGGGCTCCTGACTCGCGTTACTCCTTACAAGTGCATCATTAATGTAGCACCAAGGAGCAGAGACATTAGTTTCATTGCTGGGCGACCTCCGCTATTGGTGGGTACATCTATCTCCTGAATTATCCCTCTTTGTCCGCGCTCGTGTGTGTGTGTGTGCGTGCGTGCGTGTGTGTGTGTGTGTGTTTGGTGATAACCACGGCAGAAGACATATGATTCCGTTCTCATTTCCAAGGGCGATACCGCAGCACAGGAGGTGCAGTCGAGGCCCTGCTGTTTGATGAGCAGTCATGTGGCGTAACAGGAGTCGCTGCTTTCAAGACAAAAGGCGATTGGGTGAGTCAGGACTCTCCTGAGGAAACTCTCCTGCACTGTGGCTGTTAATAAATAAGGAAAAATGATGCTGCAAACTCGGTTCTGCTGCTGACACGGCTGCAGAGGCTCTTCACTGGCAGCGTTCGTGACGGAGAGTTCCGGATTGAGTCCTGCGTGTGGCGCTTTAATGAAGACGGATCCCAGTTTGCAGGGAACTGAAAGGGGGGCCACACAGATGTTGGGGGAATATATTCACACCCCACAAATATCCCTCAAACTACCATTCCAGCACTGCACAGAGAACGAGAAAGGGGGAGAGAGGGAGGGAGAGAGAGATAGACAGAGTGAGACAGGGAGAGAGTAAGGGAGAGAGAGAGAGAGGAAACCACTCCAGCCCTTGTTCTTTTTCAATTAACAAATCGTCTGACGACACGGCTGACTTACTTCTGTCCTCCACCACTGTTATTCCTCTCTTCCCTCAGTCGCTCGTTTGAGTGCAGCGGGGCTCGGGGGAATGAGCGAGGGATGAAATAAAGGAGGCTGTTCTGCAGAGAGAGCAGTTCTGAGCTGTGACTGCCAGCTTTATAACACTCTTACCCTGCTTTTTACCGTGCAGTATGTACATTTATCCACTTATGCGCTAATTTAATTGAATTCATATTAATGTACAACAAATACTGAGGCTGGGATTGATGGAAAATTAAAACTTCCTGTTCAGTTTTGTGATTGTAGTATTTTAGTGCTACTTCACTTCTATTGCATGGCATTTACACTACAGTCCATCCGCAGCGGCACATGCCCAGAGGGACAGACAGACGTGTCAGACTGTAGGACTCTCTCTTACTCTTAGGAATGGAAAAATGCCAGATAATCACGATGGCACCAGGGCCCATATATGAAATCAGATGATTACTGATGTATTTTACCTCTATACTACAGCGTTGTGAAAAAGTTCTCGCCCTTTCTCGATGTCTATCTTTACGTAGCGGTCACACTTAAATGCTTCAAATCATCGAACTAATTTAAATATGAAACAAAGATAGCCCAAGTAAAATACAAAATGTATTTTAAAACTGATTTTATTTTATTTTTTGAATGAAAAATCCAATCCTATCTGGCCTCATGTTAAAAAGTAATCGCCCCCTTAGTCAACCGATCAAACATAGTTTAATTGATAATTGGGATCAATTTCATTGGGACGCACCCTGGCAGGATTACTGCCAGCCCTGGTGGATCTGAGCATCAGTTGAATAGTGTGTGGGGTGGGAACGATTCCTCCGCTCCTGCTGCACCACTATATAAAGACATCCCTACAGTCATATGGGATTTGGCTGGTGTTCGGGGAGTGTTTGTCAGCTCAGGGATGTTATGATCATCAGCTCTGGCCTGATTTAATCCTGCACTTTCAGTCTCATTCCTCAGCATGTTGTGAGGTGATTTTACAGCATATTTTTTGTGGACATTCAGATTTTCCTCTCTTATCATATAAAGAGCTGTGCAAACTGTCCATCTGGAGATAAACTGCAGATATGAGGGCTTGTGGAGGGAGCGGAGCTGATTTGTTGGGTTCTCTCTGGGTCTCCATCAGCCTGGCGGGTATTATGGGATGTCTGCTCTGTGCTGTGCTTTTATCTTTTTTTTTACGCGCTGAAGGTCAACGGCGATGCTGTTATACATGCTGTCCCAGCTGCTGCCCTGTGTGCAGTGCCCCTGAGCTCAGATCACACACAGCTTCCACACACAGCTTCCACACACAGCCTCCACACACAGCGTCCACACACAGCGTCCACACACAGCCTCCACACACAGCGTCCACACACAGCCTCCACACACAGCCTCCACACACAGCCTCCGCACACAGCGTCCACACACAGCCTCCACGCACAGCGTCCACACACAGCCTCCACACACAGCGTCCACACACAGCCACCACACACAGCGTCCACACACAGCCTCCACACACAGCCTCTGCCTCCTGCTGTCTGAAGCTCATGAGCTCCCCTCTGTCCCCCGCTGTGGACGTATGAGCATCACTGAGGGTTCTCTTTAGGTCTTAGTCCACACCAGTGGTAAAACTTCACCCAAAACACCTACGCCCATCTTACTGTGGGTTATATGATTGTGAATTTGAGGTAATTCTGCTCAAATCAAATGCACCAGCCCTAGAGCAAACACAGTGTAATTTCATGCATTCTCTGTGCCTTGAAAATGCAGAAAATATTGTTTGATGTTTAAAAAACGTCTATATTGTTTTAAATTTAGATTGTGTTCCAGGAAGATGTAGTGCTTTTAAGAACCAGCCACGACCCATTTGCCATTGGACATATTTCACTGACAGAAGTTGCAGGGAGCTGCTGTTTGTAAGAAAAGTTCCTTAATCTCTGTATGATGTTACTATCCTGAGCGGCTAGTTCTGCTACTCTGTGCTATACGCACCTACTGCAGAGAGGGAGTCTGTATGAGGGCCGAGCATGAAGGATGTGTGTGTGTGTGTGTGCGCGCGCGTGTGTGTGTGTGTGTGTGTGTGTGTGTGTGTGTATATTTGTATATGCCTATTTAATCTGTGCCTATGTCTGCTGTCTGTTTTGTGTTTGTGTGTATCTGTATACTTGTGCATTTGTGTTTGTGTTTGTTAATGTGTGGGAACTTCTGTCTGTTGAAGCAGAAAGAGTCAAAGATAAATAAAAAAGTGAAACTATATGTGGCCACAGCCGATGCTGCTAATGCAGCAGCAGATAAAATGTCCAGCAGGTGGTCTGGTATGGAGTCCAGGACACAGGTCTGTAACACCTGTGAGCAGTTTGGTTTTAGGGTGAATCTGTGAGTACAGAGGACTGGCGCTCCTGTGCAGCGGTGGGTGTGAGGACATGTCGATTACTCAGGGGGAAAGCGAGAAGAAGAGAGAATAGATTGAGTGTGAAATGAAATGCTAAAAATAGCACCGTTTCTTAGCTTCACTCGCACCATGTAGCCCACTGCTGGGGAAGGGTCAGCTATCTCTGCTTCTATTTGTAGTCAAAGTGTTCGCAGGCCCTATTTTTACGATCTATAAACAGTCGGCAAACACAATTGCTAACGGCATCACAGATCAAAAAGGGTGTCCCTAACTCCATTCCATTAATTTTGTTACAGGAGGTGCTGTGGTCCAGCTGTTGTCAAAGGAGTCGGACTCTAACAAATTAATTACCTGTGGGCGTGGCGGGGATTTGGTTCCATTAAGGCCAATAAAATTATCTGCCGTCATTTCCTTTAAAGCCAGTGGATTAATGACATAGCAAACTGGCAATTTTGTCAGGTGAAGAACAAGCACGTAACTTCCATTACGCTGCCTCCCTCAGCCCTCTGAAAACCATCTCCAATGTAATGAGACATTTGAGGAGATAGAGATTGATTCAGCTGGTAATGCATTTTGTATAAAAACATGTGAGCGATTAAAACCGTATACAAAATGGCACTCGTAGTATTAAAGTTAATTATTCCTATTTCCCTCCACACTAAGAAAATATTCATAGGCATAAAAATACCCCTTCCCTAGCCCCTTCTTATTAAACTTCACCAAGATTTTGTAGGCACTATTTATACATAACAAAACATAACAAAAATGAAAATGGGAAGAAAACGATATGTGTTCATATGTGAACAGCTCCGCTAGCTGTGATTCAGTCCTATGAAATTACCAATACCCAGCGCTTGCGTTAAAAGAAGGTGGTTTAGGTGAGTCAAAACCCAAATGAGGTCTGTGACACGAAACATTGACCCGCCTCCTTTTGCACTGTCCAACCCCTTGAGGTGCAAATGCCTTTATTTTACAGCAGGACACTACCAACCTGGGTGAAGGCGATAAATATGCTGTTTGCGAGAGAGAAATTGTGCAGAACATTACTGTTGCATGTGTTTCCGTTTGCAAAGGCATAAAAATAGAGCCCTGTGCGTGTATGATTGTGTGAGTGATTGTGTGTATGATTGTGAGTGATTGTGTCTGTGATTGTGTGAGTCATTGTGTGTATGATTGTGAGTGATTGTGTGTATGATTTTGTGAATGATTGCGTGAGTGATTGTGTGTATGATTTTGTGAGTGATTGTGTATATGATTGTGAGTGATTGTGTGTATGATTTTGGGAATGATTGTGTGTGATTGTGAGTGATTGTGTGTGTGATTGTGTGGATGATTGTGAGTGATTGTGCGTATGATTGTGTGAGTGATTATGTGTATGATTTTGTGAATGATTGTGAGTTATTGTGTGTATGATTGTTAGTGATTGTGTGTGTGATTGTTAGTGATTGTGTGAGTGATTGTGTATGATTGTGAGTGATTGTGTGTATGATTGTGTGTGATTGTGTGTATGATTGTTAGTGATTGTGTGAGTGATTGTGTGTATAATTGTGTGAGTGATTGTGTGTATGATTGTGTGTGTGATTGTGAGTATGATTGTGTGAGTGATTGTGTATGATTGTGAGTGATTGTGAGTGATTGTATGATTGTTAGTGATTGTGTGAGTGATTGTGTATGACTGAGAGTGATTGTTTGTATGATTGTTAGTGATTGTGTGAGTGATTGTATATGATTGTGAGTGATTGTTTGTATGATTGTTAGTGATTGTGTGAGTGATTGTATATGATTGTGAGTAATTGTGTGTATGATTGTTAGTGATTGTGTGAGTGATTGTGTATGATTGTGAGTGATTGTGTGTATGATTGTGTGTGTGATTGTGTGTATGATTGTGAGTGATTGTGTGTATGATTGTTAGTGATTGTGAGTGATTGTGTGATTGTGAGTGATTGTGTGAGTGATTGTGTGTATGATTGTTAGTGATTGTGTGAGTGATTGTGTATGATTGTGTGTATGATTGTGTGATTGTGTGTATGATTGTTAGTGATTGTGTCAGTGATTGTGTATGATTGTGAGTGATTGTGTGTGTGATTGTGTGTATGATTGTTGATTGTGTGTATGATTGTGTAGTGATTGTGAGTGATTGTGTATGATTGTGAGTGATTGTGTGAGTGATTGTGTGTATGATTGTTAGTGATTGTGTGAGTGATTGTGTGATTGTGAGTGATTGTGTGTGATTGTGTGTATGATTGTGTGTGATTGTGTGATGATTGTGTATGATTGTGTGAGTGATTGTGTGTATGATTGTTTGATTGTGTGATTGTGATTGTGTATGATTGTGAGTGATTGTGTGAGTGATTGTGTATGATTGTTGAGTGATTGTGTGAGTGATTGTGTATGATTGTTAGTGATTGTGTGAGTGATTGTGTATGATTGTGAGTGATTGTGTGAGTGATTGTGTGTATGATTGTTAGTGATTGTGTCAGTGATTGTGTATGATTGTGAGTGATTGTGTGTATGATTTTGTGAGTGATTGTGTAAGTGATTGTGTGTATGATTGTTAGTGATTGTGTGAGTGATTGTGTGTATGATTGTGATTGTGTGTATGATTGTTAGTGATTGTGTGAGTGATTGATTGTGAGTGATTTGTGTATGATTGTGTATGATTGTTAGTGATTGTGTGAGTGATTGTGTGTATGATTGTGAGTGATTGTGTGTGATTGTGTATGATTGTGTCAGTGATTGTGTATGATTGTTAGTGTTGTTGTGTGATTGTGTGTGTGATTGTGAGTGATTGTGTGTATGATTGTGTATGATTGTGTGATTGTGTCAGTGATTGTGTATGATTGTGAGTGATTGTGTGTGATTGTTGTGAGTGATTGTGTGAGTGATTGTGTATGATTGTGTATGATTGTGAGTGATTGTGTGTATGATTGTTAGTGATTGTGTGAGTGATTGTGTATGATTGTGAGTGATTGTGTGTGTGATTGTGTGTATGATTGTTAGTGATTGTGTGTGAGTGATTGTGTATGATTGTGTGAGTGATTGTGTGTGATTGTAATTGTGTGAGTGATTGTTAGTGATTGTGTGAGTGATTGTGTGTATGATTGTGAGTGATTGTGTGTATGATTGTGTGAGTGATTGTGTGATGATTGTGTATGATTGTGTGTGTGATTGTGTGTATGATTGTTATTGTGTGTGATTGTGTGTGATGATTGTGAGTGATTGTGTATGATTGTGAGTGATTGTGTGTGATTGTTAGTGATTGTGTGTATGATTGTTATGATTGTGAGTGATTGTGTATGATTGTTAGTGATTGTGTGAGTGATTGTGTATGATTGTGAGTGATTGTGTATGATTGTGTAGTGATTGTGTATGATTGTGAGTGATTGTGTGTATGATTGTTAGTGATTGTGTGAGTGATTGTGTATGATTGTGAGTGATTGTGTGTATGATTGTTAGTGATTGTGTGAGTGATTGTGTATGATTGTGATTGTGTGAGTGATTGTGTGTATGATTGTTTGTGTGTGATTGTGTGAGTGATTGTGTGTATGATTGTGAGTGATTGTGTGAGTGATTGTGTAGTGATTGTGTGAGTGATTGTGTGTATGATTGTTAGTGATTGTGTCAGTGATTGTGTATGATTGTGAGTGATTGTGTGTGTGATTGTGTGTAGTGATTGTGTGAATGATTGTGTGTATGATTGTTAGTGATTGTGTGAGCGATTGTGTATGATTTTGAGTGATTGTGTGAGTGATTGTGTGTATGATTGTTAGTGATTGTGTGAGTGATTGTGTATGATTGTGATTGTGTGAGTGATTGTGTGTATGATTGTGTAGTGATTGTGTCAGTGATTGTGTATGATTGTGAGTGATTGTGTGTATGATTTGTATGATTGTGAGTGATTGTGTGAGTGATTGTGTGTATGATTGTTAGTGATTGTGTGAGTGATTGTGTATGATTGTGAGTGATTGTGTATGATTGTTAGTGATTGTGTGAGTGATTGTGTATGATTGTGAGTGATTGTGTGTGTGATTGTGTGTATGATTGTTAGTGATTGTGTCAGTGATTGTGTATGATTGTGAGTGATTGTGTGTGTGATTGTGTGTATGATTGTTGGTGATTGTGTCAGTGATTGTGTATGATTGTGAGTGATTGTGTGTGATTGTGTGTATGATTGTTGGTGATTGTGTGAGTGATTGTGTATGATTGTGTGAGTGATTGTGTGTGATTGTGTGTGTGATTGTTGGTGATTGTGTGAGTGATTGTGTATGATTGTGAGTGATTGTGTTGTGTGTGATTGTGTGTATGATTGTTGGTGATTGTGTGTAGTGATTGTGTATGATTGTGATTGTGTATGATTGTGTGTGTGATTGTGTGTATGATTGTTGGTGATTGTGTCAGTGATTGTGTATGATTGTGAGTGATTGTGTGTGTGATTGTTGGTGATTGTGTGAGTGATTGTGTATGATTGTGAGTGATTGTGTGTGTGATTGTGTGTGTGATTGTTGGTGATTGTGTGAGTGATTGTGTATGATTGTGAGTGATTGTGTGTTGTGCAGCATGGGTAGTTGGGATAATTGCTGCACTAGGACACCACCTTCACTGCCTGCACCCTCAGCTTCCCTAAGTTTTATGATGTGCCATATCGCTGGTCACATGACATGCCTGAGCGAGGTAATTGATTTGTTATCTGAGTGTTGAGCGTAAAGTGAGAGAGTGAAAGTTTGTGCCGGCTGCTGTTTTACAAAGTGCTCGTAACAGGATACTCCCAAACAAGGCTTCTCTCTGTGCCACACACAGTATTGATTTCTGCTCTCATTTCCTCCCTCTCTGGTGTTCGCTTGTGTTTGATTACGCAGTGCCCAAGTGGCTCGTGTGAGAGTATTCAGTATCCAGATGGTGTGTGTGCAGTAGCTCTGCTGAGTAACAGCTTTTGTGAATGGGAGGGAGGAAAGGATCATTTATCTCTGAAGAATGAGAGTAACTGCATGGATTCAGTGTGAACGGCCCATTCAGTGTGAACAGCCCACATCGTGCCTCAGCAGCAGAATTACTTTCACAGGGAACTGTCTTCTGGCCGATTTCACAAACAAGGAGGTTTGTGGTTGCAGTTTTATTCTGTGGTGTCTATGGTGCGTATCTGGATAATGAAAATAAAAATAACAGATGCCACTTTTTGTGTCTATGGTGGATATTACATTGCTGTACTCTATGGCACGAGAGATTGATAACTTTCCTTCAGCCACTGCTAATGTGAAATCCACACATGGGTTATTCGCCTGAACGGTAAAGTGCTCAGCGTTATATCAACACGGTTTGCAAACATACAGTTCATATTGTCAGGGAAACTGGAAGATACAGTATACCACCTAGTGCAGACTTATTTGAAAAAGAGTTCATAAAAATAATACAATGAATTATCAGTGTATTCAGTTGAAACATGTTCTCATCATGTTTTCTATCTATTTAGTATCTTATTTTTATGAAAACAATAGTTGTCAAAAGTATTCTTACACGTACAAATTATCGTAAGTAAAATAAAACCAATAAAAGTTTAATATGCAATATTCTACATTTAAAAGTTCATCTCAACTGAAGGAGTAACATTGTGTGGCCTAATTCAATCACTTCCTGTTTCTTGTGTTAAAAATTTAGGTAAAAGCAAGATGATTGCATTATATTGTATTTGAAAATTGGATGAATTACACAGAGGTTTGGGGATGGCTGTTGGATATGAGTATGAGATGTATATTTTATACGGAGCTCTGCTATATCCTCAGGATTGATGAGTTTGTTCTAACTGCATCACACAGCCCCAGTATCAGTGTGTCCCACTGCCGCTGGGGTCACGGGGTCGCATTTGGGGTGAGGAAGAGCCCTGAGTGCCTGCAGTTTAGTGCTGGGTGTGAAATCTTAAGCTTCATTTATGCTGCAACACATGTTGGGTTTTGCAGTGTAATTTTATCTTCATAAAATCTCTGAGGTTGTTGTTGTTAAAAACATTTGCAACTTATCCATCCAGCTTTCGCTGTTTTGGTCAGCCTGGGGTCGGCAGTGAGCTGAACCAGAGACGTCAGCAGGAGTGAGTGGGTCTAACAGTTGGCGGAGGGTGCAGAGGGACCCGAGATCATGTTTACTGTGCTGCTCTGATCTGCAGTGATCAGACTTTATTCACTGTACAGCTCATGAGATCCATCTGCAGTCTTTAGGGCTGATTGGCCACTGCAAGCATTTCACTTTCAGCAGAGCTTTTCTGCTCAAGAAATGTTTAAAGTTGAGGAACGGAGTAAAGCTCAGACTGTGTTTCTAAGGAGATTTTTCAGCCAATCACAGAGCAGAGCTGCTGTATTTGGGTCACAGTAGCATGTGGTGCTTTTGGCAGCTGTATTATTCTGTAATCTCCGAAAATCAGTGGAGAGGGGTTGAGCGACTCGTGAGAAGTCTTACGGCTTTTTAATTTGCGGTTTTCGGAGTGCTGCCAGCAGCTTTATTTTGCGGTTGCTGGAAGAAGACCGGGCTGCATCACCAGTACTACCAGCAGCCGTGCCGGGGATTCGTGAGTCTTTCGTTTTCAAGGACGTTAATGAAACGATCCCTCTGGAGAAATGTTCCAGCAATTTTTTTTAGAAATGTTGCTTGTTTGCTAATTTTTAAAGCTACTCAAGCTACGCTGGCTCGATGCAACAGATGAGCAGAAAAAAACCGCCCATGTTAGCTGCGAATGCGTCTGTGATCGTTTGGGACGCTTGTGTCCCGACCTCTCGGGGATGAATGTTAGAGGGTTAGTACAGGAAAGCAGAGACATTGCTTCTTATAAGTAAAACTGTGCCAGACTTCTTCTGTTTGACCATAAGAAACTCTCATTTTTTTGTATAGCAAGCTCTTAACCCTTAAAGTTTTTACTTTTTGCCCACCCTATCTCTCCAAACGTTAATCATTCATTATTTAGTTGACAAATGACCTTCAGTAGGACTCACAGATACCTGTGAACCCTTCTGAAGGTCATTGGCATCTAAATTGCAAACTAAACATTGGCAAAACAGTTGACCTTTTAAAGGCTGAAATCTGAAATTTTGATTAGTATATGTTGCGCCTTTCGGGACTTTGTCACACTGTTATTGTTTCAATGGGTGTTTCTGAGTGACCCAAAAACTCACTGGTTCAATGGCTTGTTGTCGAAAGGACAATCGTGGCCATATAGGGTCCTCTCTCTCTCTCTCTCTCTCTCTCACACACTCTCTCTTTTACATACACTCACACACACACACACACACACACACACACACACGAGCAGATATACACCAGTGCTCATGACAGATACCCTCTGACTTTGCAACCTGCATAGCTGTTTCACACAGCCCAGTTTCTCCTGCTTTCTTAAACTGGTGACCCTGACGTCTCGGGGGGTCTGAGATGGCGGACAGTGATGACGGGTGTGTCAGTGCGGTTAGTGCACTCTCGAGTGAGATTATGGCCGTTGGGTTACAGAGTGGGACCCCGAGCTCATCCTGTCAGTCCTCTTTTACAGCTGACTTATGTAATACTTCAGCTTGCTGATTCTGCACAGCCCTATTCATCCATCTAGAGCAGAATTTTGTGAGCTTTTCCTGAGGGATGAAGAACCTCATCGCTCAAGTGAGCGATATACTGACCTGAGTGTGACTTGCTGACAGTTGGGGTAAAATGGACTCCTGCAGTTTTAGTTTTAAGCTTAGTGAATTTTCAGGTGATTTATTTTGACTTAAAAAGTATTTTTGAATGCTTACATTTTATGAAATGGATTTTTCAGTCAAATTACGATGTCCATCACCTGATCATGCATCAGAATGCTGTTGTGAAATGCTGGTGTGGCATGCAGTGATACAGGCTGTGTGTGTGTGTGTGTGTGTGTGTGTGTGAAATGCTGGTGTATGCAGTGGCGCAGGCTGTGTGTGTGTGTGTGTGTGTGTGTGTGAAATGCTGGTGTAGTATGCAGTGGCACAGGCTGTGTGTGTGTGTGTGTGTGTGTGGTGTAGTAAGCAGTGGCACAGGCTGTGTATGTGTGTGTGTGTGTGTGTGTGCTGTGCTGGGTCCCTGACTGTGCAGTGACTCATATGTGATACGCGGTTTGCCAGGCGCGTTGTTTCTATCTTTGCTGCAAGGATGTCGGCTCACAGGAAGTGCTTTCGCTCCCACCTCCTCTCTCTGGTGACATCACTGCTGTTGGACAGACTTCAGATCCTCTGCGTAGTGCTAACTGCAGGCATTTGCCCATTTTTTATACATTCACTGTGCACTTTGGGAATAAAAACACATCCAGCATCTGCTCGCATTCGCTCTTCACTTGAACAGATTCACCCTGTTTTTTAGACTCACCATTTTACCTCACTTTGTTTGTATTTAATCTGTTTTATCACAAACTGTTTTTTCTCCTGGATAAGCAAAGCTTAGGAAGGAGTGTTGTGATGAGCATCACTCACTAATCAATTAATCAATCAATTTGCCATTAGCACGACCATGGGCGGTAAGGTGAATATGATCTTGGCGTAGATTACTGGTCCCTAATTCACAAACAGGTTATCCAGGAGTTAACGATGATGTGACTTTGATTGTATTAGTTTGCCAGTTTTTACTGCTCATTCCAACTTCCTTCCCTCCAAAATAGCCCTGACTAATCAAGAACAGATCAAAATAGACAATGGTAATGAAGTTAGTCGCTGTTCCATTCTGAATACTGAGAACAGTTGCTGAATTTTCTGCTGTCTTTCCCTGCATGGTATCGCGTGACCAGTGTCAGGAAAAATCGCAGTTTTGTGTGAGGTCTGTTTTGAAGGAAAAGGACGTGTGCTGTTGAACAAACAACTTTCTCAGTGCTGCTGACGTCTTTCTCATGCACTCTCTTCTTCTGTTGTTATTCTTTCCCAGTGCAACCTTCTGTGGGGTCTTCTGTACATCACGGTCGGCTCAGCTTTTTGATAGACCATGGCATTGGAATGTGACTGTTTACCTTTGCCATGCTTATATCAGTGAGAATAGCTTCTTTACTCACCTAAGAGAGTGAATACAAGCTAATATTTTTCACCTGGAAAACACTTATCTACAGCAGAAATATGACATATGGACATATGAGGCATTTGGCTTTGGCAGTGATTTCAGCATCGATGAAACTATGATTCCTCGGCTGGTTCAGCTGTTATCAGTTCGTTGAATGGGCGTGAAGCTCTGATAACAGATGAGAATAGCCATTCAGCGGAATGGTAACAGTGGATTCGGGTGGATATGTGGTGCGGTCGGAGTGTGGTCTCGCTGAATGTGCGGTGCTTGGTTTGTTTTATCTGGTGATGGAGGTGTTCGTCAGCTCCTGGATTTGACTGCTGCAGTGACGAGAGTTAGAGCAGGGAGATGGTCGCAGCCGTGAGCTGCTGGAGCGGTTTGGGATCCCCCACCATGACCTGGTGCAGGAGATACAGGATTGAATTTCGTCCGTCTGTCCTTCCCTCTGTCCGTCCGTCTGTTCATCACACTTTTAATGGAGACAAGTTACCTCAAAAACTATGACAGTTACATGGGTCTAATTTTGTATGCTGAATAAGCTAGTCATGGTCTACGTTGGGTTCGAAAATGGATGTCGAAGCATATTTGTTTACGGAGTTATGGCCCTTGATCGTGGCGGGGGATTGTGATGACACTGTTGTCTTATTGAAAGGGGACTGGGCAGTAGTTCAGTGTCTCCTGTGAAACTCTGAGAGATACTGTAGCTCTGAAGAGTGACGTAGTGCTGGCAAATCATTATTCTGGAGCAGATTTCTGCTCATTTTCTTACCTGCAGTGAGTTCTGAGCATAGTTATCCAACAGTTCCAATAACGCGTTGAATTTGTCTTTTTTTATTTCCTGCTAATGAAAATATTGAGGCTGTATGACCAAAAAAAATCCAATTTAAGCGGAGACTGGAACATCTGTCGGCAGGTCTGTCTAACTTTGAGTCTCATAATTAATCTGAAAGCAGAGGTATGATGAGAAATCAGGTAACATGATTAACCCTTAGAGTGCAAAATGCAGCTATTGTTGCTCAATGATGTAAGATATTTAAATCAAAGCTGTTTAAAACCTATCATGTGGTGACTTGTTTAAAAGAGCTCCCACAGGGAGACGGGGGGGGGGTTGGGGGGGAGAGAGAGAGAGAGGGAAAGAGAGAGAGAATTTCTCAATCAGTGAATCAGTGTAGCATTTAGTCAGGAGCAGCTTGTGTTTTGTGTGATTGATTTAAATATACTTTGGGCTTGTGTTTGCTGTCTTGTCTATGAGCTTGTGTTTGTTGTATTATTCATGAGCATGTGTACGCTGTATTAGTATATTTTGTATGTCTGATAAAAGGCTCTGTGGCTCTCGGGGGTACGAGACGGAGCACCTTTTAATGGGGTTTCAGCTCAGTACTGACCGAGGTCAGAATTGTGTAAAGGCTGTCAGGAGAACTTTGGGTGGCATTAATCTTTGGTGGGGAAAGAGGGATAGAGGGAGGGGGATGGTGGGAGGGCTGTAATCAGGGTTATACTGCACCGATGGGTTCTGAAATATTGCAGGAGAAATTGCAGTCAGTGTTTGGGAGATGAACAGGACTCAAGGGAAAGTCAAGGGTGTGAAACCAGATAAATGTCCTGATCCATCATGGATTGGCCTCTCCGTCCATCATTATAGACGGAGTCTGTCGAGCAGGAGAACCTGGGCTGGATCACCAGCCTGTAAAAATATTATTGGAGGAGGAGTAGAGTAGTGTACAGTGTGGAAGAGTTAGGGTTTGGGTGTAGGCTGTAGTTAGAGGATTGAGGGAGGTGTAGTGTACTGAACAGGGCTTGTTCCTGCCTCTGTCTTGTTATAGCAACTGATGAGGAGCATCTGAATGTGTTTGTATGTGGTACATCAGCAAAATCCAACTACACTCAATAACAACCTCTCCTTTCTTCTCTTCTATAGAATTTATTGTGTTCTGCAAATACATTTTATATTTAAACGGGTTAATAGTCACTGGTGATGTGATGCCTTAAATCCCTTCAAAGTAATAGCATTTCAGGTTGTTAAACAGAGAAGAGGCCTTCAGTGCATATGGCACTGTTGTGATAAAATGATCTCGGCTTTTATCTCACTGCGAATAAAGGCATATTGAGGCGAGTTCTGATATTTAATGAGGTGCTCTGGCTATTGCATATCTATACATCTTTTATTGCTTGAATATTGCATATTGTTTATGCCCTAAATAACTGCATGTATTGTCTGAGAGTTTTGCACACAGTATAAATAGTTCTCAAAAAACTTTAAAAGTTATTGTATTCAGTGGTGTCTCCTACGTGAGAATGCATATGGAATTTTTTGGGGAAAATTTTTTAAATTTAATGTGCTCCTCATAAGTGAGACACATACATCTCCGGAATGATCCTGGCAGCGAGGATTTGCAGTCTGTTTGCAGCCTGCCTGGGATAAGAACACAGATGGCAGCGAGTTGAGGAAAAGTCTCCACACAAACTTCTGAAGAATCTGATTTATCTCCGCTGTCTTATTCATTAACACAGCATGACCCGCTGGAGTTCAGCACATAAACACGCAAAGCCGCTCTGATCTCAGTACGGGCCAGAGTCAGTTCTGTGTGGCAGCGAATCTAACTGGAGTTTGGTGAGGAGAGGTTGCAGGTTTAAATACTTATTGGGAAAGTGCTGAGTGTTTGAAATGCTGCACCTTTCTGAATCTCCCTGTGGAAAAGCTCCTCTGCAGAAGGCAGCCCCTCCTCATTGGTGACCCGCGTGATGCGCTGTAAATATTCTGTTTGCATCTGAAGTTTGTTTCAGAGGAAAACCATTGCATGAGAGGATGAGATGAATATCATTTTTTTTTGTACTTTTTATGTTTTTGCAGTTATAAATGTAGTTAATATCTCAGTGCTCCATATTTTATTGTTTTAGTGTCTTCTCTATCTTCAATCAAATTTTGTTAAGTTCTGCTGTATTTCTGTATGAAGTACACAAGTGCTATAGTACTGTTAGTGCAGTGCACTGCAGTGTGTATTTGATACTGCAGTGCAGTTATTGCAGTGCACTGAGGTGTGTGTTTGATGCTGCATTGCAGTTATTGCAGTGTGCTGAGGTGTGTGTTTGATGCTGCAGTGCAGTTATTGCAGTGCGCTGAGGTGTGTGTTTGATACTGCAGAGCAGTTATTGCAGTGTGCCGAGGTGCTTGTTTGATTCTGCAGTGCAGTTATTGCAGTGTGCTGAGGTGTGTGTTTGATACTGCAGAGCAGTTATTGCAGTGTGCCGAGGTGCTTGTTTGATTCTGCAGTGCAGTTATTGCAGTGTGCTGAGGTGTGTGTTTGATACTGCAGTGCAGTTATTGCAGTGTGCCGAGGTGTTTGTTTGATTCTGCAGTGCAGTTATTGCAGTGTGCCGAGGTGCTTGTTTGATTCTGCAGTGCAGTTATTGCAGTGCAGTGAGGTGTGTTTGATTCTGCAGTTCTTGCAGTGTGCTGAGGTGTGTGTTTGATACTGCAGAGCAGTTATTGCAGTGTGCCGAGGTGCTTGTTTGATTCTGCAGTGCAGTTATTGCAGTGTGCCGAGGTGTTTGTTTGATTCTGCAGTGCAGTTATTGCAGTGTGCCGAGGTGCTTGTTTGATTCTGCAGTGCAGTTATTGCAGTGCAGTGAGGTGTGTTTGATTCTGCAGTGCAGTTATTGCAGTGTGCTGAGGTGTGTGTTTGATACTGCAGTGCAGTTATTGCAGTGTGTCGAGGTGCTTGTTTGATTCTGCAGTGCAGTTATTGCAGTGCAGTGAGGTGTGTTTGATTCTGCAGTGCAGTTATTGCAGTGTGCTGAGGTGTGTGTTTGATGCTGCAGTGCAGTTATTGCAGTGTGCCGAGGTGCTTGTTTGATTCTGCAGTGCAGTTATTGCAGTGTGCTGTGGTGTGTGTTTAGTGCGTATCTGACTCTGGCTGACTGCGGGATCCTCGTTAATCAGGGATTTGCTGCTGGTGCAAGATGAGATACTGACTCTCTGCTTACCTGCGTTTGTCTGTGTTGGCTGTGCTTGAGCCGGCCTCACTGTCAGCTGTGGGAGACTGTAAATAATGCTCAGAGCTGCAGACTGACCATTATCCTTAATGAACATTAGCCCAACCTGTTTGTAGCACATTTGTGTGATTACTAATATAAGGACAATGTCAGTAAATTCTTGTCGACACAAAACAATATGTAATGATTTTACTGATTATGTTTCTTTGTGTGAAAAAAATATGTTAGAAATATTACTTACTTTCTCATTTATGAACTGAGGTACCAGGGAAAACTCTTGTATGACTGGGCCATGATGGGTTAAGTGCACTGGTCCAGCTGCGTATTAGTGTTTCGGGATTGCGCTGCCTTGTTGCAGAGTGATTTTGGACCCTTTTCAAACATGTAGAGCACTGAAATAATTTTTTTAAAAATATAAGTTTAATCATATTGCACTCCTGAAGGGGAGCTCTTTTAAACCAGCTGCCACATGATAGGTTTTCAACAGCTTATTTTGATATCTTACATCATTTAGCAACAATAGCTGCATTTAGCACTCTAAGGGTTAAGGTATAGGTGGGTCATCATTTTCTGAGGAATATTTAGGCTAAAGCAATGGTTCTCAAACTCGGTCCTGGCGCCCCACTGTGTATGCTGGTTTTACTTCCAACCACAATTGCAATTGTAGAATTTTAAAAAGCTGTTAATTTGTCTTAATTAGCTACAGTCCATGTTTAGAGCAGTTATTTACCATCTTAGGCCACATTTTGATGGACATATCCACTGTGCCATGAAGAATAAAAACCCTTGAACATATAGTGCTTATTTTTCTATATTATGGGGATTTTCAGGTAAAAAACATTTTAACACAGATGAAAGTAGACTCTGAGAAGATCAGGAAGCTCCAAAGTAGGTTGCTGAACACAGGTGTTTTGGGTTCTTTCAAAATAATTTGCCTGAACTCGATAAAATTGACATGAAACAAAACAGGTGTGACTCAATTGTTTGCCAAATAAATTGTTATTTTTTGCGACCGTGTGCCAACAGTTTCACCGATGAGGAATCTATTGATTATGTTGACTAACTGTTTGGTTAAATTGTTTCCCTCCATAGTTATTTATACTAATTTCTAATGTATCTCAATGTGGGTGTGAAATTTTTATTCTTCATGGCATGTATAGGTTTCAAAAATGTGACTTAAGAGGATTAATATCTGCTCTAAGCATCAATGCACCTAATTAAGGCAAATCAACAGCTTGTTTTGATCCTAAGACTGCAATTGTGGTTAGAACAAAAACCAGCGTACAGAGTGGGGCGCCAGGACCGAGTTTGAGAACCACTGGGCTAAAGTAAGAATGGGGTGTCCATTTGTATCACAAAAGAATGGTTTGAGTTTTGCATTCAATTAGTCTACTCCTGCTGCGTTGGGCAGTCAGTTTACGGGGGTCTGCTTGCGCGTGGATGAGGCTCTTTACCTTGGATCAGGTTAGTTGGCTCCTGCAATCAGTCATAGAGCTTTATCTGCTCTCCGCTCTGTAATGTGCCTCTGTTCTCATGTACCCCTGCGCTGCAGCGGGGAGCAGGTTTCAGTAGCACAGAACATACTGAGACTTATGCATGGTAAAGCCCCCTGCTGGATGATACTGGTACTGCAGTCTCCTGTGCTCACTGCACTGCTCTGCTTTGGCATGAAGGGCACTGACATCTATCTTACTGTGCTGTACTCCCAGCCTCTCTTTATTTTCCCTCCTGGGAGAGTTTGCTACCAAACCCTCTCAAGCCATTTTAAGGCTTGTCATCTCGAGCCCCAGACTGTATGAGTGAGTGTCACTGGCGGTAGGGCCCATTTGTCAGGGACTCTGTGGAGAGAGCGAGGCGTTCGAGTCGCTGTGGATCGTGGCCAGGAGGCAGAGTGCAGATTGATTCAGTGCACAGTTGGGCTCTGGCCTCCATCAGCTCCAGCAGCCCTGCTGCCTGGATGAATGACACACATCTCCGCTTAAAAGCGCTGCGGTTTACTGGGCTCTGCCATTTTCATGTTACATTCCAGTCTGTCGATTTGTGGCCCCACGCTCGATTAAACCGTGAGCGACTGCAGGTGATCTTCATGCAGCGATTAAGCATGTCCCATTAGGCCTCTCTCGGGGTGGGTGGGAGTCATCGATCCGCAGTGCAGGCTGGTGGGCGCTGCATGTTGGGCTTGGGGAAGAGGGTGTATAGCAGTGAGAGGAGAGGATAGGGTGCAGGGTAGAGGTTCCTGGGTGTAGGGTGTAGGGTAAAGGTTTTCGGGTGTTGGGCAGGAGATGTATGGTAGAGGTTTTTGGGTGTAGGGCATTGCGTTTAGACTGGTTTGCTTTCCATCATCAGGCTAGCGTGCTCTGTGACTCCAGCCTTCCATCCTCTCTATGTGGAGCTGATCACTCGCTGCTATTCCTGCAGCTGTTCTTAACCACACCCAACGACCAGCCCAAACGGGACTGGCGAAGGTCATCTTCACATGCTCTCTGTCCTCAGACTTTGTCCTCCAGGAAGTGGGGCTGTGTGAGTGAAATAAGACCTGTAGTGCATTATGGGTCGTGTTGCCCATCACATTCATGAGAAACTTTCCCCTCATAGATTATCACCCTCTTACTTACAAATGAGCCTCAAATCATTGGCCATACTTTTTAACTTTGTAAACTTTACAACACTCTTGTAATAAATGTAAATTCAAGACAGCCATTATGCTGCTTTGTTCAGACGGTATGAAAAATGTCCCTTGATAACCACAGTATTACTCATATCCGGCACGTCTATCGATGCTGCAGTGCCGTTCATATTTAACACTTGTGTTCCATCCAATGATTTTGTTCACATGCAACTTAAATGTTTATTAGTGTGATATTATCATTCATGTGAAATGCAGTCACTCACTAATGTGGCATTATTATTCTGAAGAAGCACTTCCATCTCCGACCGCAAAATTATTTAAATGAAAAATCTCCGTTCTTTGGCATAATTGTGTGCCAGTGCTGACTTTTGTAGACTGGATTAATTCTTTTTCATCCTTCATTTACTTCTGCAATGCAAGTATCCCTACTGAACACACATATCTATTCAGCGCAGAATATTTGCATGCTAATTTATCACTTATGGACGATTCTCCTGCACGCTCAGCACAGGGACGTCCCCAAAATACATCCATCTCATTTCAAACCCCTCTCCTCCGTCACCCTGTGGAGAGAGACGGGGGGGAGCCAGAAAGATTGGGACGCAAATGCAAGCCTTGAGAGTTTTTGCGCATTATTAGCTGAGAGGCAGGAGCAGCTAATGGGAGAGTGAAGGTCCCAGGCTGCAGCATTAATATTCAGCAGCTGTATAATGAGGTTGGATGTGCAGACACACTGATGAAGCCGCTGTCGCTCTGCCGAGCCGCTCTTTAAAGAAGTGTCAACATCGCTGATGATGGCTGCTGATGCGGTCCCTCCCCATCTGTGAAGGTGTGGTAATGAGGAGAATCCTGTGTGCCGACAGCCAGTGTTAATATGCTGCTCACTGAAGGGCTTCATGGGAGATGAGATGGCTTTAGTGAGAAATCCCTCTCCTGCTCGCGCTCTCTGCCCCTCCTGTACCCCACATCATCACTGCTTCCTGAAACTCCCAGATTCAGCCTGCATCTCTCTGCTCTGTAAAACTATGCTCCTTTGCTTGCAATCTTCTCCCTGATAGTCCTGTTTCAGTTTTTGCTTTCAGTCGGCCTGAATTTCTCTCTGCTGGTGTAAATATAGAGCAGGGTTTGCATCAAGATGCTTCTAATAGTTTCCTCTGAGTTCCTCTGTTGACTCCGTAAAATGAATCGCTGCTCATTACCGTCTGTTTCATGGCCTGATCTCACTGCTCCTCAGGCTTTGCTCGGTCTCCTGAGGCAGCCTTTAAGCTGTAAACCTCAGAGATATAAACCTCAGGGCGCAGGTTTCGTCCAGGTCTGCAGTTCACTGCCACAGAGCCTATGCTGACGGTCAGACCCTGTGCAGAGCAGGACAGCACTGAGAGCAGCTGATTTTGGGCGATCTTCCCTGCGATGGCCTCGTTTTCCAGTCACAAACCCCAGCAGCATCGACACAACCTGCTTTTACTAGAGCTGTGTTCTGATTTTCATTATTACATGCTGTTGTTCATTTTTCTGGTGACATTTGATTCAGCAAACTCTTCTATTGCCTGCATTTGTTGCTTAAACTTGAATGCAGACCTTGTAGATTTTGTTCTTTGAGTTCAAGTCAATTTTATTTTGACTGTCTCTGTAAAAACCATTTGAAGAGGCCTTGAAATTGTGATTTCAGTGAAAATTGGCCACCTTTCTGTTTTTTGTATTAAGAGAATAAGACCGTGGCGTCTTTGCTGTGGGTCTGCTGTCTTCTGTATTCTTTTTTAAATGTTTTTGTGCATATGGGTTTTTTAGGCTCTTTGACTTCTGTCTTCAATTAATTGTTTATTTTAATGTCCGCATGGGTGCTGATTCCTGGCTTATCTGGGTCATGTGACCTGTTTTGGGTCTGGTCCCTGCTGCTTTTCCACCAAGCGGAGGAGATGCTGGGACCGAACATTCTCCAACAGCTCTTCTTCTGCAGCCCTGCTGGCACAAACACGTAATTAAAATAAACAAATGTGTTAATGAAACCAAATACAAAAAGAAACTTTTATTATACATTGGGTCTCCTTTATATGAATTAACATGAAAATTAAAATGGTGTGTAAAAATGTGTTTATCTCAGCAGTTATTTGTAAATTTATATTTTTTATTAAATTGAATGCTTTGAAGAGCCTGCATTGCCTTTTCTGCCAAGGCTTTGTAAGAGCACAGAGCTGCAGTCTGTTCTGACTTAAATGTAGAAAAGTACATATGAGGCATTTTCTGGCGGATCCTCCTTTTTTTCAATGTGTCCCCTAAAGGGAAAATTCCAGTGTCTCAGTTTTTATTTGACTGACTGAAATAAACTGTTTAAATATTTATGGAAAATTCATGGAAATTTGCATTTTTATCTGCCCTCCACCTGTTTATAGAATGTT
Organism: Gymnothorax javanicus; assembly: GCA_029692085.1. NCBI lineage: Eukaryota > Metazoa > Chordata > Actinopteri > Anguilliformes > Muraenidae > Gymnothorax > Gymnothorax javanicus. The sequence continues at coordinate 1,052,246 of CM056209.1, read as the reverse complement.
ATCCTGCACATCCGGCTGAGTTTATCATGTTTGGGAAATATGGTTCTAAAATTAATCCCTTGGGACCCAGGGCTGTCTCTCTATACTGCTTCTGTTTAACAAGATGATGGGAATTTCATAGACTTTGTGGCATTTTATAGAACATTTTTTGCATCTATTTTAAAAATTGAATTTTCTACACTGTGTGATGTGGAGCTCTGCAAAATTATACAGACTGTTGTCACGCTGAGCTGTGCTTTGAGATACACAAATACAGCAAACTGAGCTTAGATTGGGGACGCACCAATACCATTTTGTTCAGGCAGAGAGCAAGTTATTTTTGGGGGTACTTGGCTGAGAACCAATATTACTTTTATTGAACCATAATTTTCAATTGCTTCAAAAGTGAGAGTGCTGATTTCAGAAACAATGTCCCAATTGTTTAACCCCCTGCGACACAAAGTGAATGGTCTTTTACAAGTCAAAATTTTTGTTTCCCAACTTTTTTTTGGCTGTGAAATCGCACTTTTAGAGGAAATTTAAAAGGAGCAAAGTGAGGTGAGTGACAACTTTCTGTTTACCTTTTTTTTGCATGTTTTATGATGTTAACCTGTATGTCCTACTCTTAAATTTCCACCCTGTTAGCCCAATTTATGAAGAAAGTAAACCACATTTTTAAAAATTAAAAAACATATTTGATATTTATACTGAAGTACTGTTTATTTGTGGAGAACTAGCTAACAAAAGTTTTCTGTCACTGAGCAATGGCTAATTTGGTTTGAAATTTTCCACCCTGTTAGGTTCCACCCTGTTAGGTATGTAAACCTTACAGGGTGGAACATGCACCTAACAGGGTGGAAAATCTATCACAAAATGTAGGGAAATGCTTATAAATACTGATATATAAATATTTAATTGTTACTTATACGGTTCATCTAATTTATCAATATGTGTAAAAGGTAAAACTTTATTATTATATTAAGGTACAAGGCATTTACTTGGTTTTACCGCTGTCCTACTGCATAACAGCTATGATCCAATATCAACAGATCACACCCTCTTAAGTATATTTAAACAGTAATTGATCATTATTATAAAATTTTGTTGATACAATTTGCATGATAATGTAATGTTAAATTGTATATATTTGTTAGGAAATGGCTCCTACACTTACTGCAGCTGAAATGCAGCGCCGCTACAGAGCCAAGCGAGATGCAGATCCAAAGAGAAGAGCACTCACACACCCACAAACACCTTCTCAGGCACACACACACACACACACACACACACACAAACACCTTCTCAGGCACACACACACACACACACATACCCACAAACACCTTCTCAGGCACTCAGGCACGCACACACACACACACACACACACACACACACACATATTTACGCACACACATCCACAACACACATGCACACAAAAGATGAAATAAAATGAAATAAAGTGAAAAATAAGATTAAATGAAATCAATTTAAATTCTGGCCCATAAAGAAAGTTTGGTGAGGGCCACTTTTGTTTGTCGGTAGAGGCACTTATGTTTAGTACTGTAATGTAATTTTTTTATGTTTTTATGTTTAAAAAGTGTTGAATGTTTTGTATTTTCAATTAAAGTTAAATGTTCTGCGAGTTAATAATAAAATTATTGTTGAAACTCACTGAGTTATTGCTGGTCATTCCACCCTGTTAAGGTCCTTTCCACCCTGTTAGTCACATTTTTACCCAAATAACATAACAAGTATGTTAAATGTGATGCATATGTTAATGTTAAACTGCAGAGTTGAAAGGGATCAGCAGCAGGCATATGTAATTTTGTGCAAATTTCTGTTATTATTATTTAAATTGGGTGCAAAAAATGTGACCGTTTTAAAGAATGAACACGTTCTATTCAAATTCTTTTTTCAACATTATTCAAAGAAAAAACTTATACAATGGAAGGAGGGGCACATAAGATGCAAGAAAAGCTAAGTATTGTTGAATATTTATGTTATTTACACTTTATAATACCTGTGTATATGTCCCTAACAGGGTGGAAATCTCTCGTGGTCCATGTCTGAATAATCCATCCATAATTATTATTATTTAGGTGCACAAGCTCTATCAATAGAAGTTCCTGAAGGTTAAACATACCATTTACCACATATAGTGTTAAAAACATGAAAAATGTATTCTTTTTTTTTCAAAAGTTAGCACACTGAAAAGTCACCAATAGCGAAGAATGATACGCATATGGGTTTTTTAGGCTCTTTGACTTCTGTCTTCAATTAATTGTTTATTCGTCCTGTGTCTGATGCTTCAGTGGTTTTCGATTAATGGAGAAGATCCGTTAGTGGTGCTGATCTGGGTTTTGGCTGTTGATGTTGTTTGGTTGGGTCTGCAGCCAGGCCTTATCTGGGTCATGTGACCTGTGTGACCTGGGGACAGGTGGGTCTGGTCCCTGCTGCCTACATGTTATCTGCCCGAAGCCTCCAGCACCAAGCGGAGGAGATGCTGGGACCGGAACATTCTCCAGGCAGCTCTGCTCGGCACCTCTGCAGCCCTGCTGGCACAAACACGCTGTTTAACTAAGTGTGTGGCTGTGCACAGGACAGGGCAACATTATTTTTAGATTCACTGCTCGACATTGGTCAAGAAATGTTTTAATGAAACCAAATAGCAATGTCTGGAGAACAAGAAAAGAAACTGAGAGAGACAGAGAGGGATGGAGGGATGAAGGGATAGACAGAGGGATACAGGGTTAGCGGGTGCTAATCATCACACGCTTGTGCTGCTGACTGATGAAGCTAACATGAAACAGCCTTCATTGCACACAAAATGGTGTGTAAAATGTGTTTATCTCAGCAGTTATTCATTATAATATAATATTGTATTAGTTTATATAAGTGTATTAAATTGAATGCTTTGAAGAGCCTGCATGTTCTGCCATTCTGCCAAGGCTTTGTACTGTAGAGCACAGAGCTGCAGTCTGTTCTGACTGATAAATGTAGAAAAGTACAAAGCAGCTGAGGGCATTTCTCTGGCGGATCCTCCTTTTGTTTAATATGGAGGCAACACTTTCAATAATGACTCGTCCAGTCTAACACCAGGCGGTGTTGAGGGAAACCGAAAACAGTGTCCAGTGTCAGTTTAACTTGAGTTTATTTGACTGACTGTCCAGGAGGCATCGCAGGAGCTCTGACTGTTTAAAGTGGAGGTGCTTTCTGGGACTGGCCCAGTCGCTGTGAGGATGGAGGGATAATTATGGAGGGATGGTTGGTGAGGAAAGATGTGCTGTAATGATGCATTCCGCTCCTCTCCGCACCCAAAGGGCATTATCTGCCCTCCACCTGTTTAACTCCAACACCTTCCCTCTAATTGAATGTTATCCTGCACATCCGGCTGAGTTTATCTCTGCAGGATTCATTTGGGATGCAGATGATCTGGGGGCATCAATCGCTTGTTGGCCTCAGAGCTGGTTCTGACAGCCAAGCATATGCTGTATCCCTTGGGACCCAGGGCTGTCTCTCTATACTGCTTCTGTTTAACAAGATGATGGGAATTTCATAGACTTTGTGGCATTTTATAGAACATTTGCAGTTTGCATCTAAAGTTTTCCCATTGACTTGTATGGGGAGAGATTGAAACACAGTTCGCTGAGCTACACTGTGTGAGGAGCCACGGGCGCAGTGCATGGAGCTCTGCATGGAGACTGAGTTATACAGACTGTTGTCACGCTGAGCTGTGCTTTGAGATACACAGATACAGCAAACTGAGCTCTGCTAGGAGTTGGGACGCACCAATACCATTTTGTTCAGGCAGAGAGCAAGTACAAGTACTTTTTTGGGGGGTACTTGGCAATAATGAGAACCAATATAAATACTTTTATTGATACCATAATTTTCAATTGCTTCAAAAGTGAGAGTGCTGATTTCAGAAACAATGTGTTTGTTTTTTGTTTATGACATTTCCAATCATGTTTAACCCCCTGCGACGGAGGAGCAGTAACGGTAGATGCAGGCATCATAATGATGCAGTAATAGTTATTGTTCTTGGAGCACAAAACTGTATGTTGAATATTCATGAGGGGGTGGTTCCCTAGAACTGTCCAAATGACGGGAGTTCTTTAGTCTGAAACAGTGGAATAGACACTACATGAATCACATCTCCCATAAAACCTGATCTGCTACCAGCCAGGCATATCTGACTGCAGAAGCAACCAGGGAATATTTTGTAAGATACGTTGATTATGAAAAAAATGTGTTACCTCAGTCAGCAACAACATAAAGCCATACATACTCAAATGAATGTGAATACAATAATAAAAGGGCTACTAAGGGCATAACAAATTATACATGATAAATTCCTGTGTTCTCAGTCAACCATTAAAATCTCCTATATCCTAATTCACAATGTTGCCATTTCTAATGAGTAGAGAGATCCCTTTCAAAGTTTAGGGACAATTTGTTCCATCATTCGCAAGCCCTCCAGAAAGGAAAAAAAAAAAACATGATTTAGACAGCAGAACCAAATCTGAAGATTCTTGCTTTAAGCCCTTCTCGTCTGTTCAAATATTTCACATGGTTTTGGTAAAAGATATAGCTTTTTAATCCAACAGTAGACAACCACTGCTTTCAAATGATGAATCACTTTAACTAGAATCTCATTCTTGAGAGGTTGTAATTTAACGGGTAAAGAGACTGTGCTTTGTGCGTTTTGCTCCAACCCATTAATACATGCAGATATTAGAGCTCAAATGAGATAGTTCAGGCAAAATAGCTTATCTCTTTGCCGTTTTGCTATTTAAGTAATGACTGGTATTTGAATTCTTTGTTTTTGGTCATGAACTGAGTCATGAAGCCTGGATAAGATGCACGCGGCTGAGGGAAATGGTGTGCTGTTCCGCTTGTTCAGTAGATGAATAAACATAATGTGTCACTTTCACAGGGACAAAGATTTGAAAGTGGTTTTAGGTTGCCAGAAGGATGTAAAACACATTTAGCTTGGGTAACCTTCTTCAAAATGTCGGCAATTTTGATCGGGGTGAAAATTGGAAAATGTCACAATCCTGTTGAAATGATACCAAATACTCATCTAGCCATACAGAATCCAAAAATATGTAGTTATACCCATCACTGATCTTCCATTAAATCACTATGACCAGAAATGCGGTCAAATCAGTTTTGGTCAAAGGTCGAATGTACTGGTAATGCTATGCGCAATGTTATTGAGAGTCATTGAAATACAGTTGACTGAGCTACGCTAATCATCACTGAGATAAAGTAGGCTTAGCTATGCTAGGTGTCACTAAGGCACTGAACAATCCCAGGAGTTTCAGATCCAACAAGACGCCCCAGGAGGGTCATGAGAAGCACTGATTAACACCAAGAGCCTCCAAGATACAATAATAGGCAAGTAAATAAATTAAGAATTTGAGAGATATACGGAGAGTCGCACTAAATACTCATAAAAAGAATGAACATTCACCGGAGAACTTGGGTTCCTGTGGCCGTTATTCTGATTAAGGCTTAATGACACTCCTGGGCTTCGGAGCTTTTGTGTGAGAATTGTCAGAGCAGATGAACTATAAAAATGACTGTGATATTATTCAGCGGTGATAAAAAATTAATGTGCCTGGTGTATCTGCCAAAACTCTGAGCCCAGTGAAAGATATTTTTACTTTTTAATACCGTTCACACTTGCATTGCATTATAAAATGCAACACACAGTTTGCAGCTTTCGCAGTGCAGATTACGCTCCATCATACTTTTATCAGTCATTGACTGCCAGTGAGGCCCAAGTCTGGAGTCTTCATCAGGAAGATTAGGAGTTTTTTTTTTTTAAAGTCATGATGAAGCAATAAAGCACTGTCATGCTATCAAATTATTCACTATAATAGAGGGAACAGACCTCCAGCCCTCCTCTGCTTTGGTATTTTAAAGGATTTTCCTCCAAGTGATACATAAATGCTGGTGTGGAAACAGGGCACTTAGTACATATGACTGCCCTTAGGATCCTGTGCTGTTTTTAGTTGTGTTTGGGTTGCATGAATTGCTGGAAATTCTTATTTCAAATAACTTGGATGGATTTCAAAAATTTTTTTTCTGCTACGATTTTATTTTCTCACGACCAATGCCTGTTCATAAATATTCAGGTACATCTGTCGATCTCCATTATTATTACGATTTAATTCAGTGCCCTTCAATCTTATTTATATAGCGCTTCTTACAGAGAGAGAGACTGTCTCACTGACCCATACAGTAGCAGAGGGGTTTATACCAGCCAGAACCCCTAATATGAGTGAATGAATGATTGATTTCTGTCCTTATTTACATTTTTTTCAATTAAATAAACAATTTTCCAAAATTTAAATAAACAAAAAACTTTTGAAGTAGCAAGGAAAAAGTGAAAATAATAACCGAAAGGCTGAAGCTAATGCTTATTTCACATTACCTTTTCACCTCCCCATTTCTGTTAGGGAACCCCGCTGTAGTGCTGTTTACAAAACAAGAGGGAAAAAAAGAAACAAAAAACATAAATATGTAAAATCGAGCAGAAAATAAACTCCCAGTCAGGAGAGACGCTCCTGAACAACTGTGATTAAGAAACAGACTGCAGTGTGGAGCGCTCTCTGCAGCGGCCGGTGAGATGTCATGGTAATTGACTTTAGCAGAAGTGCGATTAGCAGTCGATTATAATGATACTAGTGGGTTTGACTGGGTACAGTTAAGTTAGGTCATGTTTCGTTGCGTTTGTTTATTTTTTAACCTTTATTTTAAGCTGTAGTCCTGTTCAAATTTTCTAGGAAGACCTGGAATAGAGATTTGTGGACCAGAGTTACACACTGTCAGGCAACTAGTGTTTAGTTTCGGAGGTTGTGACTAAACATCAGAGTCAGACAGAATAATTTGATTGGTAATGACTCGTGCACTCCCTGGTGATGGATCATGTCCCCACTTAACTGTAGGCATTTAGTCTGTCCAATCTCTGGCCCTCCAGAAATGACCCTCTCAGGGCCATGAGAGTCAAGCAGAGGGTCACAGAATATGTGTGTGCTCCCGTCCCGCTTCCTCAGACGGCCTTGTAACCACCAGGACAATAACATATCCCCTTTTTATTTGATTCTTATTTATTTGTTCTTTAAACTTTATTATAGTCTATATATTTTTTTGTTTAGCTGAATACTGCCCAAGATTTGCCAATACCTCTTATGTTTTCAGGAGCAGTAGTTAAACTTTTCAGAGGTATTTGATAACTGAGCTTCATTACCTCCTACAATATTCATGTTTGGTCTCAATAGAATGAGACTGAATCCATGAATCTCTTTATAAACATTCCATAGTGCTCAGCTCTGCTACTAAAAACGTAAGGGCATTTTAACACATGAATGGCCAGTTTCACAAGAGCCAATTCTTCATTTTCAATCAAGTGGATAAAATCAGTGACGTTACTTATCGCCACCATGTTGGTTGGTATACAAAGCATAGAAAATATTTAACTTACAGGAACAGGCTACCCAGTCAGCACAGCTATGTTGCGCCGATGTAGGCACGATGTCATGTGGAGGTAGTTCGCCCATTGGTAAGTCGTTGCGGAGAGATCGCTTCTGTTTGGCCGTCATTTACTGCTGTAAATACAATGTTGATCAGCGACCTCCCAATATTTACCCAGCCGCATCACAGCGGATTAACAGAGGCAAGATCTGTAACTTCTGCCTGCGTTTTTTCAGAGCATAAACAATAATTATCTTTTAATCAGCTGGTTATCAAAATAACTGGTCTGTTGAACAAATAAGGCAAAATGAACCAATAACAAGCACAGGCTCATTTGTCTTATTTAAAGATTTAATATTTGGCTGCCAATCTCCGCCCTTCATTCCTCCTACTTTTGAAAATGAAACGCCATTAAATTTCGATCTTCCTCCCTGATCCCGACTTCGCTGCGGCGTGTGGTGCTTTGTTTCTTGTAGCCTTATGATCGCAGCCATAAACAGCGCATGAAACAGGCATTATTTGGGCACAATGGCCTAAGCCGTGTAGTATGACATGGGGTCCAGAGCGTTTGTATATCACTAATGAACGCTAATCTGCATATTGTTGTGATGTAGATTGGAAACGAAGAATTTACCATTTCCTCACACCCTCAGACATCCACAGCTCCACCAATCAGCGCAGTCTGCCTTCATCACTGAGAAGAGGGGAGGCCTCCGCCTCATCTCTTCTGAACCACATAAAAAAGTGGGCCTTTCCTCTGCACTGGGGCTTTTTGGCACACCGGAGCTTTGAGGCTTTTTTTCCAAACTAAAGGAAATAGGAGTTCTGATATCTGTGTAGTGGATTTGAGAGTTGATACATGCCTTTTCCATTGGAAGATCACTCTGTCTTTTGTTTCTGAAACTCAGATTTTGGCCTTAAACAGCGGGCAATTTCAGGAGTTTGGTATTTTCTTTCTTTCTGCTCTTCTTTGACTGTTTATTTCTGTTTAATTCTTGTTTAAGGCTTTAGACCCTTGTCTGTTGACAGAGACGCTGTATATTCTGTGGCAACTTCTATTAAATTTCCTACTTTTGAATCGGACTTTGAGTTGTGCCGTTTGATTAAGGTTGATCCAACAGGTTGCTCTGCCTATTAAAGAATTGGGCAATTTAATTGTTTCCTAATATATTTGATGGTAAGTCATGGATTAAATTAAATAAATGTATTTTTCATGTTGGGTAAGTGAGGGTTTTACCAAGCGAAGCACTTGTGTTCAGTATTCAGAGTGCAGGACATTAAATGAGGGCATCTATCTGCTAAAACTGCTGGATTCTGAAATTCAATTAAACTCCACTTCCTGGACAACACAGTCCCACATATAAAGTTTACTGCTCTCGCGCAATCTGTGAGCCCTCCTTTGTGGATTTGACCCTGGTGTTCAGTTAAATGAAGGCTGTGCAAGCATATATTTGGCCCTTTTTATTGCTGCTATCGTTCGCTGTGCACTTGTAAGTACTGACATCGCTTGTTGTCTAAATCCATCTGGAAATCATCTGGCCTAATTGCCTAGGTGGCTGCCAAATGCCTAAATTGGAAGGTAAGGAATGCTTGGAAAATTGCCGTTTCACGCAGCCAGCCGAGCAAGATGATATTCAATTAAGACAGCGAATGCTGAGAACTGTGGAAAACAATATTCAATATCCAGTTTCATTTCAGGTGATTTTTTGCGATGAAGATTTGCGAAAAAAGCGCACTTTCAAATTCAATATCACGCAATGCGGTAGCAGTGTTTTGAAAAAAAGTATTTGCCCCCTCATGGATGTCATATATTTTTGCTAATTTGTCCTATATTTAAATCTTTCAGAATAGCCAGCTAATTTAATAAGAGGCAAAGACGATGTGAGCAAACACAAAATGCAGTTTTTAAATGATTGTTTCATTTATTGAAGGTAGGGTAGAGCGGGGTAAGATCCCCCCCTTAAGCAGGAATTTTCATAACTGAAGGTAAACAACATGAATTAATTTTTTTTTTGCTTGAATGGATAGTGTGTAAAGTTGGCTACCACATCTAGAAAGATTTAAAACAGTCACTATAGAAATATTTTTAAATGTTTAATTACTTTTTTTTAAAAAAAAGGTCATCTTATCCCACCCCTGGGGTAAGATGCCCTTCTGGATGGGGTAAGATGCCCCTTATCTAGAATAACTTGTGAAGCCTAATACATACTGATTTTACTGCATGTCACATGAGTAATTATCATATTATAGCTGTCTTAATTGGCAGGTACACATCATACAAAAGATCAACATGTTTTTAGAAATTTCCTTGCTAAAGAAATGGGGAGAGAAAAAGGTACATTCTCCTAAACTTAACTTTTTATTAACTGACTAAACACTAAGGCACAAGTGATGGCAAAGTACTGTTGGCATTAAATGCATTAAGGAAAAGATGGTTATCTTGTGGAATACTAAAAAATATGAGGCGCCATATTAGATAAACATGTAGCGGTATAGAATGTCTATGAGTATCCATGAAAAGTCATTAAAACTAAGAGTGACCATAATGCATTTCACCCAATATATTTCTTTTTAGGCCCTCATTGATGCATATATGATTCATTATTGTGTAACGCCATATGGCCCTACTTTTAACATGTATGGATACACTTAACCTTCAATTCCCAAGTGCTTTATAAAAATCGTCATGTCTGATATACATTTCCTAAAAATAGAACATAATTTTTTAGAAAAAACCTCATAAAACAGAATGAATATGACTCAAAATGGGGTAAGAGGCCTTCCTTCCCTCGGGGCATCTTACCCCAAACCAAAAAGGGCATCTTACCCCAACACTACCATATTGGTTTTGGCTCATTAACCCCAATTTCTCCTATTATCACCACACAGGACCCCCTTTTATCCATCATACGTGCCAGCTCTACTGCTTTTGGCGGTAGACTACGGCTTTCGGGGCGTTTCATTCTGAAAAAAAAAAACGCCACAAAAGCGGTCGAGTTGGCATGTATGTATACATAGAGAAGGCATCAGAGAGTTACACTGACATATCCTGCGGACTCCTGAAGAATTCAAATACTTGTGGCAGAATGATTCATTTGGTCATTTTTTATAAGAAAGAGAGTAAAAACACAAATACTTTGAGTACTCATATGTCACTTACTCTGTTGACTCATCTGTTGCTCAGGATTTCCCTCCAGGTGAAGGTGCATTTGTCTAAATCAAGAGCCACCTACTGGACACAGCTGAAATTGAATTATGAGCAAAGGGCATCTTACCCTGAGGCGCGTCTTACCCCGCTCTATCCTATAGAGTTATTCAAAACCCATATTACCTCTGTGAAAAAATAATTGTTACCCGACATCTAATAACTGGTTACATCACCCTGTAAAATGGTAAAACATTGGGTGGACATGCATAAAACTGCCTGCAAGCAGAGCTGCCATACATCCTGAGTTTATTCTTATCATTTATCCTGACAGTGGTACTGTGTATAAAACATCAAAATGTTGTTTTAATTGCCTATGAGTTTTTATGGGCGCTGATAGTTGCGTTGAACAGTAAATGTGCTTTAAGGAACAATAAATGCAGTTAATTATTATTATTATTATTATTATTATTATTATTATTATTATTATTATTATTATTAATAATAATAATAATAATAATAATAATGGGGGCGGCACAGTGGGGCAGTGGTTAGCGCTGTCGCCTCACAGTGAGAAGGTTGTGGGTTTGATTCCGGCCTGGGGCCTCTTTGTGCGGAGTTTGCGTGTTCTCTCCGTGTTCGCGTGGGTTTCCTCTGGTTACTCCGGTTTCCTCCCACAGTCCAAAGACATGCACGTCAGGCTAAGTGGAGACTCTAAATAGCCCATTGGCATAAATGTGAGAGCGAATGGTGTGTGAATGGTGTGTGCACCCTGTGATGGATTGGCGAGCTGTCCAGGGTGGGTCCCTGCCTTTCACCCAGAGTCAGCTGGGATAGACTCCAGCTCCCCCGCAACCCTAGTGATGATGAGGTTTTTTGTATAACTCTCTCCCATATGGATCTATGGGTTCTTAAGGTTTTTGAGTAATGTGTGAAAATGTTCTCCTTTCCCTGTTGTGTGTCCATCTTCCATTTCACTTCCTTCCTATTCTGGATATTTCACCACAGCCTGCTGTCATTTCTTTTTCAAGAGAGCAGCATTTCTGGCTGTGTTATGACTCGGCTGTATCATTTTCTCACTTGTTGGAAAGCATGTTGCTGCTTAAAATGGCTTTTAAAGGTCACTAATAGATCTTTAATAGATATTGGTTCATCTGTGAGAGGCTCTAGAAAAGGATAATAACCGACTTTTGAACAATTGCTTTACTTAAGAGGACCGGGCGAGCTTGGATGGGACTGGCTGAAGGTTCAAATGACCAGCTCTGCAGCGCATTGATTTTAGCTGTGAGAGAGCAGTGACTCAGCCTAGAAGAAATTAGAGTTGGTACCTTACATCGACTGTACAGTTAGAGGATTCCCTTGGGCTGAATAGGATTCAAGTAAATACTGAGAAAAAAGAGCCAATCACAGAGATGAGCCCTAAAAACAAGAGAAGACTCATTTTTATGGTCCGCAGGACCTATCTTGAAGGCAACGCGCAGATCATATTAACAGCAAGCTAAACCTTGGAGCGCTGAAATAAATTTTTTTAAATATTAATTTAATCATCTTGTGCTGTTGTGGCGACTTGAGGGGAGCTCTTTTAAACAAGTCGCCACATGATAGGTTTTCAACAGCTTTGATTTTGATATCTTACAACATTGAGCAACACTAGCTGCATTTAGCGCTCTCGGGGTTAATGTAACTCCAGGCTGCACGTGGGTCGCATATTTAGGATGAATGCTGTTGATCGCTTTATCTATTGCCATGGCTGCAGTACTCACCCTTCCTTTCTGAAATGATCATTGTGTTCAAGAGATCGATTCTGAAGAGTCGTTTCCTCTGCATGTCGGTCATGTCACCCCTAAATGTTTACAGCACTTATGAAACAAGACACTGAAGAATTCCAGAGAAGATCGTCACGACTTGTGACCCAGAGATGCTTGAGAGAACTGTAAATTACTGCCAGAATAATTGGAAAAGAGATGCTGTAAGACTATCAGGAGGTTACTGGGAAATACTCCTGTTCTGATGAAATGCCCTCAGTTGGGTTTGTTCCTTTGAATTGCAGGAGAGAGCTGGAATGATCCACTGCTTTGATGTAGGTGTGTCTGAAGTCCTTTTAGATGAGGAATTAGGCATTGGTTTTTGATTCAGGAAGAGGAAGTGAATGAAGTCACTGTTCTCTGAAGTGTTAATCTCTGGTGCTTCCATATGGCAACCCTCACCCTGCCACTGTTATACAGAACAGCTCTGAAGCTTTGCTCAGAGATGTTACTAGATAATGCTCTCTCTTTTTGTGCTTCTGTCTCTCTCCTTACATGTACATCCTTGTGAGTGTGTTTGTGTGTGTTTGTGTGTGTGTGTGTGTGTGTGTGTGTGTGTGTGTGTGTATCTTTGTGCATGTGTGTCGTTATGCATTTGTCTACGTGTGTGTGTGTGTTTGTGCTCGTGCTGTGGGGACTCTCCCTATGCGCTGTGTGTGTGTGTGTGTGTGTGCGTGCGTCTGTGTGCGTCTTTGTGCATTTGTATGTCCCTGTACGCCTAGGTTTGCGCCAATGTGTTTGTGAATGTTCCTCTAAACATTTCACACATTTACACACCATCAAGCTTTCAGTCACCTCACACGTTCTGTTGACTTTAGGGCTCCAAATGACTGGAATATCATGCGAGCACACGGCAGGCTTCTGGAGATAAAGATATCACTTTCATCATCAATTTCTGGCCTCGGGCTGGTACAGACTGCTCTTCCTGCTGGTGATGTGCTTTTTTCTGGATACCGTATGCCTCTGTGATGGCTGGCGGTGTGTGACGGCTCAGTTTTAGGGAATTTAAGTCCGATGAATTGCTCATCATCTCTCATGATGCAAACACTCTCTCTCTCCAGACTTTGCAGTACTTCACTGGAGCCTGTGGGCTCACATGCAGAAGTGATGTGGAGATTAATGAGAGGTTTTGAATGTCAGACAGTCTCAGCCTGGCTTTAATTCAGCGCATAAGAGCGAGGGAGGGAACGGTGAGGCTCTTATGGAGGTGAGGTGTGATCCCTCCCCACTGATCTCTTGGATCACTGCGCCTCTGCCCTGGTGAGCCGTGATCCTGAGGGGGGTTTAGCTCACCTGTTTATTGGAAATGATCAGAAACACCTCCTTAAACACCAGCTTGGCAAATTCACAAAAAATTTATCCGTTGAGGCTCCTTCAGTTATGGATTTATTCAATTTTATGGAAACTCTGTGGTTATTATTGATGATCTTACTGAGTGTCCGGCTGTCTGTCCCTGTTGAAGAGCTCTGACCTGCAGCCGTTCAGGCTTTTCTGTTGCTATTTTCTGGTGTTCGGCAGATGAAGTCATCACTTCAAAAACACTTCGTTTTTGTGACCGACAGACCGGCTATTCAACACCAGCTTTCCAGCCCCTTTTGAACTCTGTTAGTTTTCTCATTCTGTTAATGAGACTTACCTGCCAACCTTAGGCTGATTTAGACTCTTTTACGCAGACAGATGTTGCTAATTAGCATCCAAATGAACGGTTATGACCTAAGTGGATGTTTTTGTAATTGTGGCTCAGAGACTTTAAAGTTAACGGTTATTCTTCAGGGGTGCCCCGGGTATTTTGTCTGTCTCCTGTACATAACGAGTCTGGAGTGTAAGTGTCGGTAATGAGCGAGGGCGCGATGTGGCACTGGGACTCGGCCTGAGATCTTCGTCCCTACGGTGGAGCTCTGAGATCACGACTCCCTCAGCCGTGTTTATGTGGCCCAAATTTCTTTTTCTCAGAGTCGACTTTGCTTGGTTATATTATATTTTTATTTCCTGTGATGCTTTACTTAAAAATGAAAGATTTTGTTATAAACTTTCCAATTTTCTAAATTTGAGGTGTAATGTTGCCTTGGATAATTTAACAAATTATGTTTTTACTTGTTGCATTGTGTGTCCATGCAAGGCTGCTACTAATGGCTATTTTGCTTATTATCAATCTCTTTATCTCACCAAAACATAATTTCCTGTAAATTTTCTTGTTATATGAACTTATAATCTTAATTTTCTTATTGATTATTTTTCATTATGAATTTTCTAAATTTTAGCAATTTTATTGTTAGTAAAAGTATTGTTAACATTTGATTTACATCCTTTCAAAAAGCATCATCTAACTGAAGCGCCCCCTGCTGTTCCACAGGGCTGGTGAAGCTGGGGGTCCATTGTGTCACGTGTCAGAAAGTTGCAGTAAAGATTGTGAACCGAGAGAAGCTCAGTGAATCTGTTTTAATGAAGGTAAGACTACACTCCTTGTATCATTAAACGTATGAATGTCTTTCTGACTGATGCTCATGGTAATGATGATGACTCCAAGTGCATTTAAAATGATTTGCAGAATAATTATAAGCACTTATAAAGACATCAGCTGGCTGAATGTTTGTGGTGTCCGTTCCTGTTTCCTTCATTTACAACTGGTTCATAAATACTGTGGCAGTAAAACAATTTTCATTGTTTTTGGGTTGTACGCCACTGCAATTGATTTGAAAAGAAACATTTTAGATGTGTCTGAAGTCTGGACTTTCAGCGTCAATTTTAGGGTTTTTTCAAAATAATTTTATAAGCGATGAAAGAACTACACCTATTTTATGCACAGCCCCGTAGTTTTTGAGGGTCAAAAGTAAATGGACAGGCTAACGCAGTCCTCAGTTAAATAGTCTAATACTTTATGGCAAACGTAATGACTGCCTGAAGTCTGGAGCCCATAGACGTCACCAGATCTCATTCTCAGCAAAGCAGTTAGAAACATCCGGCGGATTAATCTCTTTAACGGGCACATTAATCAGGCACATGGGGCTGGGCCCTGTGGAGCAGTGTGGGCTGCTTTAGTGAATCCCTGCTCAGGTTGTGTTTCTGGGTGTTTCTTTAGCCTATAATGTGCTGTTAAAGCGTGATAAAGCTGAGCAGAATATAATGTGTTGAATCCTCATGCTCTTTCATGGGGTCCATAAATGAACCATTTGAATGTGATTTCTGCTCACAACTGCCATTAAACACTCTTAATCCCGTTCTCATGTGTTTACTGAAGAATAACAGTGCTCTGCATAGATTATAAATGCAAGTTTTTTCTCATTTTTTGTGTCAGTCATAATTAGCACCATCATATTTGCCTATTTTTATCCCAGTAAATCTCAGTTAAATGCCTCATGTTTTCCTTTCTTTAAACAAATGAATTTAAGTGTGTGCAGAAGCCGGCTCAGCATGTCCAGTGTCTGTAAAAATGCTCCAGCCCCTCTCTGTCTCTCCTGTGTTATGGTATCCCAGCATGCATCTGCTGGAAAATCATCTCTATCTAAATGGGAAAACTTGGAGGAAGGTCGCGAATGCGACTCAGCTAATTGAGAGAGGATGACAGGGCGCTGTCACGTGACCATGCGGTAGTGTGTGGAGCTCACTGTGTGCGTGATGAATGCCGTTAATTAAGAGATGAAATGCACTTGAGGCGGGAGGGATGTCGATGACAGTCAGGGGAGCCTTTTAGAGAGGAGATGGTATTTGTGTTTAGTGCGCTGCACCGAGCACAGCGATATTATGAAGCGAGGGAAGGACTGAGTGGGAGAGAGAAGGAGATTGTGTGGAAGGGGAAGACTGGTGAAGTGGTTGTTGCTGTTTGTTGATGTAAGAGTGCAGTTTTGTGCTGATTCTGCAGTATACGGCTGTACGCTCCTGACACCCTGCTCTCCTGTGACGCCCTGCTCTCCTGAGGCTTACTGCGCCGCTGCAATCTGGAAAGAAAAATCTTAAAATCAACATTTTAGATGCTAATTTAGATTTGCTTTTATTTTAATTTTAAATTTCTGGCTTAATTATCTATATATTGTTGTATATTTAAATTGTTCATTGTTCTCTATCTGTTTCCCATGCAGCACTGTGATGTTGTTTTACAACATGGTAACGTAGCTGCAGCTATTGTCACTATGGTTATCAATGCCGAAATGTACAGAGCCACATTTATTGTTACGCATTTCAGCGTCCGATAGGTTGTCTGCAGATGACATCACATCACAGTGGGACTGCACGGGCAGGAAGTGATTTCTCCATGGGGAAGCACTGTTAAAATGTGAAAGTTTTGTGCTGTTTACGGCTGCGCCAACTGATAAAATCGGGGAAAAAACAAGAGCTACTTTGAGTCCTGAAAGTAGTAACACGTAAAGGTGAGAAGTTTAAAAAGCTCACAAATTATACACAAACAACAAATTACTGGCTCTTATCAGGCCTACCATTATAAAGTGTCCTGCTAACGGGAAAATTTGAGAGCAATTCTCTAGGGTGATGGTAGAATCTTTGCGAGAGACAGGTTTCTGCGTGCGAGATCATTTTAAAATGTTTTGATGTAAGCGGCGTACCGCTTTCAGTTACGTTATGCATGAACTGGTGACCAGATCATTTCACATGCTGATGCTAAATGTTTTGAAAACATTTTCTGGAAAGAAACAATCAGCGAAATTTACTTAAATGATACTTAAATCACGGCACTTTCCTGATATATACAGTATAAAACAGCTGATATTATTATTATTCAGCTTTTGAGATTTTTGTTGTAATCAATGAGTCATGAACTGGTGACCAAGGCACAACTTCGCTATATGAATAAAATTTTACTTTCCTCCTTACTAACAGCAGAATGATTTTGCTCTTTTGTTGAGCTGCTTGATCAGTTATGATTATTGTTCTTGTGATCTGAATGATCCTGATGTCACAATCTGATTCTGTTTCAACACTGTTTCTAAAGCTGATTTTTTTTTGCTATCTGCATAGTTGAAGAACCTAGTGCTAAATTTACTTTAGTCACATTTTCACACACCATGAGGTAAGGATGGGGAAAGGTCTTTTTTTCCATTCAATTTTCACGAAGTGGACATTTTTTTTACTTGCATGTACTTTTAGCATTTGGGTCTTCAGTCAGCAGATTTTATTATATACTCTATACAAACCCTATTTCCTAAAAATAGAAATTCCCTTGGGCCAGAGTGGGCAGAAGCAGGGAAGAGTCGGGGGCTTTGTGACGCCTCGTTACAATATGGCTGTCGACGTCGACACTTCAGTTTGTATCACTCAATGGCAGGTGAGTGACTGGCGACTGAGTGCCGTGTGGTAGGTGTTCTGTGTTGATCATGTGATCAGTCTTTCCTTTAGGTCACCCTAACTGCTGACACGTCCAAGTTATTTTTGGTGTTTTGAGGGTCTGTTGTCATGGCAACAACAGATCATTGGAGGTAAGGGGTGTTAATTATAAACTTGTGAAAGTTGCTGGAATTTAATCTCCTTCAAACAAGCTGCCATGTGGGGAAGTTAATGTTTGACAATTAAACTGAACGGCGTGTAAAGAAAATAAAAATGAGACTGGCATAATGAACAGTTACTAAAAAGCACTTTATACAGGACCCCATTACCCCTCCTACTCCTCATCTGCCCGTCCTCCCCCCCCCCTGCCCTCCATGAACCCCTCATCTGCTCCCCCCCCCCCCCATCTGCCCCTCCATTACCCCCCCCCATCTGCCCCTCCATTACCCCTCCCCCCATCTGCCCCTCCATTACCCCCCCCCCCTAACTGCCCCTCTATTACCCCCTCCCCCCCTCTGTTACCCTCCCCATCTGCCCCCTCCATTCCCCCCCTCTGCCCCCCCCCCCCCCCTATCTGCCCCCTCCATTACCCCCCCCATGTGCCCCTCAGTTACCCCTCCCTGTGCCCAGAGAGGAGGAGAGAAAAAGGAAAAGTCACTGTTAAAACCATCTTAACAACAATTTCAGTCCTGTAGTTTCATTTAAAATATCATTTTTCTTATTTTTTTCAATGTAAAATTATAACAAGTGAGACAGTCTTGCCCTATTGGCAGATCTTAAAATGAGTATGACCATCTCGCCTCGTTGGCAAGCACCTTGCCTCATGGAGCAAAACAGTTGATTTTAAGTCTAGGTGTAATATTTTAACACATTTTTTTTCGGTGAAGAGTTTGCTGGGAGGCGGTGTGTGATGGAGGAAGTTGGTGTGAGATTTGGAGTGAGTTCCTCCTGGGGGAAGCTGGGACTGGTTTAGAGATGGAGGGAGAGAGATGCGCAGGGAAAATTGGGAAAAACAAAATCTTGCACGGGGTGTGATGACAGGAGAGATCTGCCCAATGCTCATTCACTGCTCTGCTTTTTCAAGACTTTATGAAGCACATTGTGAAATTCCTTTGTGAATAAGTGGACCCAAAGCCCATGGTCCACTGTAAAATGCTTCGCCTTAGGAAATATCTGAATAATACATTTACTGTTAGCTGGCACCATGTTCTCTTGTGCTGTTTACTTTGTGTTGTAGACGGTCAGACTGTTAAATAATGTTGTTGTGTTATCATTCATTATTGTATGGTGACATGACTCCTGGAGCGACCTGAAATACAATGCGGCACATCACAAGGCGGACGTGATCATTGATAATGACGGATCTAAGGTCAAAATGTAGATGTCTGAACTTCCGCCCATATCCGCGCGCAATTGAACGCTTATATAATCGCGATTTATAGCGTTTACTTCCTAGACGTGGACACAGGCTTAGATAAGAATTTAGCGGTATTTTTAAAGTTCATATCCACGATGGTTTTCTTTTGCGAATCTTCACAATGCTCATCGCATAGTGAGAAAACTACATCAAATCACAGTCGAGTTTGAATACGATCGCACGGTGGCAGAGCTAGATCGAGAGAAAACAACACAGTATACAGTACAGTGCAAACGCCACCTCACCGAGTCATATTGTAAATATGTGATGTCTATTTAATTTTTAGTTCTACACTGTTTAAAAAGATCAGAATTAAGACAATAATTCAAATAATAAATTAAATCTTAGATATTCACATCATCACTTCTGTGTCGCAGTGGCTGGGGCTCTGTGGCCTAGCCTGCGGCTGCATGCATTGGCTTGGCGAAGCTGGCCCTATTACCAGAAGTGCGGACGTCTACAAGAAATCCCCTTCATTCATCTCATCTCCCGATTTACGACAGTTTCAGGTCACTCCAATTGCATAATCAGAATTTGGGTCTGGCTTTAACTTAAAAACCTCTTTATGCAGAATACAGATAATGCCAATTTTTGTGCATGAGCCTGTTTAAGGGTTTATAACTCAGTATTAATGTCTCTGGGAAAAATTATTCTAGTGAAGCAAGACATTTGGAAATTTAATTACAGAATTATTTAGGAATTAAATTTCAGAATTTAGGGTCGCCAGCGTTTATATTCGCGCAATGGGGTTAAATCTTTTTCTGATACGCTTTACTGGGTCTTAGTGGGTCATCGCTTGAGCTTTCTTGCCTGTCTCTGTGTACCTGCTGTGTGTATGTGCAGTGTTTTATCTGTCTGTAATTTGAGCATCATTCCTGTGCTTCTGTGTCATTTCTGTCTCTGGTATAACTCTGTCTGCTGCTGTCTCTTTTGTGTTGGGTATAATGTTGGTTCTGAAGACGAGTTGTTTAATGATTCTCTTTCATGCAGGCAGTATATCATAGAGAATCTTAGGAGATTCTTTTTGTTTTTGCTCTTTACTCTCTCTGTATTGGTGTGTTCAGGTTCCGCTCTGGCAGTAAAGGGCCTGTCGTCTCAGGCTGGTCCTGCATTATAACGGCGATAGGGATTTAAAAGCAGAGGCCAGCATTGATTGCCCTCTACTTGCTGCTGAATACCATTAGGAAAAGCCATTGTAAAGATCAGTTGATTGGGAGCGAGTTTGATGGATGCTATGAGTCCGTGATTTCAGTGCCGATCCAGGCAAGGACAGGCCTTTGGAGTTAAAGACGCTGTAATATCAGTGTGGATTTTCTGATTGGTTGGTTGGCTGTGTGTCTGCTGGTATTGACACTCCCTTAGTGGAAACCTGTGGTTCGATTGGCCTTTCTATGAGTGAAGGGTCATGGGATTGAGCCAAACTTTCACAGTACTCATCTTGTGATTGGCTGCCTTTATTTCAAACGGTCGCTGTGCTCCAGGGGTCCTATTGTTTATACCCGGGTTTGTTGCAGTGCACTCCCTGCAGGTCACATCCAAACTCCTGCCTGCAGCTGAGACCTAAGAGAGCTCGGTGTTGCGGTGTGAAGATGAACAGGAGCTCCGTCCTTTGTTCTGTGTCACTGCTGCGGAGAACAGCGACTCGAGCTGTCCATGGTGCTGAATACGGTCAGCATTGTTTGAAGCAGCCCTTGTCATTAGGGTTTCAGAAAGAACTGGGAATGATTACAGCCTCTGAGTCTGTGCAGCAGTGGCTGGGATTTGTGTCACATTCTCAGGCGTATTCACACACAGCTCTGCGTAAGCAATCCCACACGGGGCCTCCCTCTGCGCTCAGGATGGTCACAGTTTTCATGGCATAAATTTCACAAGATTTTAGAACTGTTTTTTTTTTTTAGACTGTTGTACAGGTTGACATAATTGCATCCCATAATTTGTGCAGATTTGTTAGTTGTGCAATCATTTTGCGAATCTCTTACATCACACCACAGGAGTGCATGAGTTTATTATTTTTTTTTTCAGATCTGGTGATCAGGTTTTTAAGTGAAATACACTGAACTCATCCGCCCATAGGGTTCAGTATAGTGTGCGTTACCTTGTGCATGTCTATGATTAAGCGCTCAGTATCTCTGCAGGCATCATATCAGAATTTTTGATTTAAGTTTTGATGTACACTAATTGTGCTTCTCTGAAGGTAGACTCAGAAGTGATTCAAACCTGATTAAAAATTTTGCTAAGAATACATTTCATGGCTGCTGGATTTGTAAACATTTTTGACATAAATCTTGTCCTCTATCTGCTGTATATTTATTATTTTGGCACTGAATGCTTGAGCTGTTTAAACTCGATAAATGGCGCCTCTGGAATCCTTCGTCCTCCTGGTCTCTTGGGGCCTGTTGTCTATGACACGGCCCCGCTGATGGAGCTCCGGTGTATAAAGGGCTGGGGGTTTGTCAGAAACTCCTCCCCCGTTTATGTTCTGTTTTCATGTCAGGATGGTTTCTCCTTCAGTTCCGCGGTGCTGAACCAACCCCCTCCCGGTATTTCATCCATAACCCCCGGCCTGTCTCTAAATCTCAGCTCTGTTCTCATATCACCGCTCTGAGAATGCAAACCTGCCAGCCCTGCTGCTCTAAATACATTAGTGCTTTGCTGTAAATGTGTGTGTGTGTGTGAGAGAGAGAGAGAGAGAGAGAGATGCCCTCTCCTGTGTGATGTATTTATCCTCCGAGATGAAGAGGTGCTCTGGGTTTAGATCTCATCTCTGTCTCCTGGGACTTTAGCAGGGGATCATCAGTTAATCAAACAGGGCCGAGGCCTTCAGGTGGGGCAGAACCCTGTGTGAAGCGATACAGAGGAACACGCACTGGTGTGCTGATGTGTGCGGATCAGAACCGAGGCAGATTGAGATCAGACCTCATTATGAAGCTCCGGTGCTCCTGCTCACATTGTGAGGAGCCCTGAGACCGAGGGACACTCGGAGTTAAGAGCCTAAATACCCAGCTTTAGTTTGAAGAGGGGGCGTGTGCAGACCTGAAGGTGCAGCCTCTGTTTGGCCTGGAGGAGGAGCCTGTGTCTGGCCTGGGGGCGGAGCTGTACTTGGACTGGGGCGGAGCTTGTTTTTGGCCTGGGGCAGAACCTGTGTTTGATATTTAGGCGGCCCAGAAAAAACAGCCTGGAGACACGCTTCTGCGTGTTTTTGTAAATGTCTGCCGGCTCAGTCCTCACTCTCACCACCCAGTAAATGGACGTGTGCTGTGCAGGGTATGTGAGCAGATGCAGAGACACTGCTGGGCCTGGACGCTGGACGCTGGACGCTGGAGTGAGGATCTGTGGTGTGTTACATTGACACTGGAGTGAGGATCTGGGGTGTGTTACACTGACACTGGAGTGAGGATCTGTGGTGTGTTACACTGACACTGGAGTGAGGATCTGGGGTTTGTTACACTGACACTGGAGTTATTAATTGAGAGAAGAGGAAGTCTGTGCGTAAACCTGCTGGCGCTTTTGTTTTTTTTTTCAGCTTTTCCCTGAACACAGGTTTCCCATCACTGAGGCGCCTCTGTATTTACCCCACAGCTGCTGTTTACGCGCTCATTTACTGTGTATGTGAGACTAGATTAGATTAGATTAGATTAGATTTGGTTTGTCTTCTTTTTTGGCCTCAGCAGAAGTAAATATTTTGAAAGAATGCAATATATTCTGTGATTTTAACCTAATTTAAAGCAAGAGTGGTTTAGCATTCAGAAATGAATAACTCAATATTTTGTAAAGCAATTGATTAACCCTTAGAGCACAAAATACATTTTCAAGGAATTGAAAATGTAATTATCCTGAGCTATTGAAAACCCATCATGTAGCAACTTATTTAAAAGAGCTCCCCTGTGGGAGCTCTTTAAAACAAGTTGCCTCATGATAGGTTCTCAACAGCATCTGATTTTGATATGTTACATCATTTGGCAACTACAGATGCCTATAGCGCTCTAAGGGTTAAATTACTATCCATTATTCAGTATGATGACATCGCTATGAAAAAGTAAAAACTCACGTGTAGCTTGATTATGTACAGGAGTCTAATGTCATGAGAACTGTCCTGCTGTAGCAGGGAACGGGCTGATTGCTCATTCCTGCATCAGGAGGCTGGTGGGGCCTCTCAGTCTGTACAGAGAGAGAGGTGGATCCTGTAGGGCAGTGAGAGGTAATTCTGTAGCTGCTATAGCATCTGCTGTACTTCCCTACGCCTGACGTCAGAGCATCAGAGCTCATAATAACCTTGAAGATGAAATCCACTGAAACTGTGGGGTAATGTGTCCTCCCTGGTCCACCTATAGTAGTTACTCAGGAGCTGTGGGCAGCCGCAGTGCCGCACCTGGGACCCGATCCAGCTCTACGGCCAGGGCCTCGGTCAGGGGTACCGATGGGAGTTTTCTATGGTGAACACAGGAGAACATGCTGACGTCACGCAGAGAGGGCCCTGGCCGGCCGCGGTTGGAGCCCTAAGCCTCCTTACTGTGGAGCATCAGCGCTAAACGCTGCGCCACTGCGCTCTCAGAACACGCTCAACCAGGACAGAGTGGGTCTCCCTCCCTGTTTAATGCCTGTGCTGGCTCTGTTCCTGGTATCCATGCATACAGTAGTGCTTGAGCATATCAGTGATGTTTATAACGACAGACTGTTGTTAGGCACCAAAATAATTTTTGATCATATTGTATTTGTTGAATGGATGAATGAATGAATGAATGAATGAATGAATGTCACCTTTCATTTCTATGGAACGTGTTCATTGGTATGAGTAAATACAAGCTACAAGACAATAGCTTATTGAAAATGAATTAAAATACTGAAATAAATACAAAATACTAAAAGTATCTGAGTTCAGAGTTGTACAAGGTGACTGCAAGGTTCTGCAAAATATGCAGTTTTATGATTGAGGGCTGTTTTTCTGGAATTTTCCATTAGGTGAAAATAGCATATTTCTGATTATAAAAAGGGCTCAGACCTGTTCTCACATACTATGTGAAGTGTCTTTAATATACCTCAGCTAAGGACATTACAGCATTTTATTTGCATTAATATACTCTGCTGGCCAGGATATTGCATTAATATCAGCACTCTGCAGGTCTAATTTCAGGTGCTGCTATTCGATTTTTGAGTGGATCCTTTGGACCCATTGGTCAAACTTCAATAATGATTATGAAGGTAATGTGAAAGGCAAATTATCTTCCCATCATATAGCCAATTTGGATTAACGTCACCACTTCACTCTCTGTCGACCTTGAGTTTAAGTCGGGGATTTTTTCTCCCCCGTGGGAAATGTGGAGCTGATTGACTTTCACTCTGCAAACTCAATGCTGCATGAACAGTTAATGTGAGGCACTAAGCTGGGGCCAGTCAGGGAAACGGCTGGTTTGTGCTGCTGTAATAATGCACATATGTGGTGTGTGTGTGTGTGTGTGTGTGTGTGTGTGTGTGTGTGTGAGTGTGTGTGTGCGTGACTACAGCTTCACCTATCACTGGTGCTAAGCCTCCCATCACTGAAGCTCTAGCTCACTGATGCTGTGAATGATGTTAGTGAATATAAGTTATTAAGATGAAACTACCAAAAGGAGAATATAAGTGAAGCATGTCTACTTTACATTAGTATGTTAGTGCATGTAGAATGTTGCATGGGTGATGTGTGTGTATAAGAGTGTGAGAGATGTCTTTCTGTGTGTGTGTGTGTGTGTGTGTATCAGAGACCTGCGTTTCCTCTGGGGAATGTTGTAAAATGTATTGCTCTTGACACTGAAGATCTTTTGCTGGAAGGTGAACAGAATCATTACATTGTCCTCTAACTGCAGGATAATGTATAATGTTTTGACATCAGTGCTCTTTAAGAGGCAGTGATGTAATGTTCCATATGAATGTGTCATTTATATGCGCTGATTCGCATTTAGAAGAAGCAGCAGGGCTGTTAAGGTGAGACAGAGCGATAGAGGAGGTTTGTGTGGAGATATTCAAACTGTGATTCTGTATTAAGAGAATAGATATGAGAATGAATACGAGAATGTGGGTTGTTTTAAACTCTGACAGAGTGTCAGTGTGAGGACTGGGGAGTGTACAGTGTGCAGGAGGGATTCGGGGGGGGTTATGGGTGTAAGTACAGAAGGACTCCTGCACTGTAGCCCTTCCTGCTACCTCTGCCACTGTGTCTCTGAGCTCCTGCAGTAAACAGATAAGCTGTGTGAGTCTGCACTCCACTGCCACGCCAGAGCGCACTGAGCATGCTCAGTGCTCACTGCGTTACAAGCCACTGCCGTGACTAGGGCCCTGATTAGAGTTTATTGGGCTGTGCAGTGGTACAGGTTTGGGTAGCAGGCCTTTAATGACTGCGCTTTGATGAGAATATGATGTCACATCTCCCCAGATTCTGCAGTGGGGTTTATACTGTGTGCTGCTGCAGACACTGAAGGTGCGTTTACTGGCGCTCGACTACGCGGCTACGACTATGTGACTACGACAATTTTTTTATTGCTATATATGTTTTTCCGATACGGTATTTACTAGTGCATGACAACGACTATGTGACTATGCGACAAAAAAATCCGATTGCTCGATGGGGCATTCCAGATCGTTGTCGCATGACTAAAACAGGGGATTCCCAGCATTTATTTTCACTTTTAGTGAGATAACACGTGCTCTCTGGGCAGTTTTACCCATGAAAATGCCCCGAAAAAGAGTTCTCAGCGTTGAGGATGTGGAACGCCTTATTGAATTAGCATGTAAAAATTCCTTCATCTACGACTGCACTCGATCTGGTCATATGGACGCCGTAAAATTGCATTGCAAGCAATGCCGCAATTCCAGTTACAATAATGTCCTCAGCCAACCAATGTACTGGTGCTGAATGGACTCGTTCCATGATGGAAATGCCCTGGACCCCAGGCCCAAACCAGAAATTTGTTGTCATGTTTATTTGTAGTCGCATCTCAATAAACACACCAAGCGACAAAAATATTTTTTGTCGTAGTCGCGCAGTCGTAGTCGCATAGTTGTAGCCGCGTAGTCCAGCATCAGTAAACACAGCTTGAGGCTGTTTCTCAGAGGAAACCGAACCACGAATCAGATGCTGTGCTGCTTCAGCTCTCTCAATCCTCTGATGCTCATCGCCCGCTGCTGGGGCTGTACGCCTGTTAGCATTCTCTTGAGCAGCGGTCGCTCTCTCCTGAGCTGCAGTCGCTCTCTCCTGAGCCGCGGTCGCTCTCTCCTGAGCCGTGGTCGCTCTCTCCTGAGCTGCAGTCGCTCTCTCCTGAGCTGCGGTCGCTCTCTCCTGAGCTGCAGTCGCTCTCTCTCCTGAGCTGCAGTCGCTCTCTCCTGAGCTGCAGTCGCTCTCTCCTGAGCCGCGCGGTCTCTCTCTCCTGAGCCGCGGTCGCTCTCTCCTGAGCTGCGGTCGCTCACTCTCGGGCAGCGGTCGCTCTTTGGGGCCCCTGGTGTGATGTCCGGGGAAAGACTGAGTTCTCAGTGGGTGCTGGTGTGTGGTGGAGGCGTTTGGGTGAATAAGAGACTGTCACTGGGGAGATCTGCACGGATGCATGTTACTCTGTGACTCTGTGACTCTGTCTCCAGTGCCGTATCAATGACCCGCATCCTCAGCACAGTGACTGAGACTGAGAGTGAACTGGTGTCTAAGATTCTCTTATTAGGGGCCCCAGTCTTGATTCTACTCTCCAAATTCATGATTGAAGATTGTTTTTAGTGAACTATATGAGTCATGTAAATCTTTACTTAAGTGTTGCACGAAAACTAAAACTTGTAACAGTCCTGGCCTTTTTCGGATAAGATTGCAGGAGCCCTAACTTACCTGCTAGCTGTCCATTTTTGCTGTCTCTGGTCCCAAAACAGCATCTTAGGCACTGCTCTTGAGTCTAAGCCACTCTGGCAGGTATATCTTATGTTTTGACAGAGGGCTTTGGCTGATCTTAGTACAGCCTCAGAAGTTTTCCTGGTGGGCTACGCAGTGTTAGCCTGTTTACATCATTTTTGATCCCAGTACAGCCACAGCGACATTGCGGGATACCCTGTGCTAGGCTAATGCTAGTGGCTTATCTGGAGGTGATAAAGCAGGGTGTTCTGCACAGCTGATGGTTCCCATCAGCCCAAATCGACCTGATGACCTCACACCTCAGTTCCCAATTTTCTGCCTCTTCAGAAGCGAATTACATCCCGTACCGTATCACTGAGAGAGATGCTCTGTGGCTCAGGTACTGTAGCATGAGACAGTGGGATCTACAGCAGTATCTCTGCTCCCTCTTGGTGCCAGTTCAGCAGAGGCGAGCACACAGCAGTGTGGGAGATGGCTGATTGTTTGTGAAGGGTTTGCTCTCCTAGTTTCTTCTCCGTGACTTTGATGCTGATGTGTGCGGAACAGTGCAGTTATGACACCGGCCCAGTGCGATGCCTGCATGTATGGGATTTCCAGCAGTGCAGAAATGATATGTGTGCAGTGTTGACTGCTTGCCGGTTAAAACTCCGTTTGCTGTGGTATTGTAATATAACTCACTGTCGCTTCCGCATTCACAGTCACATGACCCACTCGCGGCTCACCGCGGGAGATTGTGTGTATACCTGCGCGGGCGTGTGTGTGTGTGCATGTGTGTATGTGTTTGTGTATGTGTGTGTGTGTGTGTGTGTGTGTGTGTGTGTAAGTGCAGTGCATATGCGTATGTGCGTGCGTATATGTCAGTCTTTGTGTGTGTGTTTGTCTGTGTTTATGTATGAGTGTATGTGTGTGTGTGTCTCCATCTAAATGTTTACATTTTTATGTACATTCTGTATGTCTGATCAGACTGTTGCTACATATTTTACAATATGAGAGTTGGGTAATGAGGACTCGTGAGCTAATTTGTCAGGATGTGGAATAATTTATCTCTTTTCAGAGAACCTTATTATTTTATGGCCTTGCTCAGTTAAGCTCAGAGAACATCTCGAAGAATTGACCTATTTCAAGCATACTGACTGCCGTCAACATTAATGGATTCATTAAGATATTTTTACCTCCGCCAAGGAGGTTGTGTTTTCACCCCTGTTTGTTTGTCTGTCCATCTGTCTGTCTGTTGACAGGATAAATCAAAAAGTTATGAATGGTTTGGCATGAAATTTGGCAGGATGATAGGTGGTAGTCCATGGAAGAGTTGCTTTAATTTTGGAAGTGATCCAGAACATATTCTGTAACCAAAAGAACAGATATAAGCTTAGCAAAGGTATGCGCTGTACTGAGTGCCCTCTAGGATTTCATAATATGACACAAACCTCTGTAGCACAGCAGATACACCTAGGTCCTGTATAGAAATATGGTATATGTGTGAACTGTGGGAATTTATCTCAGTGAACAGCGTAACAGTGGTGTATTCTGTGTATGCACACCTTTGGGAATCGGCACACTGGTGTTGTGCTATCCGGCCATGCTGATTTCGTTTTCTGAAGCCTTTTGCCCTGTCAGTCAGTGCTGTTTTGTGGAGCAGGGCTTGGCTCTTCAGAGCGCTGGTCAGTGTGTGTGCCTGTGTGTGTGTGTGTGTGTGTGTGTGGCCGAGGATGCTTGAGATTTATGTGGGGTTAATTTCTTTGAGAGAGTGACCATCTGCCAGCCTGTCTACAATCTGCACAGCATTGTGGGAACACTGCCAGAGAGATATTATACTGGGCACTGACAGTGTGCATGCCGCAGAACTCAGTGCAGAGCACTGTGGGTAATTCATCGACCTTGATATCTCCTGTAGGCTATCAGCTTTGGGTTATGGAGATGCTGTCCGGGGTGCACAGTATAATGACAGGCAGTGGGCAGTGCTGTATTAGATCAGTGTTTAGCTCCAGTGTAGCATGAGTTCTCACTCAGAGCACAGTATGGGTTTAATATGTTTAATTACTCACGCTGTCACACGAGCACAGTCG
Source organism: Gymnothorax javanicus (assembly GCA_029692085.1). Lineage (NCBI taxonomy): Eukaryota > Metazoa > Chordata > Actinopteri > Anguilliformes > Muraenidae > Gymnothorax > Gymnothorax javanicus. The sequence continues at coordinate 1,023,220 of CM056209.1, read as the reverse complement.
GTCGCCGAACAGTCTTTGCCCAGCCAGAGACGCACACGTGCTGTGACAGACATGACGAGCTCTGCTGAGCCTTCGTATCTCTGTATCACTCGCTTGCATCAAACGCTCATTAAACACTCATTAAATGTTGTAACGATGTTGCTGGGCCGTAGAGTGACAGCGTGATGGCGAAGGGGAGGCTGTGTTTATTCCTGCTCCATGCCTCCAGGCGGGGAGTAATGTACTGCTGTATTCCTGACAGGGCGATCCTTTAGGACAGCAAACGTGTGCAGTAAATGTCCTGACTCCTGCTTTCTGTCTGTCTGTGTCTGTCTGTCTTTTAGGTGGAGCGCGAGATCGCTATTCTGAAGCTCATCGAACACCCGCATGTTTTAAAGCTACACGATGTCTATGAAAATAAAAAGTATTTGTAAGTATTGCCCTGTTATTTTCAAAGAACTGTCTTGTGCTATCGATCTGTTTGCGCTAGTGAGCTGGGTGAGACATGAAATACACGCGACAGGCAGCCCAGGTTTGGAGAATGTGGTGATAGACTGTTCGTCAGCTCATTCCATAGCAGAATATGCACTGTACAAGCCCAAGGCTTCTTACACAAGTTTGAAAGGTATGCTGGGACATGTAGTTTTTTCAGTGGTTCATTATAGTGTATTCTAGTTGCATGTATGTCCCATAAGCCAGTTGGGGTGGAGTTCTCTAATGGAAGGTTAATACCGCATTAATATTTGCTTAATGCTGTTATTCAGTTATGCTCAAGTGAAGTCTGTGCATGAAAAGCAGAATTATTTATTATGTAAACATCAACATCGCGGTTATCATGCGAGTCATGGACATTACATTTACAAATATTTCAGATTCTGAGCATGTTGTACATCAGGTTAATCTCATGTTTTTAAATCTAGGGAGTGTTTGTAAATGCACAAGAGAAGTTTCTATGGTTACTATCACATTATTGATTTTATTATGCAAAAAGCAGACTCGTTGTTGAAATGTGATTATTAAGATTAAGAAGTTGACTGTATTAGTTTGAAGAACTGACTGATAATAGGAGGAGGAATGTAAATTGAGGGCAGCTGAGATGTTAACCATGCAGACCTGTGTTCGAGTGCATCTACACGACATACGCCTTTACAGCACATGAATCCAATGTGATCATAAATGCTTTGCATAAGTCATAAACAGATCTATTGTTTGAGCTGTAAATCCTGACCATCTGCTATTAGTGTTTACAGTGATTTTTATTTTCTTATTTACGTATAGATAGATCAGTGTAAACACACGATCACTCTTTCAATGACGAGAGGACGGTGTGCAGAATTACGGTTCTCTTACAGCAGCAGTTCTGTATATATCCTGCTCCACCTGCTGCATCAGTAATCCTCAGAGGTGAGAATGATATGAAATACTGAGGGGAAACAGATTTGTGACCCAGAGGAGAGCAGTGTTTGACATGAGGATGTTCTTCACAGATGCTGTTTGACTCCGCCGATATAAATGTGGCTGACAGGTGACCCCGGTGCTCGACTCCATTGTCTGCTAATGAATGGAGTGTTGGGTTGATTGTATAAAAAGAAACTGTGAAGCAGTGAAGACTGCTTAAGGGGCGGTCTGTAATTATCTGAATGGGATCACTGACGTCACTGTATGCTGTGTACTGCCGCAGCACAGACAAGAGCCAGTCTGTGGAGCCACTCTGTCCCAGGCCTGTAATTAACAGGAAGTGGACAGTAGCCATTGTGACTGTGTAACACACCGCATGATTATAGTCCTGTGCGGACTCATCCTAAAAAAGCAATGATATCATCAGCCACTGCCATCCTGGAGCGAAACATCCGCGGAGATTACTGTGTGACAATGTGACAGGAACTGCATTCTGTGATGGGATACCTGTGGCTGTCAGTGACTGATGCACAAGGCTGTGGTCTTAGTTTTCAATGCACTGCTTTTAAAAGAGCAGCAGGAGAGCAGTTCCAGGTTTTTACAGGGCGATATTGTGCCCTGTGTCACAGAATACCAGAGATATACAGGAATATTGTACTCGCAATTCACCCACTGTCAACCCACACTGCATGAAAAAGTTAATTCTCTATATGGTGAATGTTATATGAATATAATGTAAATACCACATTTGTTCACATTTGATCCTGCTTGCTTATGTGCAAACATGATTTCACATCAATTTTAAAAAGTTTGTAAGGTGGTATATACCACATTTGCTTCATGTTTTTGCCTCAAGTTAGTATATATTGCAATTTCGATATTTAGCATCAAATTATCTGGTGATAAATATGAGGTGATTTCCAAATTCAATACATTTTTACCTACTTTTGCAGATCTATAGAGAATGTTGTGAATTTAATAATTCACAACAGTTTTTCACCATATTCGCTGTATCCGCAAATATCAGGTGTGAATCAAATTTGCATTCAAAATTAATATGATGCAAATTAAGTCGACTAAATACACATCATATTTGCTCCAAAGGTGAATCCAGTTATTCGTGCAGCGCCTTTCACACCACATGGTGGTCCTGGCGGCGTCCCAGGTTCTTGCAGGTGCTATAGGTCATGAAATGGTTCATAACGTTGCTGTCATGGCTGATGCTCAAATATATATTTCAGTTCCCCAATGAAATTGCATTCCATAAGCGGCAAACAAACCAAACTCATTTTATTGAAGATATAGATGCACTACGCGCAATGCCAATCAATCACTGAAGACAGTGAGATCAAAATCATTCCTGCTCCTTGGTTCAGTTCTTGGACAATTAACCCGGATTGTTCATCTCATACCACAGCTAACCGGGGAAATTCCCAGCGCGCGAGTGGGGCTGTAATATCGTGTTGAATACCACAGTTTGACCCTTTCGCATCGACAGGATTTCCGCAGTTTGTTGTGCCTGTGTGAAAGGGGAATGTGAGATTCAATTTACTGTATCAGTGGAGGGTGAAACTGCTTGCGGCCTGAACCAAGGAAAAAAATATTTCAGTTTCACTGGAGCAGCGTTTAATGATCATGGGCTAATTTTAGCCAGGACTGATGTAAAAATGTATCATATATTTAAAATGGACGGTCTTTTCCTTTGCATTTTGTGATGCTCTGTTTAACCCCATGTGGCTGTTTACTCTCGGGATGTGTGTTATTTCTGGGGCTCACTGCCTCTGATAATACCGTCCAGCCGCTCACAAAAGAGGCGAGTTTTCCCCTGTCTGGACTTGAGAATAGCTTTTACAGATTAAGTAGTTCAGCTTTCCCCATTCCCTCTGCATTCACTCATTCCTCAAGAGATCCCCATTCCCTCTGCGTTCACTCATTCCTCAATAGATCCCCATTCCCTCTGCGTTCACTCATTCCTGAGTGGACAGTGGAGTTTAATCTTTACACTGTGCTTTGGCTCCATTACAGCACACTACACTCCTGTGGTCTCTTAGTGCTCATAATGGAACAGTCGTGTCTGCTGTTAGTTGTTCTCTTTTGTAGGAAATTCCTCTTGCTGACTGTTAGTTTTTCAAATGACCTTAATATACTTGATTTTTTAGATAGCCACTTTTTGTAGAACAGGTCTTAATAGGGTGTCTTCAGTGTAATGGAAGGAAATTTTTGCTTTTTATCTGACAGAATTACTTATGAACCTAATAAATTAATCAAAAAATCTGGAAGATGTAATGTACATTTGACTGCCCATTTGCCAAAAGTCTAGTTGTTGGTTCAGAAATGAGATTACGGAAATGATATTAGAGAAATGATGGTATTACGGAAATGACTATATCACAGAAATGGTGATATTACAGATGATATTACGGAGATCTTGTTCCCTGTCTGTAAATGATGTTCCCTCTCTGTAGGTATCTGGTGCTGGAGCATGTGTCTGGAGGAGAGCTTTTCGACTACCTCGTAAAGAAAGGCCGATTGACGCCCAAGGAGGCGCGGAAATTCTTCCGACAGATTTTATCAGCGCTGGACTTCTGCCACAGTCACTCTATATGGTGAGCGAGTAGCGTTCACACCCGCTGCACCAGTACACTCTCCCTGTACGTCACGATACGCCATTTAACCCCTGCAGTCTGTGCAGGCACCGCTGGGGGGATGGGCTTTCACGGAGCAAGTCCAAAAAAGGACTGCGATTGCGATAATTATTCTTCATTTTGCCATCCATGTTTCTCTTTCATTGCATATATCATATTCCTATATTAATATGTTTTACGTCCCTTGGGTCTGAGCTCCGCCCTAACGGAGTGTGAGCAGCGGTTCTGCACATTTGCATCTTCCCTCTGTGTACGAGTTCGGTCCTGTGGGCTTTTAATTACCGACGTATCACACCTCCAGACACCGTCTGAAGATCCTGCGCAAACCTCTGCTCTTTCGTCTGGCCTCGGGCTCTGTTTGTTCTCTTCTTCCTCTGCCGTTACCCTTTTAGTTCAAAAACTTTATCTACTTTGAAAGGGAATCGACGTCTGAAAAGAGTTTGACTCACTTGAAACTGGGGTTTGAGAGCAGGGTTTCTGCAGAGGTGTCCGCTCAGGTACATCCTGTTTTCAAAGGATGGGCAGGTGTTTTAAAGAATGATGCTCATTGGCCCTCATTTATCAAACTTGCGTAGGATCTGGTGTAGATTCTGGTGTAAATATCAGCGTTCGCCAGGTGTCACGTCTGATTTACTAAAACTGTGTACGTCATTGATTTTGGTGTAGAACTGGCGTGGCGTTGATAAATCTGGCAGCTGAAACCATTGTAATTTACATGACACGCCCCTATAAATTCATGCTCCGGGATGCATAGTCCTGCCCACTTTAAGACATGGACTCTCGAAAGACGGCAAAGAAGAAAGAACTTCACTGAGTAGGAAATATAAATTATGGTGGAGAAAAACAAAATAATTTTATTTGGAAGCCTTAAGAGTGGCAGAAAGGGAGCCCAGAAGGCTGTAGTTTGGAAAACTATTGCTGCTGCGGTGAACACCGTTGGGGTGGAAAACCGGAGTGCAGCAGAGGTTTGATTTAATTAATTAATCAATAACTATTCACAGTATTTAAGTGCGTCCAAACACAAAAATTGATCGAAATTAGCGTTAGACGCGCACTTATAAGTGTGGCCAAGATGCACATTTCTCCATTGCCCACACTTATTAAAGTGTGTCCAAAGCTAAACATTTTTTCTTGGCCAAACTTATTTTAAGCGGTACTTTCTATAAGCGGCACTGGAATGGTCATCAACTGGTGCACTTATAAGTATGGCCAAGAAGAAATTCAGCATTGGCCACAGGGATAAGTCTTGAATAACATCGGCCTTAATTCAATTTATAGATCCATGATGTCTCATGTTATAGTATAGCCTACATAATTGACAATCCAAATGCTTTACATGTAGGTTAAAAAAAGTGGTCCGATTTTAAGATCGCCACCAAAAAATGGGTTGCGGCGCTCAGGTGCAGCAGCGCACAGACCGGTGGAGGCCAAACAGACTCGAACCTCCAGCTGTCGCCATTCGAGGAGCGCGTGGCAGCAGGGCTCCCCCTCCATCGTGGGAATACGAGGCGGTGGGGAGACGGATGAGTCCCCGCCGCCTCGATCGGAGCTGCATGAGAGTAATTGTGCTAAAATAGTCTGCAGAGATCACTTATCATTGCACTTCTATTAGTATTACTCCATGACATTTTATTGGGTGCCACACAAAACGAGCAGCCACTCGTCACTTTCCCGGAGGAGATCCTCTCTGTGCCGAAAGTTCCTCTCACGTCGGACAGAAGCTTCCTCTAACAATAGAAGATCTGCCATTGTCAATATGTGATCTCAGTTAAAGTGTCCGTAGGCCTATATATACTGAGCAACAAAAGAAACGCAAGTTAGCTGGTTAGCTAATGTACTCTTATGGTCAGTCAAGGTGACTGCAAAACAAAGTTAGATGAAACGAGTGTAAATGTGCACGCGCTAGTAATAAATTTGATTTTCTAAAATAATTACGCGCAAACTTATTTTCCAGTCTGCCTTTAATTAACTTGCGTTTCTTTTGTTGTTCAGACTGGATGAGCATCTGACATACCACACTGCTTACCTGCCAAACCACACATTGTGCTTAATCAAATTGATTGTAGCCTAATTGTCAGTCGTCTGACATGACAAGCAGGTTGTCTCAAAATATAAGTTTAATTAATTTCTCAACACAGGTGTCTTATTTATTTATTTATTTATTTATTCATTCATTTATTAATTTAGCCTATTTATCTATTGAGCCTATTTATTAATTTTACTATGGGAGCAACAACAGCATGACGTCCGCATCGCTGCATATGGTTTATTACTCATTTTGACAGCTGCACTCATTCCTGCATATTGTTCGCTGGTTTCAAATCTGCGTACACCTGGTCAGACCTGGCGTGAGATTTTTGCAGACCGTTCGCTCACATTCAGATTGATAAATGCCGATCCTTGCGGGAGATTTGGCGTGCACCCGTGTACGCATGTTTGATAAATGAGGGCCACTGGACAGTAGCATGATGTGTGTGTGCACAAGGGAAGGAGAGAGACGAGAGATTGTGTGTGTGTGTGTGTGTGTGTGTGTGTGTATGCATGTTTGTGTATGTGCGTGCATGTGTGTGTGTGTGTGTGCGTGTACGTGCGAGATCAGACTCCCATCCACGTTTGTGTGAGCCGAACCCTGCTGTGTTTTCGGCACTGTTTGGGCTGTTGGGCTGTGCTGCACTTGAGGTCATTTAAGGTCATTCAGTTTTTGTCAGCTGTTCCACTGACCCATGATCTGTGCGTCTGTAATGCAGCAGGATGAGTGAACATCAAACTTCATTATAAAAAGTGTGTGTTTTATCAGACCAGCCTGAGAGATCAGTGTCTGATGCAGCTACAGGACTGTCCTCCAGCCCACAGCTCATTATGACCCCGTGTGATGCTCGCTTCCAGAGAAAGGAAGATGAATGCATACCCTTATGTGTAAGAGCGAGCCGTACTCCCGTCTGTATCAGGCAGTGTGAGTACTGGAAGCAGATGGAGTGTGTGATGGCGTTGCTTCATGAATAGTTGGCTTTAGGCATCTAAACACATCTGTGCAGCTCTGCTACTGCAGGACTCATCAGGATTGGTAGAAAAGTCTGGTCCTGGTAGCACTTCTGTGAGAGAGGGCTCCTATTGTGAGAGAGGTGCTGTTTTGGGAGGGAGGCGCACTTCTGTGACTGAAATGCTCTTTTTTGAGAGAAGTGCAGTTCTGTGAGGGAGGCGCACTTCTGTACGTCGTGTCGTCAGGGCTGTACAGGTGTAGAACTGTTCGACTACCCTGATGATTCAAAATTGTGCGGCTATATAATGGTCATGAAAGAGTGTGAACACGGTTACTGAGTTTGGTATCTTATGGTATAAAATAAGAGCAAAATAAATATAAGACCAGTCCTATTTTCAAGTTCTTTCTAAAATGAAGAGAAAAAAGTAGGTAGTTAATTATTAAGAACAAATGAAATCAGAAACAAACAACACAGTGTCTAAATCTGCCCTCCATCCCTTCAGTTTACTGCTGCAGAAAGTCTTTGGGAATCAGTCTTTACCTTTAACTTTGTCAAGCTTGACTCTAGAATATTATCCCACTCTCTCTTGCCAAAAAAATCAGGGTTTTTTTTTTTCCAAAATTGCCGGGGGGTCTCGTGTACTTTCTGAAGATATTTCTCCCTTTGTATTTCAAAGAGAAACTCATTTCAGCCCAAGGTGTGTGAAGCTTTTATATGCACAGTAAAGGTGTGAGGCTCTCCTGCTGACTCAGGACTGAACTGGTGTAAAGGTGTTAAACTCACGGGTTTATACAGGTCTGTACAGACGTAACACTGATAGAACAGCTCATGTGGGTGCTTCTACAGACGGGCTGTACAAACGTCACGGTATTTAATGAAATCAGCAGTTATTCTGCTGCTAGGTTTTTCAGTTTTCTCAGTAAAGATAAAGTGTAAAAGCTGGAGCTGAGTTGCTCGTACAGAGTCCACATCAGGATTTTAGTGCTTCATTATTTGAAACGGCTCTGCACTGCGTGATGCTGCAGTCGTTACGCGCTGGAGAAGCCAGCAGGCATCGCGATGTCTAACCGCAGCAGCGGCCTGGTGTTTGGCGTCCTGAGCTTAATTAGAGGCTGTCGAGTGCAGAGACAGATGGTGACGCTGGGCCGTGCGCTTGATCCCATTTGATCAGTTGAATTAGAGTTCATGGCTGCAGTGTAAATTTATCTCTCCCCTACGTGCCTCGTACCTGGAGTCAAAGATTTACTCTCAGTGCACCCGTCTGTTCTGGATGCCGTGCGATTGCGCCGAACGAGAAGTCTGCCGGTGAACCTGAGGCAGTCGTGTTTGCAAACTATTCTTGAAGCTGGAGGTGGGTGAGTCACTCTTTTTTGGCAGGCTGTTCATCCGCCTGCCTCGCTCTGGGACTGATTTAGCTCTCCCGGTTTCTCACCGGCTGAGACGCACTCGCCCTCGCAGTGCTGAGGGACTGTGGGGCTGAATCATCGGCCGATGTTTACTGGCGAGTGTTGCCTCTGGCAGTTAGCAGCCTGTTAAAGCTAAAGTGACACATGGCGTGTTTCATTCATCTCATGTGATGTCATATGTTCTCCCACAGCCGCCCGTCTCTCTGACGGCAGACACCAGGAAGTACACTTATCTCAGTGTATAAACACTGCATGGAGAGGCATAATGAAGTCTCCCACTATTCCCAGAATTCCAGCTCAGAAATGGCAGTTTGCTGCTGTGTGTCACTGCAGAATCCTTCAGTGTCGGACCCCCTCCGCTCTCCTTTAAGTAGGAAAAACTCAACATCACAAGTGCACATGAATGTGTATGTATTCCAATCACATCAGCAAATATCACATCTCCATCTGCATTTTACTGCATTCATGAGCCTTGCCCCCGCTGTGCTTTACAGTCCCGGCTTTTATAGTAGTGTCTGTACTGTAAAACACACTCTGGAGGTCTCAGTGCTAACCCTCTGCTCCTCACTCTGGGGTTTGGGAGAGCCACTGTTTTCTTCCTCTTCGGTTTTTTGGTCAAAGCAGAACACTTTAGCAGTCAGGGATGTTACCGTCTGTACGGAGACAGATTATGTGAAAGGCCATGGAAATTTGTGACTGAACTGTTGAGGGGAACACAGTTCTCCTGTGGAGGAGTGGAGGGAGGGAGAGAGACAGATAGACAGACAGAGAGAGAGAGGAGCTTCACTACTAGCACCTAAAAACCAAGAAAGTGCACCTTTTTCCGAGAAATTCCAACAGAAACTTAGAATACGCCGAGGTTTACTAAAGATTTGAGGCCAACTCGGTTAACCTCGGAAAAATTTTACCGAGGCAGACCAAAAAATTTTCAGATGTTTGAAAAAACATGAATATTCACCGAATTTCGTGGGAACTTTGGAATGGTCAGGACTGTTGTTCAGCCTGCTGTGTCTGTGCTGCATACAGGAACTGGCAAAGGGCAAACACCACCATTATATTAATAACAAAAACACGTTCAGTATTCAGAATATATTCAATCTGCAAAAGCACCAATTTACAAACAAATCAGATACACAATGTAATTCTTAAAAGAGGGCACCTGGAGAGAAAGTGAACATCGAGGTGTTGTCCAAACTTCAGTAAACCGGGCAGACTTCAGGGATACCTCGGTAAAATTTTTCCGAGGTTTACAGAGTTAGCCTCAAATCTTCAGTAAACCTCGATGTATTCTAAGTTTTTGTGGGAATTTCTTGGAAAAAGGTGCACTTTCTCTGTTTTTAGGTGCTAGTAGTGCTTCCTGCTCTTCACCTTTAAGACGGCGTCACAGGTTTCACTTAAACCTTGTGTGGCAGTGATATTTCTCTTTATATCTGCCGAGCAAAAATAACTGCATGTATGAATAATGCAGATATATTCACAGTATCTATGTGTGCAGCACAGTAAAATAAAATACAAATGAGCTGTGAAAAAAATGTCCGACTCGCCAGGCAAAAGAAGCACAACTGAAAACAAGCTGAATTCTCTCTCATACAGAGCTTGGCTGTTTGTGACTGTGTTTGTGCTCTTGGCTGATTGTGACTGTGTTTGTGCTCTTGGCTGTTTGTGACTGTGTTTGTGCTCTTGGCTGATTGTGACTGTGTTTGTGCTCTTGACTGATTGTGACTGTGTTTGTGCTCTTGGCTGATTGTGACTGTGTTTGTGCTCTTGGCTGATTGTGACTGTGTTTGTGCTCTTGGCTGATTGTGACTGTGTTTCTGCTCTTGGCTGTTTGTGACTGTGTTTGTGCTCTTGGCTGATTGTGACTGTGTTTGTGCTCTTGACTGTTTGTGACTGTGTTTGTGCTCTTGGCTGATTGTGACTGTGTTTGTGCTCTTGACTGATTGTGACTGTGTTTGTGCTCTTGGCTGATTGTGACTGTGTTTGTGCTCTTGGCTGTTTGTGACTGTGTTTGTGCTCTTGGCTGATTGTGACTGTGTTTGTGCTCTTGGCTGATTGTGACTGTGTTTGTGCTCTTGACTGTTTGTGACTGTGTTTGTGCTCTTGGCTGATTGTGACTGTGTTTGTGCTCTTGACTGATTGTGACTGTGTTTGTGCTCTTGGCTGTTTGTGACTGTGTTTGTGCTCTTGGCTGATTGTGACTGTGTTTGTGCTCTTGGCTGTTTGTGACTGTGTTTGTGCTCTTGGCTGATTGTGACTGTGTTTGTGCTCTTGACTGTTTGTGACTGTGTTTGTGCTCTTGGCTGATTGTGACTGTGTTTGTGCTCTTGGCTGTTTGTGACTGTGTTTGTGCTCTTGGCTGATTGTGACTGTGTTTGTGCTCTTGACTCTGTGCTTGTGAAAGAGGGGGTTTGCTCTGTGTTCTCTGGTTTCTCTCACCCCTGAAGACACAGTCAGTCACCCCTTTCTCCTGGCCCTGATCGAGACGTTAGCTTCAGGACGGCCGTTGGTCCCTGGGCTTTGCATAGTGGCTCCAGGTCGCAGGGATGTGTTACATTCAGAGGCAAACGATTCTGTGACGCATGACTCACCTTGAAGCTCTGTGTCACCTTGGGAGGAAGAGCTCTGGTCAGCAGGGTGATCCTGTCCGCACAGCTGAGCTGCTGTTTCCTCCACAGGGGTTATGCTGATGGGAGACGGCTGCTCTCCTGTGCTTTGATGAATCCGGCTGCTCTCATGATTGGGCTTTTCAGAATCTGGACAAAAGGGAATGAAAAGGAGGTGAGGGAGTATAATGAAATGCAACGAATCAGAGCAGACATCCTGATTCGGCCGTCCAGAGGACTTGCGTTTAAAGTTTCGAATCTGGGGAATGTGCTCTACATCTAGTTCAGTTTTGAGCTTGCTTGATGAATAGGCCTTGGCCTCAGGCAGTCGTCTATCATACATTCGCATAAGATTTCAGATGACATTTATTACAGTGAGAGGATGAGAATTGCATTGTGGGTAACCCTTTTGCTCCATCTATGATGTGTCTGGCTGTGATCGATGGGCCGAACTGGAGTGACTGAATGTAGGGATACGGAATTCAGAAGAGGACCCTTCTGTCCCCTAAAATATCATAAACATCCGCTGGCTCGTGCAGGACGGGGGGAGGTATTAAACGGACAGGGAGGCCTGTATGGGGGAGATTGCAGTGTGTGCACTGTGCTAATGTCTTACACAGCCTTCAATGGGACATTAATAGATGGGTTAGCCTCGACAGCTAATAAAACATCCAAATGCAATTTGCCCTCATTATGCTGTCATAGAATAAATCTCGGCTTCACCGCTGTTCTTTTGGGATCAGTTATAAATGTGTCGTCTCTCTGCAGGGTCAGTGTGTGTGATCAGAACATGTGTCATTGGCATGAGAATAAACCATGACAAGAACACACAGTGAGCACATCTGTCTGTGTGTTCAGCTGTGGGTCAGAACCTGAGTGGCATTGTGGTGAGGGTCTCGATGAGTTTGTCAGCAACACAGCAAGAGCGTTCTGCACCTATGAGAGTGTGCGTCAGCCTAACGCGACATCGGCATGACTCATCAGCTCTATCGCCTCCTCCGTGCAGCTCTACGACTCCTGTCACAGCACCAGTCACTTCTGAAGAGTCGATGCTTTTCATGTCTGTGCGCAATGGAACCGGAAAGACTGTTAAAAAAAGCCGTTTCAAGGCTTCCCGCCCCCCAAAGAAGTTGCATAAAGTCGTTCATTTAAGATGCATCTCCTGCTCATGGTGGGATTTCAGTGGCGGGCGCCGTGTGCTCCGAATGTGGCCCATTTTTCTGTGGGGATTAGAGTGAGCAGGAGAGAATCTCCCGGGTGGTTTCGGTGAGGTGGGGGGGGTCTCCGAGGAGAGACTGGGGCGCATCAGCACTGCGGCAGGGGAGTTGGGGGGTGTGAATGTGGGACAGTGCTGGAGCTCTCTGACGCAGGTAGCATCCAGAAACAGATTTTCAGCAGCAGGTAGTGCTGGTGCAGACAGTGTTACAGGTGATTTACTCATCTTACTGATGGATATTATAGGGCAAAATCGTGCTGTAATTTTGGGGCATAAATTACTCACAACTACAGTTCCATCAATGTTAACCATTTAAACTCACTAGAATTTCCACTATATTTCCACTAGAATTTAAAATAGGCCTGAAGTTCCACAGTTTGAATACAGCAGCTGCATTTGATGGACCCATATATGAGTCTGCAGGGTTTATGGGGTTAATCAAACAACAGTGGAAGATACTGCATTATTTAAAGAGTTCACTTCAACATCTCATTAACAGCCTTGTCTGTCTGTCTGTCTGTCTGTCTGTCTGTCTGTCCTCACAGCCACAGGGACCTGAAGCCAGAGAATCTGCTCTTAGATGAGAAGAATAACATCAGAATAGCGGACTTCGGCATGGCGTCACTGCAGGTTGGGGACAGTCTGCTGGAGACCAGCTGCGGGTGCGTAACACACTGCGTGGCACGATAGCGCAGTCACACTCATGCTGTCTCACGGAGAGGGTCTTACTGCGACTCTGTACCCGTGTGGACCTCGCTCTCCCTGCCCCGTACTCCTCCTCACACAGTCATTCATGACGCTGCCGTTAGCACAGCCTCTGTAAACACACTGCGGGTAAAGACTCTACTGCCTCCCAGGTGTGATATTGGATGCTCTCTCCGCACTGCCTCAGCTGCAGGGCCCTATTAGTGGGGGTAAGGAGCGTATCTCCCGCTCGTAAAAACAGAAGCACGAGTGCAGAAATCACTCAGATAACACACAAGCGCAATCTGGACTGCAGGGAAGATAAGATTCGGAACCAAAGATAGGGGAGGTGAGGACCTGATCACTGCAGTTAGGTGGATTACCGGCCATAAATCTCAGGTTATCTGTGTGCGTCGCAGTCCTGCTCTCTAGTGCAGCACGACAACAGGTCTAACTGAAGGAAGAGAGTCATTGCTCATGAAAATGAAGGTGTACCGCTAATTCTGATTGGCTGCGATTTATGAGGGGATACACAGTTGATGCCAGCTGGCTGTGACTCATTGACTGGCAGATCTTTAATACGGATAATCAGTGAGTGGGGTGATGAGGCACTGCTGAAGGTCGCACTGCCCGTCCGTATATCGAGCCCCAGCATACTGCAGAAGGGCCTGCTCCTGTGATTGGAGAGAAAGCTGGGTCACTTTAATTACCCAAGTGCCCGAGTTTAGCGCCCTGTACTCCATGATTTTGCCTCACGTGTTGCTGATATCTGGACCTTCTCTCTGGAACCTCACTGTACGGGTCATCAAGCATCTCCAGCTGCTCATAATCAAGCGAGAATCACAATTTCTGCCATCAATTAACCTTATGACATGGCAGAACTTTCATTCCTTAAAACTGCAGGCTTCACCAGTCAGCCTCACGGAGTGGAGCTCCCAGTGACCACACACACAGGCGTTTGAGCGTGATTTCCCCTGAGCTGTGTGTGTGCTGTTCCCGCTGCATGTCCTGTTCCCTCCTGCTGTTCCTGCTGGCATCCGGTCCCATTCCTGGAGAGTGGAAGTCTTGTCACTGTCAGTATTGTCCTTGTTGAGGACGTCAGTTCTGTGATGTCACCGTGATGATGTGGGTACGGCGGTGTTATCGGACAGCTCACCCGGATTCACTCCGCACCGCCGGCCCCTGTACCCACCGTCCCTGCACTGTCTTTACTGCCAGTGCTCTGTAACGCCACTGACTGTCCGCTCATGCCTGAATACCTCATCTGTAAGTGCAAATATGACAGCATTTAATTACGATCATTCATCTTTATCTCCTCTCGCCTGCAGCTGCTTTGACACAAATGTATTCTGTTTAGGGGCGATGAACTCCAGCTGAATATGAAGGAGACGGTTGACAGAATTCTCAAGCAGCATCAGCCTGTTCGGGCGGATCTGTGTAATTCTTTGCATGAGTCCTATGTCTCTGTCCAATGGAGAGCAGTTCTGGTTTTAAAGTGAACACAGTCTCTGCTCTCCTGAGCCGGTGAAGCGCAGTCTCTCTGGCCTCAGAGCTTCTGTAAGAGCTGGAGTCTCCCAGCAAGAGTCCGATCTGCCTCCAGGGCTGTTATCCTTCATTTCATTTGGAAAACTGCAGTAAACTCCCACCGGAGGGAGTCCGTGTGTATGATGCTGCAATAGGTGAGATTCATCAGTTATTACAGTTGCTGTTGTAAGCAGTTATATTTCAGCAGCTGTAGGGTGATTAACGCAGGAGACTCTGGGAGCTGTTAGAATAATGCTGAAATGGAGCCCAGAAGGCGTATCCTCCTGTAACGGATTAACCAAAGTGCTTCATTTAAATGTGTGTTTTGTGTGACAGAGCTTGGCATACCTGTCTCAAACCAAACTCTGCACTGCAGTTTCATATGACGCATAATTAGGAGAGAGATCTTGCAGTGAGATTTGTTTGCATTGCTTTGAATGGGCTGGTGTGCCTTAGCCCTTAATTCCCTCGGCTCACCGGTGTACACTATCACTCTTAGGTAAATGAAGCAGTCACTCTTTAATCAGTCTTTAATCACTGCTCTAATAGGGGCCTTTGTTTACAGGAGTTTGCCTGGAGCTCATTACCCTCCATATACATTCCAGGCAGATTATTGAGAGCTTTACGGCACATCTACTGCTGCTGGAGACACAGAGCTGTGACTGATGAAATGCTCCTGCGAAAACCACATCTCACTCCTACCTTAAGCAACACCATTATGCTCATGCCAGTTCAGGTATATGGAGTTTAGCTCAAAGATTTCAGCAAGGAAGCTTTTCCGTCTATCGTCGCGAGCGCTGTGAGCACCTCCAGTTCAGCTGGGAATAGCTCAGTCCTTTCTTGTTTGTTTCCTCTGGTGAAAGAGCTTTGCTCACACGGCTGGTGCAGAAAATGACAAAGTGTACGTCAATCATGACTCTTTTCTCCACAGATCACCTCACTACGCCTGTCCTGAAGTCATACGGGTGAGTGTCCTCTACATCTCATTACTGCACTGCAGCGCGTCCTGGGACAGAGTGATACTGAATCTCTCTCTCTCTCTTCCTCTCTCTCTCTCTCTCACTCCCTCTCTCTCTCCCTCTCTCTCCCTCTCTCACTCTGTCGCTCCCTGTGTATCTCAGGGGGAGAAGTATGACGGCCGGAAGGCTGATGTTTGGAGCTGTGGGGTTATTCTCTTCGCACTGTTAGTGGTGAGTGTCAGCTGTCACATATTTATCACGCTGTAAACACCCCAGCCTCAGTGCACACTCCTCCCCTGCAGTAAACACCCCAGCCTCAGTGCACACTCCTCCCCTGCAGTAAACACCCCAGCCTCAGTGCACACTCCTCCCCTGCAGTAAACACCCCAGCCTCAGTGCACACTCCTCCCTGCAGTAAACACCCCCTCAGCCTCAGTAAACACCTGCACACTCCTCCCCTGCAGTAAACACCCCAGCCTCCCCAGTGCAGTGCACAAACACCCCAGCCTCAGTGCACACTCCTCCCTGCAGTAAACACCCCAGCCTCAGTGCACACTCCTCCCCTGCAGTAAACACCCCGCCTCAGTGCACACTCCTCCCCTGCAGTAAACACCCCAGCCTCAGTAAACACCCCAGCCTCAGTGCACACCCCAGCCTCAGTGCACCCCTCCCCTGCAGTGTGCAGTAACACTCAGTGCACTCCCCTGAGTAAACACCCCAGCCTCAGTGCACACTCCTCTCCTGCAGTAAACCCCCAGCCTCAGTTCCCCTGCAGTCCACATCCTCCCCTGCAGCCTCAGTGCACACTTATGCAGCACCCCAGCCTCAGTACAGCAGGCCTCAGTGCACACCCTCCCCTGCAGTAAACACCTGGCCTCATACATCCTCCCCTGCAGTAAACAAACACCAGTCCCACCTCAGACACTGCAGTTGCAGTACCTAAAGCCACCCATTACGTTCTGCTCCAATCTCTAAGAGGGTAATTATTTGTACAAACACCAGTCCCACAGACACATCAATCAGCATTATTCTTGGGAATAAAAAAGTCATCATCATCATCAAAAGTCATCATCATCATCATCATCATCATCATCATCACATTTTGGACTCAAACAGAATCGGAGAGGTCATGTACTTCTATTTTGAAAAGAAAAGAAAAACAAAAAACAGAGTTGTATTTAGTTGTATATTTATCCCCAAAATATGTTTCAAAATGATTGACAGCATGTACATCAATATTTTATGGGACCTCGCCTAGTTGGGTAACTGATCTCCCCATGCTGACTAACAAGGTTGCTTTTTTGAGCTGTGAGGGAACACATCTCCATGCAGAACTGCCCCTTTTCATTCTGACCCCGAGAGTTTCAGCCGGGTTCGAGTCTGGAGATTGAAGGAGCCATTTCACAGTATTCATTTTGCATTCTCAATGCATGTCTTTGTTTATCAGTTATGTACAGTAGGGGTTATCGTCTTACTGATGGTGCATCTTTGGCCAAGTCCTAACCTCCTGGCTGAGTCAACCAGCTGTTTGTATAAAATATCCTGGTACTTAGTGGAATTCATTACGCCATTGATTCTTAAAAGATTTTCTGGACCAGCAATGATCCCCTAAAATATTTCACTATTGGTGCCAGGAGCTTTTTAGTATGTGCATCCTCCTATTTTTCCAATCTTGCTATTGGTGTGCATGGCCAAAACATTCTCGTCTGATTTAACATTTTAGTCTGATTTAACCATAGCAAACAATTCTAATAATTTTTCCAAGAGCCCTGGGCAAATGCTTGGCCTCTTCTGCTCCACCCGTCCTAACTTTATTAGAGATGGAGTCTAACGGGTGATGACATACTGGGCCTGGATAAAGCATGAGAGCTGTAATGCTGGGGTTTGTCTTTGCCCTGTAAACTCCTCTCTATATCTGGGGGCAGCGCGGACATGCATCCTCCTCAGGGCTGTAATTTTCACTATGGAGTTTCTTACATCTGAATTGTCTTGTTCAACAGACAGTGGTACAGAGTCTGAAAATTGAGACCAAATTCAGATAAATATATGTTTAGTTTGATACTTTGAGCCAGTATTGTCATTTATACTGTTAATTTTATACAGTAACTTTGCTCTTTATTATTAAAGGCGATTTTAGATTTTAGAGCTGATTCAGATAAGGAGGGTGGACAATGTTCCTCAAAAGCATTTACATTTACCAAATGTATGACTACGATCACAGCTCAAGTTCTAGAAATACATTTATTACTTCCATTTAAACATTTAGCACAATTTCAGTGTATTAAAACAAAGGAGGACTAATGTCAGTGTATTAAATGTGAGAGATGTTTTAACTGAATGCTCTCCACAGTCTTGTGTTAGCTGGGACTCAGCCCATGCTTTTTTGTGAATGTCAAGAGTAATTTATATATGTCTAAACTTTGACTCAAGCTTTCTCTGAAAGTGCTTCCAATGTTTGTTATTGCTGTTAGAAAATTTTCCACAAGCCCAGAAGTGTCAATCTGATGTGAATCAGTTTTCTTGTGAATCAGGTGTACCTCGAGCAGGCTGCTGGGATGGATAGAGATGAGATTTGGTGCCTGCCTTTTGGCTTCTACAATGTGTGCTACAAGCCTTTTCTTTTCTGTATTATTTGTGGAGATGATGGTGCGATGAGTTTGGGCCTCACACAGTCAGATTGGATGCAGCCCTATCTTTAGGCTAGAATCAGATATCAGGGAAATGACCGATATACCCCACACATTGCCTTTAGCCACTCATATCTGTGCCCTCATGAGAGAAAACAAGCCAGGAACATCACCTGCCTGTAACCTTTTTCTATGATGTTCTGTGCCCTATTTGAGTCTCATTCTGCAGGCACTGGCGCCATTTTAAAGGGGTTTTAAGTGTGGTTTCTTGCATCCTCGGTGTGGGCTTATTGTAACCTAGTGTTAAAACTCAAAATTCTTTTTATTATTGCATATACATTTACTGAGCTCATCTCAAATTTCAGAGCTTATAATTCCCTATATATGTGCGTAGTTTCGTCCCCCAGCCGATAGAGAACACAGGTTTATTTTTAAATGTGACATTCTGCTAGTCTGAAGACACGTTTTTGAATCTGCCTGTATTAAAATAAGCACGGAAAATGCCTCATGTTTTTGAGATGTCAAAATCCCAGTGCATCTCTGGCACTGTGCAGTAAATGTATACAGTAAACAGCTGTGACGTCCCAGTGACCAAAATAAACAGAAGTGCCGACAGGAAGCCTCTGCGTGCCGAGGCAGTGCGGAGCCAAGTGGCGTAAGGAGCTGCAGCGCCGTGGTGTAATTAGTGAGCAGATCTACTTCTCTATCGTCATGCTCACACTTTATTATCTCTTTCCCAAAATGACTTCCCTGAGTGAAAACAAAAGCCCTGGTGCAACTGTAGACCCACAGCGCCCCAGCAGCCCTGATTAAAATGTGACATTGTCTTTTTTATTTCATTAGACGCTTTTCACTCCTTTGTAGTTTAATTGTGGTTCGGCCGTGTTGAGCGCGAACGGCTTTAATCACGTATTCGCGCCGGCGTACTCATTCATCAGTGCTGACATCTGCCGCGTGTCAGGAGACCTGATGGAGCCTCTGATGTGAGCGTGAGAGAGGAAATCTGCCTAATTACCGGAATCTTCCAGGGAAGAGAGTTTTTTCAGGGGAGGGTTTCATGAAATGAAGCTATCATGAAATAATGAAGGGCACTTCATGGATTTGTGTGAAAATTGTGGTTTAACTGTTGTGTACGGGTTAAATGTGATGTACAGTACGGCAGAAAATGTTTGGTCCATGACAGAATTTGCTGTTGCTTTAGTTCTGTAGTGTAATAAATTGAAATCATACGAATGATGTGAAGTTTAGGTGCCACCGGTCAGATTTAGTGTGAGGGTTTTTGCTTCCAGACTGGGAGATCTGCTGAAGAACTGCAGCCATTCATATACACAGTGACTGTTTAAATATTCACGCGCTGCAACGTATTCCTCTGCACTCAGGGTGCCCTGCCATTTGATGATGACAACTTGCGGAATCTTCTGGAAAAAGTGAAGTTGGGGGTCTTCCACATGCCACATTTCATCCCCCCGGACTGTCAGAGCCTGTTACGAGGGATGATAGAGGTGGATGCCAGCAAGCGACTCACGGTCAGTCCTGCACATCATCCTGTGTACAGGACACTGACACATCATATACAGCGACTCACAGTCAGTCCTGCACATCATCCTGTATACAGGACACTGACACATCATATACAGCGACTCACAGTCAGTCCTGCACATCATCCTGTATACAGGACACTGACACATCATATACAGCGACTCACGGTCAGTCCTGCACATCATCCTGTATACAGGACACTGACACATCATATACAGCGACTCACGGTCAGTCCTGCACATCATCCTGTATACAGGACACTGACACATCATATACAGCGACTCACAGTCAGTCCTGCACATCATCCTGTATACAGGACACTGACACATCATATACAGCAATTCATGGTCAGTCCTGCACATCATCCTGTACATATGACACTGACACATCATATACAGCGACTCACAGTCAGTCCTGCACATCATCCTGTATACAGGACACTGACGCATCGTATACAGCGACTCACAGTCAGTCCTGCACATCATCCTGTATACAGGACACTGACTCATCATGTACAGGGACTCACAGTCAGTCCTGCACATCATCCTGTATACAGGACACTGACACATCATATACAGCAACTCACAGTCAGTCCTGCTCATCATCCTGTACACAGGACACTGACACATCATATACAGCGACTCATGGTCAGTCCTGCACATCATCCTGTATACAGGACACTGACACATCATATATGCAGCGACTCACGGTCAGTCCTGCACATCATCCTGTATACAGGACACTGATACATCATATACAGCGACTCACGGTCAGTTCTGCACATCATCCTGTATACAGGACACTGACACTTCATATACAGCGACTCACGGTCAGTCCTGCACATCATCCTGTTTACAGGACACTGACACATCATATATACAGCGACTCACGGTCAGTCCTGCACATCATCCTGTATACAGGACACTGACACATCATATACAGCGACTCACAGTCAGTCCTGCACATCATCCTGTATACAGGACATCATATATGCAGACACATCATCCTGTATAACACAGGCATGAAGTCAGTCATATACAGCGTGTGTCAGTCCTGCACATCATCCTGTGTGTGTTTAATTGGAGGAAGCATTGTTTACCCCGTGTTAGTTCAGGAATCGATCATGATGTTATTTATGGCACCTCACCTCATATTTTTTGTCAGTCAGCCGTTTCTGCTCAGGCATGGCCTGAACGCAAAGCATGCTGGGAAGTTTTCTACTTCCTCTTCCTGCGTCCCTCCCGACCTTCTCTTTTGACCATTTTAACTTTTTTTCATGATGAAATTTTTTTCTGTCAATGTAATTATTTTCACTATGTAAATTATGAAGATAAGGGTCATTATAGAAGTGTACTGTGGTTGGAGACTAAAGCAAGGAAAGTTTGCATGCTTATTTATGAGTTCTGGAAGATAATAATTTTTACATGAAGAATCAGGCAGATACTTCATGATTTCGGGTCCCTGGCACCACACAGGTTCTGTGCTGTGTGTTTGATATCTCTGTACCACCTCAGTAATCACCCTTAGTGAAGAGATGGGAAACGGGGGACCTCCTCTGAGCTGAAGGTTTCACCGATCCCACAGAATGTCATCCATATCTCTTGGGCATTTTCGGGAAGGTTGTTCGTAAATTCCTTAGGCCTGATATCGACCTTAAGAAGAAGCTGGCGCAGTGTGATGTCTCTATGACCCAGTGCATCTCGTGTTCCTGGGTTCTAAACCTGCAGGCAAAGACAACATCCCTGCTTTCATGACCCAACAGGAAGTGCTGCCTCTGTCTCTGTGGTGTGCTTCCTCCAGCGACACTGATTCCCCGTGAGTCTGACTCTTCTCTGGGGCCAAACTGCTCATTCCTGCACAGTCAGGTTTTTAGATGCTACATTAGCATCCCAGGCTGGGCTCCCTGATACCGCCATTCTGAGTGATATCAAAAGGTGCAGAACATTTTTAGAGTCTTTCTTCAACACTGCAGATTTTTACTTACAGATGACCTTCACCATTTTAACCTTCATAGAAACCCTACTAGGGACGGATGTTGAGAATTAGCACCGGATAGCTGTTTACACTTTGTCTATGTGTATTGTATCTGTTCCTGTAAATAAACAATGAATGAATAAATGAATTATAGTGAAAAAACAATGTTGTCGCAAAAGTTTTCTATCACCTGTTTTATAACCTCCTCTAAACCACAATTTACCAGCTACACTGTAAATGGCAAATACATTTTTTTTTTTTTTGCCATAGTCATTTTCCAATGAGGTCTATGTCTTCATGCTGTGGCTAAAGAAACCTTGGATCAATAGAAATGTTTTTAATGATTCAATTTTATATTATAGAAGCTATTATCATGTTTTCTATGATTTGGGCACCTTGCTTCTGAACCATTATGAGCTGTGTGCACGTATATGAGCTGCGTGCGTGTACATGAGCTGTGTACACGTGTATGAGCTGTGTGCACTTATTTGACCTGTGTGCACGTATATGAGCTGTGTGTACTTATATGAGTTGTGTGCACGTATATGAGCTGTGTGCACGTATATGAGCTGTGTACACGTGTATGAGCTGTGTGCACTTATATGACCTGTGTGCACGTATATGAGCTGTGTGCACTTATATGAGCTGTGTGGGCGTATATGAGCTGCGTGCGCGTATATGAGCTGTGTGCACGTATATGAGCTGTGTGCACGTATATGACCTGTGTGCGCATATATGAGCTGTGTACGTGCATGTATATGAGCTGCGTGCGTGTATATGAGCTGTGTACACGTATATGAGCTGCATGCACGTATATGAGCTGTGTGCACTTATATGAGCTGTGTGCACGTATATGAGCTGTGTGCACTTATATGAGCTGCGTCGCAGTATATGAGCTGTGTGCACGTATATGAGCTGCATGCACGTATATGAGCTGTGTACATGTATATGAGCTGCGTGCGCGTATATGAGCTGTGTACGTGCATGTGTATGAGCTGCGTGCGTGTATATGAGCTGTGTGCACGTATATGAGCTGTGTGGGCATATATGAGCGACTTGCGCGTATATGAGCTGTGTATGTGCATGTATATGAGCTGCGTGCGCGTATATGAGCTGTGTGCACTTATATGAGCTGTGTGCACGTATGTGAGCTGCGTGCACGTATATGAGCTGTGTGCGCGTATATGAGCTGCATGCACGTATATGAGCTGTGTACATGTATATGAGCTGCGTGCGCGTATATGAGTTGTGTGCACGTATATGAGCTGTGTGCGCGTATATGAGCTGTGTACGTGCATGTATATGAGCTGCGTGCGTGTATATGAGCTGTGTGCACGTATATGAGCTGTGTGCATGCTGTGTACATGTATATGAGCTGTGTGCATGTATATGAGCTGAGCTGTGTGCATATATGATGTGTGCACGTATATGAGCTGTGTGCACGTATATGAGCTGTGTACATGTATATGAGCTGCGTGCGCATATATGAGCTGTGTGCACGTATATGAGCTGTGTACATGTATATGAGCTGTGTGCACGTATATGAGCTGCGTGCACGTATATGAGCTGTGTGCACGTATATGAGATGCGTGCACATATATGAGCTGTGTGCGCGTATATGAGCTGTGTACGTGCATGTATATGAGCTGCGTGCGTGTATATGAGCTGTGTGCACGTATATGAGCTGTGTACACGTATATGAGCTGTGTACATGTATATGAGCTGTGTGCACGTATATGAGCTGCGTGCACGTATATGAGCTGTGTGCACGTATATGAGATGCGTGCACATATATGAGCTTTGTGCTCTTTTTCATGATGGATCTTCTCCTTTAGTGTCATTAATTCAGGTCTAGACAAGGTGCGGTTTTGCAGCTCTAATCTGTAAACCAGCCAGGCACTTTATTTTCGGATGTCAGAAGTGGTTTTGAAAACGCTGCAGACTCTCTGATCCGTCACTGCAGTAGGCCCATCCACCACCCCGCGCTGAATATGATTGCGCTTACAAAGGCTTAAAAGATTATCATAATAAAGCATTTTTAATTTCCTGTCACTTCACATTGGCTGCTTCCCAAAGAATCTGTGCTGAAGCTCTGCTGAAGCTGTGCTGAAGCTGTGCGTTCTTAATGTGGGTTACACATTTTTAACCTTCCAGTCACTTCAATTAAAAAACATTATCTTCAGCAGTTTGAGATATTATCATCTGTCATGATTATTTATTGTCACATGCAAATCACACAAAAGGCCTTTTGAAAATCCATATGTGCTTATAAATGCATATGGTACCTTGATTCAAGCAAAATTTCCAGCCAATATACAGTGCTATGAAATCATAATTACCCCCCTTCTGACTATGTCTATTTATGGATATTTGAGTAGTTTCAGATCTTCGCGCAAAATGTAATGACAAGGAGAACACGGGGAAACTCAAAATACAGTTAGTTTTTAAATTAACATTTCATTTATTGATGTAAAAGGCAATCGAATACTTACATCCTCAGGTGAAAAATTAACTGCTATCAGAAAATGAATTACTGGCTTTACCTCTGTCAGCAAGAACAGCTGTAACCAAAAAGATTCTGAAAACTCAAAATCAGTTCTTCACATCAACGTGGAGGAACTTGGCCCAACCGTCTTTGCACACTTGTTTTAATTTAGCTATATTCAAGAGTTATTCAGTAAGAACTGCCCAAAAACTGCCACAGCAGCTTAATTAAGGTCAAGTCAGGATCTTCTGAGTCATTCAGAGGGGGACTTGCTTTTGTGTTTCGGATCATTGTTCTACAGCATAACTCATCTGCAGTGGAGCTTTAGGTTTGCTTCAGGTTTAGATGGCCAAATATTCTCCTTTAGGATTTTCTGATAGAGAGCAGAATTCATGGTTCCTCAATTATGGCAAGTCACCCTCGTCCTGAAGCTGCAAAGCAGCCCCAGACCATCACGCTACCACCACAGTGCTTGAATTTGGAATAATGTTCTTATTGTGGAATGCTTTGTTAGCTTTACTTCAGATATAAAGGGACCGCTGTCTTCTAAAAAGTTCCATTTCTGACTCATCAGTCCACAGAACTATATTTCTATGGCTTTGGGACTCCAGCAAACCACAGTGAGATCCATGTTCTCCAAATGGATAAAACTGAGAAGAGAGGAGAATCTTTCCAGGAGTGGTCAAGTCAACCAGAATTCCTCCAAGATGGAGAGATGAATCATACTGGAAGTTACAAAAAAGCTTTGAAGAGTGTCTGAGGAACAGCAGACATTGCTTACCACAGATACGGTCATGTTCATGATTCCACAATAAGAAAGAGGCTGGACAAAAACAGCAGCCATGGGCGAGTTGCAAGGGGAAAACCACCTATATTACCACCTCATATAAACTATATAAGAGGAACATAATGGCTCATCTCACATTTGCCAAAAAAAAATCTTGATGACCCTCATGTCATTGAAATGGTTTTGTAACCATTTCCAGACAGATATAATGCAATAATGTCCTTTCTCATCTTCTGAAATTTATTTTGATTATGGCTGTCTGGGACCTTTTAGCCTCTTCACTCTGAAAGTGTTAAAGTTATGTTTAAATCAAGGCCCTGGGTTGCTCTAATCTAATTTTACCAAATTATTTGGTAAATTAGCTTGAGTGACCAGGAAAGCAATTACTTTTTCACACAAGACCAGTTGATCTTGGACAACTTCTTCCCGCAATGAATTCAATGCTTATTTGAAACTTTTTTTTTTTATTTTGGTCTTTGGTTGTTTTTGTCTTGTATTTCATTTTGTTCTCAGATCTGGAACAGGTAAGAGTATTTAGAATAAAGTGCGTGTGTGTGTGCGTGTGTGTGTGTGTGTGAGTGCGTGTGTGTGTGTGTGTGTGTTGGCTTATGGGTGTGTGTGTAAATCACATGTGTGTGTGTGTGTGATAATAAACACAAATCAAATTGTGTGTGTACAGTGTGTGTGAAAGTGTGTTAATACAACGGAAAGTGGCGATGTGTGTGTGAAGTGTGTGTGTGTTGTGTGTGTATGTGTGGGTGTGTGTGAAACCAAATGTGTGTGTGTGTGCGTGTGTGCGTGTGTGTGTGTGTGTGTGTGTGTGTGTGTGTGTGTGTGTGTGTGTGTGTGTGTGTGTGTGCGTGTGTGTGTGTGTGTGTGTGTGTGTGTGTGTGTGTGTGTGTGTGTGTGTGTGTGTGTGTGTGTGTGTCTTGTGTGTGTGTGTGTGTGCGTGTGTGTGTGTGTGTGTGTGTGTGTGCGTGTGTGTGTGTGTGTGTGTGTGTGTGTGTGTGTGTGTGTGTGTGTGTGTGTGTGTGTGTGTGTGTGTGTGTGTGTGTGTGGGTGTGTGTGGGGACTGTATTTTCTCTGATGGTTTTATTTGAATTGGACTTTTCCATTTTCCTAAGATTTATTACATGTTTATCCCATTTCTAATGCATCAATTTAACCTTGATTATTTAAAATTTACACTGAATTTCTAACTTACAACAATTGAACATTTGTCAGGTATTTAAAATGTAAATTGATCGAACATTGACAGAGTATTACCAATCTATGTCATTCTTTCATCTATATTCAGCGCGGATGTACAATAGTTATAACATTTCCAATATACCACGTATTTTGGGTATGAATTTGATTTAGCAAGATGTTTTTAATAAAGTGTCTTTATGACTGCATCTGTAAAAAAAATGCTACACAAATAAAGTAGATTTCCACTGAATTTTATTTGAGTTGTATTTCCAGTTTGCATCTGTCTGACAGCACGTGTTGGCGCGGCGTTCGTCTGTTAGAGCACCCCTGCCTTTCTCCATGTTATCACTGTGGGGCCAGTGCTCAGTGCCTCTGTGCTGAGGTCAGACCTCCAGCCAATCACAGGCCTCAGTGCCTCTGTGCTGAGGTCAGACCTCCAGCCAATCACAGGCCTCAGTGCCCCTGTGCTGAGGTCAGACCTCCAGCCAATCACAGGCCTCAGTGCCCCTGTGCTGAGGTCAGACCTCCAGCCAATCACAGGCCTCAGTGCCTCTGTGCTGAGGTCAGACCTCCAGCCAATCACAGGCCTCAGTGCCTCTGTGCTGAGGTCAGACCTCCAGCCAATCACAGGCCTCAGTGCCCCTGTGCTGAGGTCAGACCTCCAGCCAATCACAGGCCTCCAGTGCCTCTGTGCTGAGGTCAGACCTCCAGCCAATCACCTCAGGCCTCAGTGCCCCAGCCAATGCCTGAGGTCAGACCTCCAGCCAATCACAGGCCTCAGTGCCTCTGTGCTGAGGTCAGACCTCCAGCCCATCACATGCCATTAACTGCAGACGCTCCATCACATGCCATTAACTGCACGTAGAGCGGCCTCCCGAACACAGTCCTGAGTCCAGAATGATCCAGCCGTCCTGTCGCTGTATGAGATTTGTGTCTACATTCATGTTGCATGTTTTCTCATTCACCAACACCCTGACAATAGCCCTTCTTCCTAGTGCACAAAGTGGAACCTGTTTGTCTACTCTTTCACTATGTCTTCTGTTTCATTCTGTTTCTTCCTTGTTTCTCTCATTTCTGTTTACAGTTTTGTTAAATGTTGCTAATTTTGTTTGATGTGGCAAGTGCTTCACAAACTTCATCCCCAGACTCTCACTGACTCCCTGATTCAGTCGTCTAACCAGGTCCTCTGTCTCCCCCTTTGCCTCCGCAGTTAGATCAGATCCAGAAGCATGTGTGGTACATGTAAGTATGTCTCAGCTGTGTCTGTGTGTGGTGGGGAGGTGAGGGGTGTAGAGGATTGGAGAGGGTAGGGTGGGATTACAGATTAAGGTTCAGGAGCTGTGAGGATGCGTCCAGTGTTTTTATCTGTAGGGGAGTAGTTTTGTCCTTTAAAACAGTTTTTGGGGGTGTAATTGCCAGAAGTGGGTTGTTAAAGACACATCTGGGGAACAAAACTGTGTTAAAGGGTGCCTGTGGTGTTCCTCAACTTTTTAAATACAGGTCAGAATGCATAACATATGATAGACTACAGTTAGGAAACAAAGGAATGATGTTTCCTGTAAGTAGAAAAAAACATAATAAGCTGGACTGATTTGGCACACTATAGGGGCACAACTTGGCTTTCTGGATATGATTTCATATCACAATCCCCTACATACATTATAGGAGGAAAACGCTGCTTCCTCCACTAGAAAACCCACAAAGTGCATTCAAGCTCAAGCTTCCATTAAAACTGAAGGTCATATGTATGAGCTTGAATACCCAGCGACACCAGTGATCTGATCAGAGTAGCACCATTTCAGAGTCTTCAGAAGACGAGGAACAGGAGAGTGCTTGTAGAAGGGGCGGGGCTAACATTAGACATGATGCCACTCTGTGGGAGACGCACACCACAAACAACAACAAAGAGTCTTACTGTTGCCATAAATGCAAACTTTTGCATGGTAGATTTTGAGGGGCAAAGTGTTTCACCCAAAAAACTAACGCTGACTGGTACCTCACACGTGTTCCTACACTGGAAATGATGCTCAGTCATGCCATGATCGGGGAGCAGGAGAAGATTCCGACACAGACAGAAGGACAGATAACACAACGGTAAAGACCGTTATTCGCCAGGTGCACTGTACACCCCCTCTGTTACAGGGTGAAGAAACCGTTGGAATTATGTCAGGCTTGGCACGATCCTGTTAAGGCCTAATGTCGACCTTTTCTCGTTCACTTTGCTTGATTACCAACCAAACTAATTGATTCGCTCAATAGCAGTTGGTAGTCTAGTCAATCAGGAAAGTCCTGCACCATTTCCTGTATGACGTGAGTTGGGCTTCATAAGACTGGTCAGTGGTGCAAATATGATGTGATCAAATGGAGAAGGCGTTTTATTTTATTTTTACATCAGGGAACTTCACTGGCCACTTTAGTGTTTTTTTTTTGTGGTCAAACAACAAATATATTGAAGTCAAAGATGCAGAGTATTTTTATCATTATTTTATTAAAGTAACTGGATCACCACAGGTACCCTGTGAGCTTGCTTGCCATTTAGATGGCCCTTATTTAGACAAGTGTTTAAAATGCAATGCAATGCAAAAGATGTTTGAAGGCTGCCTAAATGTTAGTTAATTCTTTTATGGAGTGTCAGACTGTTCTCTGGTGAGTTATGCTGCTGTTTGGTCCTCCCACCAGAGGGGGCAAGAATGAGCCGGAGCCGGAGCAGCCCGTCCCGCGGAGGGTGGCGATACGCACCCTGCCCTCAGCGGAGGACATCGACCCGGACGTGCTGGAGAGCATGCACTCACTGGGCTGCTTCCGAGACAAAAACAAACTGATGAAGGACCTGCTGTCGGATGAGTAAGTAATGAGGGATTGAGAGTAGTCGAGGGAAAGGCGTGACTCATGACTTTTTAGATGGGTAGAGCTTGGTTCATGGGGAGGATATTGGATATCTGTGGAGATAGGTGGTACGGTGCGGGGCGGTAGGTTTGGTTATGGGAAGAGGCGAGTTTGTGGGTGGGTCAGTAGGGACAGGGGTGGGGGGTGGGTAGATTTTGACTCAGCAGAGGTCAGTGTTGGTTCAGAATTGTTTGTTAACAACCTATTTCTATTTTCATGGTGGTCAAATTTTGTTCAAGTGCATTAATACAAGTGGAAATATCACACAGAACTCTTAGCATAATTTACAGCCACCCGGAGTGCCTCCTTGCTCATTTATCTCCTCGGCACACGCCTGGCTAATTTCTCACCTGGATGCGTGACTGTCCCTGGTGCTGTTAGGTTTTCTGAGAAGCTGTTCATTTGTCTCGAACCTCGTTTCTTAGGCACACACACTGAGTAGAGACGCTGAAGCGGGGATCAGGGCCTTCCCAGGAGGCCACATTTATCATCTCAAATGCAGCACAATTATTATTGGGGTGCATTATCTGGAGTGCTTGTTACCGTCCGTGATGGATGTCCTGTGATTCATCTCTGAAAGCTCCTGAGTTCCGCTTGCTCCTCTACACTTCTCCTACAGCACTGAACACTATTACTGTATAATATGAGGACTCACTTCTGCACTGGCTGCCTTCCTTCCCACTTAGTGCTATTATCACTGAAGTTTCTGTCCTCCATTTTGTCTAAGTGCTGTCTTTCTGACTTTCTCTCACCTTACATCTGAAAAACTTGGATACGCATTGCGTTCATGACCAGACTACTTCTGACTTTGCAATGCAAGAATCCAGATTGTTTTATAAGTGGAAAATAAGGTAAATCTGTTGGTCTTACACCTATACTTAATAATCCAGTCAGTACAATGGTGTGTTCTCCATCTCAGCTGTGCAAGGATATGCGAAAAACTGGCCTGGTTTTTAAAGCTATATATGCCAACCAAGAGCAGGCATGAGCACCTCACACATGCTAAATTATGACTGCTGCAGTCATTGTATCCTATTTTACTACTGTAAATGGTTACTGTTTAGTGTGTATTGCTTAGTTTTTACACTGTAGTTAATTGTAAAATGCAAAGCGCATTAGTTCTGAGGAAACACACAGGCAGTGGTTCACCTCTTGCCCTAATGTCAGTGCAGCGGACCCCTGTAGAAAGCTGTTGAAGTGGAGTCTTATTTTCCTTTGCTCCTTCCTGCAGTGACAACCAGGAAAAGATGATTTACTTCCTTCTCCTTGACCGAAAGGAGAGGTACCCGAGTCAGGAGGACCAAAATCTCCCGCCTCGTAATGACACAGGTGAGGTCACAAAATGACACAGGTAACACTCGTAATGACACAGGTGAGGTTTATCATCACAACATTTAGTAAGTAGGGTCCCTTGGTTCTTTATCTAGTACCAGTGATGACGATGGGTAAGGCTACCAGTGTTTAAAATTATATTGGGTGGTGGATTTAGTTATTAGTTACCTTTGTGTTTCACTCACTCATCACAAACACTGCTTTTGGAGATATTAATAAAATTAACTTATTTTGAAGATTGAAGCCAGTGATACATTTTCCAGAATAGTCTTTTTGTCAGCGTGGTCATACGATCAGCTGTTGTACTTGGTCATGGTGAATGCTGTTTGCTGGCATAACACATATGAAAGGTCCCCTGTGATGTCATCAGGTGCACAGGCAGGTGACAGGATATGGGGCCTGTATGTGTGCGGAAGTATTCTGCTTTACTTATGCAGCTGCTTTATACTCTGCCTCCTAGTGGTTCATGACACTGGCGTCCCAAACAATCATAAATCATGTTGGCTTCGTGCATGAATATTCGACTTGGGCAGAGTTTTGCTTCTTTTTCATGGCACGCAGCGAAACTAGTGCAGTATCTGGCAAAAAATTGGCACCTGCTGCTGTTTTACAGATATTCTGCTCCCTCAAGGAGCAAATAGAATATTTTTTTACATATTATAAATATGACATTCATTAATACAACGATTGCATTTTTGACATATCGAGGGTTTGGAGCGCAATGGTTATATGTCCATTTTAGAGGTTTTGGAAAAATTGAGTTTTAGGTTTCCAAGTGTTCTATTAAATCAGGTATTTTATATCATTTTTTTTATACCAGTCACTCTTTTGCTGCATGGTTCAGAAGTATATTGAACACCTAAGTTTTCATAGGAGTGTAACCGCAACATCATGGTCAAAATTGCCAAAAATGGACTGGTCACCTCAGTGCTCCAACAATTCTAGCACATGATGTGACATAACACAATGGTTATTGGTTGAAGATAAGTTCGTTTGCGACGAAAGACAGACTATTCTGTATTAAAATTCATGTTTATTCATCAAAATGTCAATGTTTAATTCATTTAAGCAGATTTTGTTGGACATATCATGAAATGAAAATGTGAATTCTGATTAAAAATGAATGCAGATGGACATATTGTGCTCCAAGGATTAGCTGATAGAAAGCTGTGACAGGGGGTAACAATCTCAAAACCACAAAATTTGGACATATAACCATTGTGCATCAAACCCTCGATATATACATACAGACAATGTGTGTGTATGTGTGTGTGTGTGTGTGTCAACCCCAATTCCAAAGAAGTTGGGACGCTGTGTAAATTGTAAATAAAAACAGAATGCAATGATTTGCAAATCTCATAAACCCACATTTTATTCACAACAGAACATAGACAACATATCAGATGTTGAAAGTGAGACATTTTACCATTTCATGAAACATAGCTCATTTTGAATTTGATGGGAGTGATTGATTAAGATTTAAATTTTTTTTATCCATTGTAATTGTTAAAAGATGAGTTCAGGAAAACACTGGTATTGTTTTGTCTGGCCTTGGAGAGGTGGAGGTCCTCTGTCTCATTCAGTCACAGGCCACGCATGGGCTTTACTTGAGTTTGTCGAATGCTCTGAGCTGTGTGTACGATCCACTGTTTGCTAGCATAGACCATGATGCATGTGATACAATAATGTAGCTTTACCTTACCCAGGTTTGGCCCTGTTTGGTACGTTCCTCCTCTGCAGACCCCCCTCGGAAGCGGGTGGACTCACCCATGCTGAACAGGCATGGTAAGAGGAGGCCGGAGCGGAAGTCTATGGAGGTTTTGAGCGTGACAGACGGCGGTTCCCCGGTCCCAGTGCGCCGGGCCATTGATATGGCTCAGCATGGACAGAGGTACGGAACTGTCATTCCACACTAGCACTTCTGCGCTATAGCACTGCTTTACCCTCCAGTGTTCGCTCTGTATAACCTCTACCTCACGTACAGAGAACTGCAGTGACAACATCTCTTAATCTCTGGTGTCGAAGTAAAATCCCTGTGGAAGTTTATATTTGTGTTTGAACACTTTCTTGCATTGCTCGAAGTAGAATTGATTTTATCTGCCTGTTCGCCCCAAGATTAGCCTATGGGGTATATGGATTCGAGCGAGGACATCAAATTTGTGGTTTTAGTTGGAAATCTGATGTTATTGCATTTGTAGTCCAGTTTGTTTTTAATTTTTGCAAACCACATATCCACATCACAAATGTGTGAGTAGCCCATAATTTGTTCCCAGCTAATCAGCTGCCTCAGATTCAGCAAACATTTATGACCGTGACTTGATGGATTAGAGACAAAAATTGGAGACAACAAAGTTGATGCATCGTTTACTTGCCATTGGCTATGCCCGGAAAACCAGTGAACCGAGAGAACTTACTTCACATCCGGCCACTGTTTGCTAGCTTACATATGGTCCATAGAAATCAGAAGAGAACAGTGAATTAAGATTTTTTTTTATTACTTAACTAGGGTAAGGTAAGCGAGAACTGGGAATGTGGTTATTTAGTGAGATAGCTAGCTAGCTATGTCAATGGCACATGGCAGGGTTGATTGATTGGCTAGTTAGTTTGCTGGCTACTATTAGCTTGCCACATTTGGTGCCTAGGAATGAGTGGAGAATCATTTATAGTGATTATATTGCTACATAAATAGTGTTTGGTTAGCAAGTTGTGGGTATTTAGCTTCATGGTTCGCTAGATTTCTTGCTCATTTTGAGATTCTTAAATTGCCTTGCCAGCTTGCTGGCTATTAAGTTTTTATGCAGACTAACGTTAGCCAAAGATACTTGGCTATTTACTTAAATCGGCGCTAGCTACATAAATTGATAGCTGGCTGGGTTCACTAAACTAAGTAGAACATACATTTGCTACCTAATTAGCTAGCTACCTCACCTGGTGTCTTGCTTTGTAAGCTTCACCTGATAGCTGGGCTGTGAAAGATAGCAAGGTACTGACAGCTTTTTAAGTTCTAATGTAAACCTGAACTCATTCCTCTTTTGCTTTGGAACCAGGTGGATTATAGGATGGGTAGTTTTTTGAGAAAAAGGGAGTTAGCATTTTGGCGAAAAAGTAAAACAATGTAAATTATGGTTGACTTCGGTCAAGAAAAAGCACATGTGTAGTTATTTGAAAATATGATGTAAAATCTCGAAATCTATAGAGGCTTAAAAATAATGGGAAGTAGTTTTTAAAAAACTGAATTTTTAAACATGTCTGTGGATGAAATTATTGGGAATGTTTACTTTGACACCTGTGTGATGTCGTTACCTCAGTGCCCCATTACCCCGCCTACATATCTATACCCCCTACTCATATGTGAACTCTCAAACAACTCAAACGTGTTTTTTATTACGCGGTTTATGTGCAGACGCATATATATACCTCTTCTCACATTGGTTTTGTTTAACTCTTCTCATGCATGTATAATCCCTCCCATATTGCTTGGCATAACCCCTCCCATGCATGTATAACCCCTCCCACACATGCAGGGCTCCTCTATTATTTGTTTCTCATCACCTCTTGCATGTCTGTATGGCTTTATAAGAGTATCTGTTCTGTGTTGTATTTCTCACAGCCCTTCAGTCTGTATTTTAAAGTGCTGTCTGGAGGACCCTTGCGCAGAACAAGCACTCTATGCCAGTATTTTACATTATAGTGTGGCCCTGAATTCAGTTGTGACTTTAATGCTTGTTAGAGGTTGTTTCTGGAGGGCCAATTGTTTTATTCTATCTCAATATTCTAAATCATGGTGTAGTCCTAAATTCCATTCTGAGATATAAGCAGTTTATTCTTGCAGGTAGGTCATTTTATTTTGCTATTTTGCAATTAATTCATCCTAAAGTCTGAAACAGGATCCGTACGTGGGTGATGTTCGCAGGTTCTGACCAGAAATAAAGACAGCTCCATCACTCAGAAAGCCTGATAAGCTGGGAAAACTAAAGGCCAATAATGAACCGTCTGCTTTCTATTGACTTTGTGGATTTCATCCATAATGTAGAGATGTCGATCACTCTGCTTTATTGGAGGTGTTTACATTTCTGAGCTCTCCTTATTTCCTCTTAGTTTCTGTGAAAATGGTCTTTCTCAGGGGAAAATCCCTCTCAGTGCACCTTGGAACGTCCTGTCAATCATGTACCTTTGAAGTGCTCTATTAAAGCTTGGCTGAAGCGTTTTTCAGGATAAATATGTGTTTATTGTGTTGACGGTCCTTGCACACTCAGAGCACTTTAACTAAATGCTGGACTGCTAGCGTAGATGCTAAGCTCATCCTGTTGGACTGTTTCTGCTGATTTGGCAGCTTGTGCCGGTTTAATACTGACCAAACTCCTGTTTCATGAATTTGCCCCGTCAGCATTTTCCCGTAACGCCATTACTTCTTAATTTGTCGCTAATATGAATTTGCTTTTGGAAAATGCCAAATTGTGCTGCGTCAGAAGATAAGAGCAGCACAGACTGTTGATTTCAGGCCATTTGCTGGGGCGTTAATGGCTTAGTAAATGCCCTTTTTGTTCCTTGTCCATGGGCGTGATAAAAAGTCGGTGCTCAGCAGTTTTCGATGATGCAGTCCTGTTTTCATTCCACTGTAGTAAACTGGGGGCTCTCTGTGTTGCTGCTCGGAGGGTTTAGACAGTAGCTGTTCACTTTTGAAGTTAATTAGTGGTAAATTAACAAGGCAATTAGTTGCAGGGATAGACAGGGCACGCGGATGTCATGCTATGGTGCCCTTGAGGTCTTAGTCGGATGATGGCTGATGCAGTTAAAAAGGAATTTTAGTATGATACGTTCAGTCAGTCTCGTGTCTTTGTTTCTCTACCATGGGTGTATTCTTGTACATAACAATTGCAATATTGTAAAAAAAAAAAAAAAAAAAAAACAATCATAGTCTCTTTGCAAACTGTTTAATGTGTAAATGGAGAAGTCGATTAGATTTTACAATTTTCAATTTTCAGCAGTCTTTTAATGCTTCTTATTTATATGAATTAAAATGTCCTCTTGCTGGACCAATTCCTGCAAAGGAACAGCAGTACGCATAGGATATGGAAGCGTTTCAAGGATGCATTGATTATAGAGTATATTTTTGATAGCTTGTGTACGTACACAAAACTGTTTAATATACTGTATATCTACCATGCAGTCAGGCAATCATTAATATGCGTAAAGATGAAGTCATGATGAGAACTCTGTTATTTATCGATTTAATTTTCTTTTTAATCTCTTTTTAATTTAAAGTTCTCTGAGTTATCATTTATTTTTATTTGCTTGTGCAATGCATTTTCATACATGGTTGCATTTTACAGTGCTTTATCCTGGATAAAAATAAATCCATGGAAATGCATACTCTGAAATATAGGCAGTTCACTCGGTAAATATGAACGCATTTCTCTCTGCAGACTGTGCTCAATTCAAAATAAATGACAGGTAAGGTTTCAGGCTGCGTATCAGCCTGGGCGATATGTGAAACCAATGGAAACAAATTTGTTTGCAGTGTAACTGTTGGAGCTCTTTAGTGTTTCTGTACTAGCAGGTCGCAGGCAGGCGTTTGGAGAATAACTGTTTGTCTGTTCGCTTTGTCTCCAGCTGTAATAAGAGTGTGTTCAGTAAAAGCTTGGAAATCTCTGACGCCAATTCCAAATACAGCAAAGAAGAAAGGTATTCACAGTCTCTGCCCCTCCCCCTCCCCCCTCCCACCTCCCCCCGCTCTCCCCTCCCTGCCCAAAGATGCAGTGCAGCTTTGCCATTTGCATAATATTTCAACATGAAAATCATCTCAGCAGTAATATTCTAGCAGTAATATTCCATGGCACAAAAATGAAATGTCGGGGCAGGCTTTGATGTGACAATTGCTCCCAGCTGTCGAAACAGTTCTCATGTCTTAATATACTGAAATGGTGAATACACTGAGAATACCAAAACATTACAGAAACTTCTTAAAAGGAAGCATAAATAAATGTGAGTCATTTTAAAATAAGTTCTGTTTGGCTATTTTTAACTGCCCTTGATGTGCTGTCTGTCTCAGAACTAAGATTTTACAAAGATTTATGTTAAAACCAGAATCTGCTTCCATCTTTTTTCCTCCTGTATCCTGTTGGTTGAAAACTCTTTTTACGCCAATAGGCTTGGGTTTGTGCGGAATGAAAGCGCCATCATATCGTCACATTTATTCTCTCACCACTGTTCGAAAATCCGTGCACTCAGAACAGAGTCATGATACGGTCTGGCAGGGAAACAGAGTGATGAGCATCCTGACGAAACTGTCTTGTTCTCCCTCGATATATTTGAAGACACATGACAATTTCTCATTCATTCATTCATTCATTCATTCATTTCAGTTCATTCTCTTTCACAGTTCAAATATTGCACAGTTTTGCATTCTTTCTTGTGTTGGTACATGTTGGACATCAGTAGGTGGGAAGCTGCAGTGTTAGAGTGAGCGAAGGGATCACCTTCACGCTCGTCCGCCAGATCCCACAGACTGTGACTGGCTGGGTTTTGGGTTCATTTTTGTCGGCTGAGTTTTGGAAAAGCTGCTCTGCATCTTGTCCCAGAGGTCCTGAGGCCTGTTTATAGATGGATGTGTCCTGTTAACTCTCCCGAATCCCTGCCATTTCGGCTCATTGATGGCTCTGTTTCAGTGTTTCTGTCGTTTTGACATTAATGTATCTGAACCCCTTTCCTCCCGCCTCCTCTCCCTAAGATTGCTGTGCTCCTGTGGGTCTTTAGTGGCGTGTTGTGTTGTGGTGCCCCGGGGACATTTTCCCATGAAGTGATTTCCTACAGCTTCTGAGCAGTGGATGGGATCTGTGTACTGATGTACCTGAATGTGGGTCATGAATTTCATTCTGTGCGCGCGTGTGTGTGTGTGTGTGTGTGTGTGTGTGTGTGTGTGTGTGTGCGCGTGTGCGTGTGTGTGTATGCATGTGTGTTTGTGTGTGTGTGACTGAGTGAGTGTGTGCAAGCGCGTGTGAGTGTGTGTGTGTGTGTGCATGTGTGTGTGTGTGTGTGTGACTGAGTGTGTGCATGCGCACGCGCACGTGTGTGTTTGTGTGTGTGTACACGTGTGTGTGTGTGACTGAGTGAGTGTGTGCATGCGCGCGTGCGCGTGTGTGTGAGTGTGTGTGTGTGTGTGTGTGTTTTACTGAGGCTGGTGGCAGAAGACTCTCAGACCTTTACTGTAGCCATCCACTTTGTCTGCTGTCTCTTTCCTTCATGTAAAGTTTCCCGGTTTCACCGGTGCCAAACCAACACGAACGGGACCTTGATTTCATGGTTTCGTGTCTCTTTCCTCTGTAAAATACGAGCTCGTAATTCTATTTCTCCTCTCACACACTTGTTAAAGTCCCTCAGAGTGAGGGGCGGTGGGGGATTAAAGAGATGTTTAAATTCATGCCATCCTCTGGCTGTAGGGGGGGACGGGGTCAGTTTACTTGAGTCAGTAATAACGGTTTGCACAGCTGCCTTTAGCATCCAGCACAGAGTCATGAGTTAAGCTCATTTTCAGGTCTTCCCATCTCCCATACCCTCCCATACCCTCTCATACCCTCCCACACCCTCTCATACCCTCCCATACCCTCCCACACCCTCTCATACCCTCCCATACCCTCTCATACCCTCCTACACCCTCTCATACCCTCCCATACCCTCTCATACCCTCCCATACCCTCCCACACCCTCTCATACCCTCCCATACCCTCTCATACCCCCTCATACCCTCCCATACCCTCTCCCCCCATCCCCCCCCCATACCCTCCCACACCCTCTCTTACCCTCCCATTGCCTCCCATACCCTCTCATACCCTCCCACACCCTCTCATACCCTCCCATACCCTCCAATACCCTCTCCCATACCCTCCCATACCCTCCCACACCCTCTCATACCATCCCATACCCTCCCATACCCTCTCATACCCCTCCAATACCCTCTCTTACCATCCCATACCCTGTCATACCCTCCCATACCCTCCCATACCCTTATACCCTTCCATACCCTCCCACACCCTCTCATACCCTCCCATACCCTCCCATAGCCTCTCCCTCTCATACCATCCCATACCCTCCAATACCCTCCCATACCCTCCCATACCCTCCCATACCCTTTCATACCCTCCCATACCCTCTCATACCCTCCCACACCCTCTCAAACCCTCCCATACACTCCCATACCCTCTCAAACCCTCCCATACCCTCTCCCCTCCCATACCCTCCCATACCCTCCAATACCCTCCCATACCCTCCAATACCCCCTCCCATACCCTCCCATACCCTCCCCTCCCATACCCTCCCATACCCTCTCCCATACCCTCCCATACCCTCCCAAACCCTCTCATACCCTCCCTTACCCTCCCATACCCTCTCCTCTCATACCCTCCCACACCCTCCCATACCCTCCCACACCCTCCCATACCCTCTCCTCCCACCCTCCCATCCCCCCCCATACCCTCTTACCTCCTACCCTACCCTCCCCCACCCTCCCATACCCTCCCATACCCTCCTCATACCATCCCATACCCTCCAATACCTACCCTCATACCCTCCCCATACCCTCTCAAACCCTCCCATACCCTCCCATACCCTCTCAAACCCTCCCATACCCTCCCATACCCTCCCATACCCTCCCAATACCCTCTCTTACCCTCCCATACCCTCCATACCCTCCCATACCCTCCCACACCCTCTCATACCCTCTCATTACCCTCCCATACCCTCCCATACCCTCCCCTATACCCTCTCCATACCCTCCCATACCCTCCCATACCATCCCATACCCTCCCACACCCTCTCATACCCTCTCTTACCCTCCCATACCCTCTCATACCCTCCCATACCCTCCCACACCCTCTCATACCCTCTCTTACCCTCCCATACCCCCCACACCCTCTCATACCCTCCCACACCCTCTCATACCCTCCCACACCCTCTCATACCCTCCCATACCCTCTCATACCCTCCCATACCCTCTCATTACCCTCCCATACCCTCTCATACCCTCCCATACCCTCTCATACCCTCTCATACCCTCCCACACCCTCCCACCCTCTCAAACCCTCCCACACCCTCCCGTATCCTCCCATACCCTCTCACGCCTTTTGTGGAACTGAGGCGATCTCTTCCAGTCTTTTTTTGTTTTTCATTGATGGACAGGTGTGTTTCTGTATGTGATGAGACTGGTGCAATAAACACAGACGTGAGCAGTTTTATCAGAAAATGGCCAGGGGGGCAGGTTTTGGTGATTCACCATCACACAGGTACATTTAATTTATCTAATTGCATTTTCATGGCTTTAAATCAAGACCTTAAGTCATCAGATTAGGTGAACTCACAACCTTTTCAGATAAAATTCCCCAACCTTGGTCAATCTGGACAGATATGTTCTGGTTTTAATGGGACGGAAGTGTTCTGTGTTTTTAACGGGACTGAAGTTTTCTGTGTTTTTAACGGGACGGATGGGTTCTGTGTTTTTAACAGAACGGATGTGTTTTGTGTTTTTAACGGGACGGATGTGTTCTACGTTTTTAATGGGACAGAGGTGTTCTTTGTTTTTAACGGGACAGATTTGCTCTGTGTTTTTAACAAGCTGGATGTGTCCTGTGTTTTTAATGGGACTGATTTGTTCTGTGTTTTTTAACATGGCGGATGTGTTCTGTGTTTTTAACGGGATGGATGTGTTCTGTGTTTTTAATGGGACGGATGTGTTCTGTGTTTTAAATGGGTCTGATCTGTTCTGTGTTTTTAATGGGACTGATTTGTTCTGTTTTTAACGGGATGGATGTGTTCAGTGTTTGTCATGGGACGGATGTGTTCTGTGTTTTTAACGGGACGGATGTGTTCTGTGTTTTTAACGAGACAGATTTGTTCTGTGTTTTTGACGGGACGGATGTGTTCTGTGTTTTTAATGGGACAAATGTGTTCTGTGTTTTTAACAGGACAAATGTGTTCTGTGTTTTTAATGGGACGGATGTGTTCTGTGTCTTTAATGGGCCGGATGTACTGGATCACTGCCTGTAATCTGATGTACATGATGAGGTCATTTCCTGTTTCCTGTAGGTCACGATCTATCAGTGGCGCCTCCTCTGGCCTCTCCACGAGCCCCCTGACCAGCCCCCGGGTAAGAGCTCCTCTTTCCTGCTCACTTTCGCCCCTACAGGGCACATGCACTGCATTCTGCTGCTGCTCAATATACCAAGCACTGCTGCTGAGTCATCTGTCATGAAATTACCACCTTGGCCCACAACACACTGTCATTAAACTGTCCATTCAATAAAACGGTGCAGTAGAACTTCAAAACCTAACTTCCTGAGTGCCTAGAAGCATTGTCCTAAAATCCTTTATTTCCAACGTGCTAAGGGCTTGCTGAAACTAAATTTTTTGTGAAAAATAATCATCATTTCAGAATGACTTGGGAATTGCCAATATTTCGATGATTGATGCTTGCCTCAGAAATTAGATGAATTCCGCTGTGACAAATAACGAAACACTGCATGTTTATTTCATCAGGAGGAAGTCGAGCATGGGCAGAACATGTAACTGGCTGAATTCTGCTCTCAGAATTTTATTTTCTCCTGTCTAACAAACAGGAGGCTGGGAGCCTTCTTTGTCGAGAATGTTAGCAACACTCAAAATAATGTCAACTGACAGGAGTTGAGTTGTAGCAATTTAATATAAATGGCTTGCAGGGAGAAATTCAAACCTTTTTTAGAAGCCTTTTTGCTATCCATTTATCCTTGTAGTGCTGTTTAGCAATAAAGTTGCTCATGAAAGTACGGTTATTTCTGCTGCACTTTCATGGCTAAATAACAGGTTACTAATGCACTTCCACACTCCTACCCAGCAGCTCTCAGGAAAGGCAGCAGTTTATGTAATGATGTGCTCTAGAGTTTGTACGAGCTGCAGGGGTGTGACCAGGTGTTAGTGTGTACTGGCAGCTGGGATATAAGCAGTGAGCTACATGAGCAGCAGGGACACAGCGAGCTACGAGTCTGAATGAGCTGCCGGGGTATTATTGCTCTGATTTTGTGAGGGTAGCATGAATGTAGGGTAGAAGACGTCACCAGCTCTAACTCTGTGTGGACAGAGCACAGGCAGCAGACGCCCTGTACATATGTGCCCTCTACACCACTTCCATCTCATGTCTCCGCCTGCTGTGGTTTCAGCCAATCCTCGGCCTCAGAGTTTACGTCGTCATTACTGCTGGGTTTGTTGGCATTTTACTGATTTCTGGATCAAATAATCCAACCGTCTATGAGTGAAATGAAAGGAGCTTTTTCTTTAAAATAAATGTTGATATTTGGATGGTATGAAAAACAATGAAATCAGTCCATTATTATAATGCAATAAAATTCTTTGTAAATTAACCCTCGTCCAGCCAAGGGTTTTTCCACTACAACCCCGACCAAGGGGGGCTGGTTACCCCCCCGATGATTTCGAAATTAAGCGATAAACATCATCTTGTTTGGTATCAGTGTACAGCTATAGATGTCCTCTCTTCAAATCAAGCACAAATTAAATACATTTCAACATTATGACGTCATAGTGACGTCATAACTAACACCATATTAGGAAAAAACATCAAAATGACAAAAATCCATGTTTTTTTATATTTTTATTAGTTTTAGCTGAAAATAAGTAACTTTCTGTAACCTCTAGAACTACTGATACTACAATTAATATTTAAGTATTATTATAAATGTTATAAACTCATGAGTAACATAAATTTGGCATTTCTATGATGTCACAAATAACTAATTTTGGGAAAAACACACACAAAAGGAAAACAAATAGTTTTCTGAACATTTTTCACATTTTCTTTACTTTGTTTTTCCCTATGATAGAACACACTTGCATAAAAGGTTTATCTATGAATTATGAGAGCAACTTTATGAACAATTCTATGAACTTGTATAATAGTAGGCCTATAGCACAGTATAAAAATAGTATGCAGTACAGTAACCAGTCAAACACACAAGTAAAAGTATGCCGGTCATGCACTTCTAATATTATTAGGAGAAGATCACTTCAAGGTTACTGGTCACTGCCGGTCATTGTAATTCCAAGATTTACTAATACAAGGACAAGCTACATCAATAAATCAATAAGGATGACAATCAGTGTGGTCTACAAAATTCATTGAGCATGAAACATAATAATAGCAACTAATTTGTTAGCATATTTTGTATCAAAAACAGGCAAAAATTGACGCTGGTGGCAACACCCCCCCCCCACCCCCACCCTTTGACTTTGACGGCCTACCCTACCCCTGGGGGGTGAGGTACCCTCATCATTTTTTCATGAAAATGAGCGCAAAGGATGAATAAACAATTACCTAGGAGCATTAGATCATGTCTGTTAACGTTTTTGTGCGACAGGAAAAAATCTGTTGGGGGGGGCTGCTTGGTTGGACGAGGGTTAAACATGCATATGTAAGCAGGCTGGCAGTTGTAAACTTGTTGTTTTGTGTCAACATTGTGCACAGTGCTGCAGGCACAGATCACAGATTTTATTGTTAATTTCTGTGTTCACTTTCTTAATTTTTTTATGAACTGATAGCAGTGAGGTTTGTGCGACAACATTGGCTTTTTTAGCGAAATTGTTACTTTGCTTGGGAAACAGCATCAGATTTCAGTGAATCCTGTGACCTTTAGGAGCACTATTAGGGAATATAAATATATCCTGATAAAGCCATCGATCGCTGAAACAGCCGCTGAGATCAGAGCAGAGAAACTCCAGTCATTTTATCCACAGGATGCTGCAGCCTTGATCTGGTGCTCCGTAAACGGGCGAATGATTCGTTCTGCGTTACGC
The DNA here is from genome assembly GCA_029692085.1 of Gymnothorax javanicus. Lineage (NCBI taxonomy): Eukaryota > Metazoa > Chordata > Actinopteri > Anguilliformes > Muraenidae > Gymnothorax > Gymnothorax javanicus. Next base: position 980,173 of record CM056209.1, on the reverse strand, counting down.
CAGTCTTCTGAGGCCTCTGCACTCTGTCTTTTCCGTTTCTGCCAGCAGCCCGTTTTACTCGAGATAAAATAAAGCTGTTTTTCTCTCTTTTCTCATTTTCTGCATAAGAACTGTTGTTTTTTTCTTTGCCATGATGCCCGTGGCCGAACAGACTGCCGCTGAGTAACTGCAAGTGTCTCTTATCTTCTCCCTCCGCACTCCTGCACTCACCGCTCCTGCTCGCGTCCCGTCTCCCGTCCCTCCCTTTACTCTGCGTATTCTGTGTGTCTCTGCGGAAACCTTTGCTGGGTCATGTGGTCTCTCTCACCCTCTGTGTGTTTGCATGTGCTCCTGCTCCTCGCTATTTTTGAACCTTTGGGTCACATGTGCCTCCTGTCAGCCTGTCAGACGCTTTTTTGCCCCCCCTCAGTCCCCCGAGCCCTTGAGCCCCACCCTCTCTCCAGAATCCTGGCCCAATCGGACGGCCTCGCTCTCTCCCACATCCCTCCATCCAAATATGGACTTCCTCTTCCCTGATCCCAAAACTCAGACCCTCCCAGCCAAACCCAAGGGTTCTGACAAACCCCTCCAGTCGACCCGGTCTAACCCGCTGCCCGGCACTGAGGGCGACCCCTTCACACCTCCGAAACTGGTGCCGTCCTCCCCCTGTCAGCAGCACCTCCCCTGGGCCCACGGGGGCCCGCAGCTGAGCCAGCCACGCCCACCAATGCCCCCCCAGCTGCCCGCTCCCTTCTCCCCCTCCCTCCCCCTGTCCCCCACCCGGCCGCGCCCCCCCCACCCGCTGCCCAGCAGTGACCGAAACCCCAAATCTATCCCCATCATCCAGGTGACCCCCCACCCCTCCCCGCGCGGCAGCCCCTCCCCACCCCCCAAAGGCACGCCAGCGCACACGCCCAGAGAGAGCCCCGCCGGCACCCCTAACCCCACGCCCCCGCCCAGCCCCTCCATCGGGGGCGTGCCCTGGAGGACTCGCCTGCACTCCATCAGAAACAGCTTCCTGGGGTCGCCGCGCTTCCACCGCAGGAAACTGCAAGGTATTCTGGGAATATTTCGTTATTACACTGCATTATTGTTTCTCTGTGATTTCTCCAAATCCTAGTTTACTGCAATAGAGCAATCCTGTAAATATTTAGGGTGCAGAGGCATTCACCGTGTGTGACGGAGTGGTTGATATAAAGGTGTTAAACTGACTGCAGTCGACCCATTGACCTTCCTGTGACCTTTGCAGTTCCTACACAAGAGGAGATGTCCAGTCTCACGCCAGAGTCCTCTCCTGAGTGAGTATTTCTCTTCATCTCTCTAAGCGGCGCCTCCCAGTGGCTGGAGCACCTGCATCCCAAACAACCTTAAATCATTTACAACTTCTGCTCAGATAGATATTGTGGGCCAATTTTACACTCTTTTCTGCTGCATGGAGCAAAACAAGTGAGAGTAACTGGCAGAAATTGCCACCTGACACGGGCCCTCTATGATTCTACCCGTTTCATGGGTAAATACAACATTTCCATACAGATTTTTAAATTTGGCTCGTATTAACACAACAACACAAATTTTTCTCTGAATTCTGAACGCATATTGACTTACACACATATCCATGTTATGTTAGTTGCAGTATGTGTATATGGTTTGTATTTTTCTGTTTCTGTTTTTCTGTAGTATACGGTTTCGAGAAAGATATTCTCCTGTGTTTTACAAGGGAATCATTCAGTCCTGTGGTTTAAACATCATAAAACTGTGCTCAATACCACAGACTACAGGTCTCACAGCTCCTGCAACAGGGTTTTGTTATTGTCTTGTAACATACAAACTGATTTTGTGTCGTATTTTTCCATTCTTTCTCAGACTTGCCAAAAGATCCTGGTTTGGTAATTTTATCAGCCTTGAGAAAGAGGAGCAGATCTTTGTGGTGATCAAGGACAAGCCCTTGAGCTCCATCAAAGCGGACATCGTGCACGCCTTCCTCTCGGTAAGGATTCACCTGACTCTGATCAGAGGTGCTGCTTGCACCCCCCTCTCAGATGTGCGCTGTGCGGATTTGTGGAAACCATGGGATTAACATTTAATGGCCTGGATTAAGTGGGGTCAGTGTGGGATTAAGTGGGGTCAGTGTGGGATTAAGTGGGGTCAGAGTGGGATTAGGAGTCGCGGCCGCTGGAAGTGAAAGAGCACTTTTCCTGAGCTTAATACTCCAGCTGAGACAAACCAGGCCTCAGATGGAGGCAGAGTGGCATTAATGCTCCTCTCCTTACTTACTTTTTTTCATGGACAATTCAAGAAACGCAGAGGAGATGCACGTACAGTATGTGCTATAATCTCTTTATTTAACTGTATAAAATATAATGCTGCATGTCTGCAATGCCTTTCAGTTGATCATTCCCTCCAACAGAAGATAAAGTTGGAACAGCCACTAAAACTGATTTTCTGTAATATGCAGATCTTTGCCATCATACATTTTCTTTTCCATACCTGTGTATACTGTACAGTAATAACATTACCCTCAAAGCTGTTTAAGCTGGTCTCACCCTGGTATTGCCACTTATAAACAAGTTTTTTTCATATTTCAAAGTGTTCGCCATCAACTACTGCCCATTATGGCGGGGCCTCCTGACTGGCCAGAGTAATGCTTTCTAAACTATTGTCCTCCCCTCTCTCACTCACTCTCTCTCCCTCCATCTCTTTATTTCTCTCTATCTCTCTCTCTCTCTCTCAGATACCGAGTCTCAGTCACAGTGTGATCTCACAGACCAGTTTTCGGGCAGAATATAAGTCCACTGCGGGGCCCACGGTGTTTCAGAAACCTGTGAAGTTCCAGGTGGACATCACCTACACCGAGAGCACCGCCGCTCAGAAGGAGACCGGCATCTACTCTGTCACCTTCACGCTGCTTTCAGGTAACCAGGGAAACAAGCTCAGCCCCGCCTCGGCCAATCACTGTGCCTGGATGAGGGAGCAGTAGAGACAGGCTGTGCAGCCAGGCTTTGCCTCCAAGTTTCAGTGCCGATGCTCCATTTACAATTTCCTGACACTGCAAAAGGATGCTGATGGAGAATTTGACTATAGTCATAGTTCCTTGTATTTACTGACAGTTGTGTAGGACTGTGGTATGGGAATTCGGCTTACAAGTTTAAAGCTGGAAGCATATCTGTTGCACTCTTGAGCAAAATTAAATTGAAATGCTATAGTAAATATCCAGGGTGTACACGGAGTGCATGTCACATTGGATACTTTTTAACAGTTATTTTTACTTCAAAACACACCCTGGGCTTCTGACAAATGGCTTAAACATGCAAAATAAAACTGAACCCAGTATCCTTCTTTTGGGAATGTCTCTGTATGACTGAAAGTCTGTTACATCCCTGCATGTTCTGAAACCCGTGTGTGGTGCAGGGCCCAGCCGACGTTTTAAGCGGGTGGTGGAGACGATTCAGGCACAGTTACTGAGCTCACATGACCAGCCCAGTGTACAGCAGCTGTCTGGTGAGTAGGGAACAGTTCAAATTCTGAGCACCACCTTTCAGATGCACCACATCCTACATCTGCATGCCCGACTCACCCAAGCACGGCCTCGTGCTCCACACTGCACTGAACTGTACGACGGTCACCTGGCACTGCACTCTGCACTGCAATTTACTGCCCCTCATCCAATCCTGCAGCTCCACCACTCCCACTGTACTCCACACTGCATTCACCGCACCGAGATCCTCCCAAAGCTGGGGGGCGCTGTCGCCTTTCCTCCTGAGGTCTGCTGTCTGTGCAGCTCCATAAGACTGAAATGGGTTCTGGATAATTACCCATCTTACTGAAGTTACTCCAGAGAGTAAGTCTGGGAGACTGAGGTATTATCATAGGGTCTCCCTACTCCGATCTGCTGCCCGCCTCCCACAGCCCTACAGGAGCTAACATCTACCCTAATGCTGCCAGCACTCCACTTGCCACGGTGATGGATGGAGCAAAGGAAGATAAGGAAACACAATTTACCATTTATGAGAGAATTATCCAATTTATCTGAATCAACCAAGTTCCGGTCTGTCAGCCTTCTGCTCTGATATCTCAAGAGTTTTCCGGTCTGAACCTAATATTCCTGTCCTTACATATGCTTAATCTATTTAAACAACAGTAGTCAAACTGAAGCTAAAATTAGGAGCTCATATTAGAAACTTTTTGACTGAAGGTAGACCCTTCCTCCAAGAGGACCCTTCCTCCATCTGTGGAATCTGTATGTTACTCTCTCTCCCTCTTTCTCTCTCTCACATGCACATGCACACATATCATCTCATTCCTCCATGCTTTGCCCCCTGTTTGATCTGTTTTTGCCAGATTGTGTATATGAGTAAGTGCCACTGCTCTTCGGAATGCAGAATGCACCTGCTGAGCACTGCTCTTTCATAGGTTAATGAATAGCATTTTCACATTGGACAATGTTGTCAGTCATTACAGTTTGAAATTAAGATGCACATTTTAAATGCTTGTGATTCAAATTGCTTCCTGAAGTTTTTAATCTGGTGGACGTTAAACTGATATTAGTTGCTGAAGCATGCGGTGATATGATATTATATTGCACATTTATCCTCATAATTACCATATATTATGAAATAAACTTATTTTTATAACTTGAGCTTGGGGATTTGCTCATAAATTATTTATCTGTGAAAATGTATGATGATGCCCTATTTACTAGGGCTAATATACTGTATCATTATTTAGACTGTTAGCTTATTTTCACCCTAGATTAAGCAAATGCATCAATCTCAAGAATATATATGACTGAGAGATGAAAAGAGATTTAATCAGGTGCATGCAAACGCATACACACACTCACACATGCACGCATACACCTACAAACACAAACGTGTTCATCCGCACTCTCCACATGCATCCACAGACACACACACACACACACACACACACACACGCATGTTAGGTTTTCATGTCTTGTGGGGACATTCCATAGACTTGCATTCGTTCCTTAACCCATTTCCCTAACCTTAACTCTCAACAGTACATCCCTAACCCTAACCCAACCTTCTCCCAACCCTAATCTTAACGCCTAACCCTAAAACAGCTCAATTTCCTCATGGGGACCTGAAAAAGTCCCCATAGGGATGAAGAAATCTGGTATTCCATTACTTATGGGGACATTTTGTCCCCACAAGGGTAGGTAAACAAGGACCATACACACACACACACACACACACACAGAAACCCACGTTGTGTTTTATGTCTGGCTCATGTCTGCTGTCTCTTTCTCTGATCTGCTTTATGTGCATCAGCAAACACAGTTCTCAGGTGTGTGCATTTTTAGTTGCGGTGGTAAATATGTTTGCTAAACCTGACAGAAATTACAATACCGCGCCGTGCATCGCAAACAGATGAGTTTGAGCATGTTCAAGAGTCTTTCCACAGCACAAAAAAACTGAAAAATAAATAGTGTTTTGTGGTATTTCAAACAAGGCTGCTGCTGTGTGAGGAGACTGGGATTTACAGGAGCAGTTATGGCTGCGCTTTCAGGAGGGATGCATGTTCAGTGGCAGTTCCAGCTGCTGACACGGATCTGGATTTGCTATCAGTTCTGCTCCACGTACTACAATTCTGTCTCCCGTAAAACCTTTCTTTTAGTTTGATCAGGGCTCCAGGAGGGGTTAAAGGAGGTGGGGAGTCTGGAGGATGAGCGATACTTTATGCAGTCTACAGCCTTTCTGAGGGGCTTTTCTCTGGCTTGCGACACGCTGGCTCGATTTTTTTGCAGAAAGTCATTTTAAAGTGATGCTGCCTCGCAGGGCTTAGATCCCTGTGTGGAATCAGCCTATCAGCAGGCAGCCAGAGAGGGGCGCTTGGTGATGAGGTAATGATGTGCTTCCTCGCTCGTGGTCCTCATTAGAGGTGTGTGCCAGCCGCAGGGTCCGAGGGTGCAGTGGACCCTTCTCCCGCTCCACACCGGCCACCTGCTGCCCTCCACTCTTCCCCGTGTGAAAGCCATTCCCCAGGCCTACAGGTGGGGGAAAGCAGGGAAAACTCAAGCCAAAGCCATGGATGAGAATCCCGCTGCACACCTGACCTGCCCCACTCTCCTGCCTGTGGGTTTCTCACATACATACAGTAATGCCACTGGCGCTGAGCCATGTCCTCCTCATATCTGACCCTTAAGAGATGTGAGTGTACAGCAAGGGTCTCCTGATTCGGATCAAAATTTTATCTGACGTCAGAAAAGCTGCTTTCTAGAGGTTCTGTGGAATAGGAGTAGCTCTCATGTCCATGCCTATGTGCAATATTTTGTTTTCAACGTCAGGCGAGCTCAGTAATTCCACAAATGGTTCATTTTTTCAAAAATCAATCACGTTTTTGCCATATATTTTCAAATTTTAACACATTTTAATCCCCCCACCATATAATTCGGGGGTATATAGCATTTGCTGTCTGTCCATCTGTAAACATTTTTTGTCCGCAGAAAACTTGAAAATTGTTTTATGGTTTTCCAGAAAACTTGGCACACATTATGAACCATGTGTTAGAGTTGTGCCCTTTGCCATTTTGGAATTTTTATATCCCTTGAGCAGAAAATGGAATTATAACAACAAACTTTATGTTTAAACCTGTAACTTCTGAACCGTAGGTTTGAGAAACAACATTATTTTTTATTGGACTCTGTGGGTCCACACAAATCTCTCCTTTTTGAATTTTTTGTAAAACATTGAAACTCTACATCCTCCTACATGGTGCAACCAGTTTACATGAAATTTGGTAACAGCATCTTCTCACCTGGGTCATTTGATGTTTTGTTCACAAAGTTTCTATATTAAAAGATGTGGCAGCTGTCAGCAGGGGAGGCAATTTGTGGGTGTGGCTTCTATTACAATAAGCTGATGACAATGTCCAATCATCACCAAACTTCAGATCCCTTATCTGCAGGCCATTTTCACAAAAGCCTACCAGATTTGGTGTAAATCTGTCCATAGTTGGCATACCTATAGGTGCATACTAGTAGTTGTTACTTTGAAATTAATTGCTCAATCAACTTAAAATTTTGCATACTTCATCGAGGACAAGGGTTCTGTGGATATCTAGAGGGATTTAAATATGCAAATTAATGTTGAAAAAAGTCAAATTTTTCATTCTTGAAGATGCTGTAGAATATTCACTTCTTCACTGCTGAAGTTTTAATGTTTTACGTGCAGTTGTTTGAGCCACAGCAGACGTCTGAATTAATGGTCAGCAGGTCAGCCACATGAAGCCTTAATATAGCACATGATTTTCTATTTTTCCTCAAATGTTGGTTCATTATTCCAATTTACACCTGAATTTTTGAGAAAAACAGATGATTAAAATGAAATTATTGGTAAGAGAGCCAAAGCTTTAGCATTGGCATAAACGATTACTCTGTACTGTTGTGAAAAAGTATTTTTCCGCCTTCAAGATTTCCTCTATTTTTGCATTTTTTCACTCTAAAAGGTTTCAGATCTGCATGAAAAAAGGAAGAACATGGGCCAGCAAGAACTTATGTCCGGTTTTGGTACCTTCAGCAGCAACAACCACGACCAAAAGGCCTTTGATAACTGGAGGTCGGTTTTTCACTCGCTGTGGCGGACTCTTCCTCTCAGAATGGGTTTAATTCAGCCGCAGCAGAGGGTTTTTGAGCATAAGCTGCCTGTTTAAGGTCCAGTCGCGGCATCTCAATGCGGCTCAAGTCTGGCCAACCCCAAAAAATTTGAATTTTGAAAACAATAAAAAAATTCTTTTTAGTCATTCTGAGGTGGACTTTCTCTGGTTCGATTTGTTGTCAGACTCATAACCCAAATTTTGCTTGGGCTTCAGACCATGGACAAATGACAGAATTCACAGTTCTGTTCTTTATTTCAAATCGCGGCCAAACATCCTCACACTACCACACTGCTAAAATCAGTGAGCTCAACTGTTGTTGATGTTCTCGTTCTGGAATGCTGTGGTAACTTCATGCCTGTAGCAGGACTTTTGTCTCTAAAGAGCTTCCGACTCATTAGTTTACAGAGCAGTGTCTCAAAAGGCTTGGGAGTCATCAAGTTGTTTTTTCTTTCTTGGAAAATGTGAGAAGGAGTTGAATTTTTTTTTTTTTTTTTTTTTTGGGGGGGGGGGGGTCAGCTTTCCGCCTTACAGCTCTCCCATGAATGCCATTTTTGCCCACTATCTATCTAATGGAGCGATCATGAACACACGGACCTTAGCTGAGGCGAGCGAGGCCGGCAGTTCCAAGATTTTTGTACAGACTTCCCGGATGATTTGTCCATGTATCTTTGAGGAATTCTGGTTGGCTGGCTATTCATGGGAAGATTCACCTTTGTTCTAAGTTTTTATCAATTTGTTGATGATGGCTTTCTGTGTGGTTCGGTGGAGTCCTGGGGCCTTAGAAATGGCTTTATAACCCTGTCCAGACTGATATAATTCAATAACTTTATCTCCTCTGGCAGTTCTTTTGATCGTGGCATTGTCTGCTGCTTCTTGAGGCCTTTTAGCCCACGTCATGTTGCAGGAAAGGTTCTATTTCAGTTATGTTTAGATTCAACATGGCTGTCTGTGATCAAGCATAGATTTTATGCACATATCCCTGTATACACAGTGGTGAGAAAAGGCCATTTTAGCCCAGCAAGGCTCGCGCTTTTCCTGCCATGAAGTGTGTGTACTAATTACTTGAGAATTATTTGTTATTCTTGCACTGTATCAAACCGGGTTCTGGAAACTCTTTGTTTTTTGGATCTGTGACATAACCTGGAAAATCATTCCATGCTGCAACCACTCTCTCTGTGAGAAAATACTCTCTCATATCTGTGCTGAACTTACTCGCTGGAAACTTCCATTTATGACTCCTTGTTCTACAAACCGAACTGAAGTAATGCTTACAGTAGTTTACTTTGTTAATCCCTTTAAGGTATTTAAAGTCCTCAGTCAGATCACTCTTAAGTCTCCTTTTACTAAGACTGAAGAGAAGTAATCGTGATTGCCTGGAATTAATTTTGCGGCTCCTCTTAAAGCCATTTCCAAGCCTTTGTGCCTCTCTTGTAGTACATTCCCCAGAACTGCACGCATTACTCAAAATGCGGCCTGAGAAAGCCGTTTTACAAGTTAAGTATAACCTTCTTTGATTTAAATTGAATATTTGCATCCTATGAATATCAATGTGTAATTAGCCCGTGCAAATTAGCATTAGCATTGGAGTGTTTGGTTCCTGTATCCCGTTTAAATTAGCATTAGCATTGGAGTGTTTGCCTCCTTTCTCCTGTTTAAATTAGCATTAGCATTGGAGTGTTTGGTTCCTGTCTCCTGTTTAAATTAGCATTAGCATTGGAGTGTTTGCCTCCTTTCTCCTGTTTAAATTAGCATTAGCATTGGAGTGTTTGGTTCCTGTCTCCTATTTAAATTAGCATTAGCATTGGAGTGTTTGGCTCCTTTCTCCTGTTTAAATTAGCATTAGCATTGGAGTGTTTGGTTCCTTTCTCAGCTGCTGGAGAGTTTTGGATCTCCTTTGACAGACTTTTTGTTTAATTATGCGCCAAATGTTCTCAATCGGTGAAAGATCATGACTGCAGGCAGGCCAGTTCAGCACACGGACTCTTCTACTACGAAGCCATGCTGTTGTAATAGCTGCAGTATGTGGTTTTGTCCTGCTGAAATACACAAGGCCTTCCTTGGAATAGATATCGTCTGGAGGGGAGCATATGTTGCTCTAAAACCTTTATATACCTTTCAGCATTCTTGGTGCTTTTTAAAACATGCAAGTGTCCCACACCATATGCACTAATGCATCCCCATACCATCAGAGATGCTGGCTTTTGAACTGAACGCAGATAACAGGAGGAATGGTCTTTCTCCTCTTTAGCCGGGAGGACACAACGCCCATGATTTCCAACAACAATATCAAATTTGGACTCGTCTGACCACAGGGCACTTTGCTACAGTCCATTTTAAATGAGCCTTGGCCCACAGAACACGGCGGCGCTTCTGGATCATGCTCAACAATGGCTTCCTTTTTGCAGTATAGAGCTTTAGGTGGCATCTGTGGATGGCACGGCAGACTGTGCTTACAGACAGTGGTTTCTTGAAGTATTCCTGGGCCCATTTAGTAATGTCAATGACGGAATCATGCCGTTGAGTGATGCAGTGGCGTCTGAGGGCCCGAAGATCACGGGCATCCAGTGAAGGTCTTCGGCCTTGTCCCTTATGTACTGAGATTTTTCCAGATTCTCTGAATCTTTTGATGATGTTATGCACTGTCGATGATGAGACCTTCAAAGCCTTTGCAATTTAATGTTGAGGAACATTGTTTTTAAAGTATTCCACAATTTTTTTTACGCAAGCCTTCACGGGTTGGAGAGCCTCTGCCCATCTTTACTTCTGAGAGACTTAGCCTCTCTAAGACATCCTTTTATAGCCAAGCATGTTACTCACCTGATGCCAGTTAATGTAATCACTTGCCAGATGTTCTTTCAGCTGATTCTCTTATATATTAATTGCTTTTTCAGCCCTTTTTTGCCTGTGTCCCAACTTTTTTGAGACATGTTGCAGCCAGAAAATTTGAAATGAGCTCATTTTATGGTTAAAAATGTAAAATGTCTCAGTTTCAACATTTGAAATGTTATCTATGTTTTATTGTAAATAACATGCTGGCACATGTGATCTGAAAGTCATTGCATTTTGATTTTATTCACAATTTACATTTCGTCCCAACTATTTCGGAATTGGGGATGTACTTCTAATGAATGGATGATGAAAGTATTATTCCAATGGTTCAAGCGATTCTCCTTCTGCAGTTCTTAAACTTCATACAGATGAAATGCATGCTAGAACTAATGCATGTCATTGTATTGGCTGCGTGCTTATTATAGTGGGTTTAACACAGGCAATGCTTTGTGTTTCGGCTGTCAGATCTGGCTTGTAAGGAGCAGATTGATGATGGTTATGTGCAGAACTTCTGATGAAGCTATCTGTAACGAAGTGAGCCTGTGTTTGGGAATGTCATCGCTGGTGAGGAGGTGAATTTTGGCTGGTTTCCTCTCTGTCAGCATCCATTTCATTTAGATTTTGATATACTTTAGTGAACCCCTGTAGGGGTAATTCGTCCTCTGCATTTGACCGATCCTATAGTTAGGAGCAGTGGACAGCCACAGAGCGGCACCCAGGGACCAACTCCAGTTCTAAAGCCAGGACCTTGGTCAGGGGCACTGGTAGGAGCATTCCATTACTGCATTTTTTGTGGGTGGGGGAAACCGAAGTACCCGGAGGAAACCCAGGCGAGAACATGCAAACTCCACACAGAAAGGCCCCAGGCCGGATTCGAACCCACGACCTTCTTGCTGTGAGGCAGTAGTGCTAACCACTGTGCCAACGTGCCGCCCATAAAGCACTTAGCGGGGGGACACAGGCTGGAACTGCAGAAATCTGTTCCTTTTCTCCCTGGAATGCTGTATAAATGCTCCCACTGCTCCTGAGAGAGGGCCGATGTTTCATTCTACATCGGCTGAGCAAAAAGGGCAATTTTCACAATTTTATTCATTTAATTTTTTAAATGTGTTTTCTACTATTGTGACAGATGGGATCTACTTGTTTATCAGTTGAAAAATTATTTTTTTCCTGATCAAATTTCATTTGTTTTTTTCCCCCCCATTGCAAATTGGATGGTGTCATTACATCCTCAAAATGGGTTGGTCATTGATGCGGTGATTTTTCTATCTCATTTTCAGAGACATGTACAACGTAATTGCAAAATCTCAAATGCATTATCATATACGAATGCATTCATGAGCTGATATAAATCTACACACTGACAGGTAACGTTAAACCAAGACTTTACAAAGGCACGCCTCTCCCAGATTACTATTGGAAAAAATGTCGAGAAATGTGGTCTTTGGTCAACTATAGGCTGTTATATTAGATAGCAGTGCTTTGGCAAACTAAAGGTTGTTATATTTGATAGCTGAGGTCTTTAGTAAACTATAGGCTTTTATATGTTTAAACCTGTCTCATTGACAAACACGAGACAGGTTTAAACATAGGTGTATGCTATCGACCACCAGCTTTGGACAGTGTTGTCAATGAAATGCTCTTTAAGAGGATTACGCAAGCTTGGAGAGGAGGAGGGACTATTATTATAGGAGACTTAAATTATCCTGTTATCGATTGGGAAATGGTGAAAGGACAGGGTAGGGGGGAGGAAGAATTTCTAGATGTTATAAATGATATTTTTTTGGTGCAGTATGTTAATAAACCTACAAGAGAGAAGGCAATTTTAGACTTAGTGCTCTGTAATGACCCTGATAGAATTAGCAATGTTGAGGTACTGGAGCCACTTGGGACAAGTGATCACTGTACTGTTAATTTTGATGTTTCATGGGAAATTAAAAAGGTGTCTTCAAAAACAATAATTTTCAATTTTAGGCGAGCAAACTTTGACAGGATGCGCTCACATCTAAGTGAAATAAAATGGGAGACACTCCTGGACTGTGAGTCTGTAAATGAGATGTGGGAAAGATTTAAGGGGGTTTTACTTGATTCACAATGCAAATTCATTCCAAAGGTGTCCAAAAGTAAGCTGAAAAAGCAGAATCCTCAGTGGATGACCACTGCTATTTGTAGGAGTTTGAGGGAAAAGAGGAATCTTTATAAGATGTACATAAAGGATAACAATGAGAACACTAAGGCTGAATACTGTAAAATGCGGGCTGTGGTCAAAAAAGAGCTGAGGAATGCTAGAAGACTGTATGAAAGACAAATTGCAGAGGGGGCAAAAACTAACCCTAAGCGCTTCTTTCAGTACTGTAGCAGAAAAAGGAAAGTCAAAGAGGAGGTTAAGTGCATAAAGAATAAATATGGATCGCTGCTATATGATAACAAGGATATTGCGGATACCTTAAACAGTTACTTTGTTGAGAATTTTACCTCAGAGTGGGTTTTTATTCGGCCAGAGGGCATGTCCAATGCTCAAGATTATTTAGTGGAAATTGAGGTTAGGGATAACGAAGTATTAGACAAGTTGCATAAACTAAAGGCAGATAAGGCGGCGGGTCCTGATGGCTTATATCCTAGAGTGCTCAGGGAAGTTAGTGAGATCATCTTTAAGCCGCTATCCGCCATCTTCAGACAGTCTTTAGAAACTGGAGAAATACCAAATGATTGGAAACAGGGCAATATAATACCAACATATAAGAAAGGGGACCGTACTGAGCCAGGAAATTAGAGGCCAGTCAGTTTAACTTGCATTGCGTGCAAAATATTGGAATCTATCATAAAAGATGAGCTGGACTTATTTCTTGAACGTAATAATATCTTGAGGGATAGCCAACATCTTTTCCATAAGGGAAGGTCATGCCTGACAAACCTTCTGGAATTTTTTGAAGAGGCCACCAGGACTTATGACCAGAGCAGGGCATATGACATCATATACTTGGATTTTCAGAAAGCATTTGATACAGTACCGCATAAGAGACTAATTTTTAAAATGAGCTCCATTGGAGTTACAGGAGGTATTCTGAAGTGGATTCAAAACTGGGTACAGGACAGAACACAAAGAGTGGTTGTCAGTGGTATCTCATCTGAGCTAGGTATGGTGGGGAGTGGCGTCCCTCAGGGATTGGTGTTGGGACCCCTGCTGTTCCTCATCTACATTAACCTTGATAGGAATATTGAGAGCAGTTTAGTTAAATTTGCAGATGATACTAAATTAGGAGGTTTGGCAAATAGTTTAGAGTCCACTAAAGTGATTCAGGATGATTTGGATAGAATCCAGAATTGGGCAGAAATGTGGCAAATGAAATGTAATGTAGCAAAATGTAAAGTTGTACATGTAGGTAATAAAAACATTAGACGGGATTACTTCATGGGAGGTTTAAAACTGGAATGTGCTCCACACGAAAAAGATGTGGGAGTGATTGTTGACCAAACCCTCACAGGCTCTAGCCATTGTGCCGTAGCAGTTAAAAAAGCCAATCGGATGCTGGGATACATTGCCGAAAGTATTGAGTACAAATCCAAGGAGATGATGCTTCTTTTGTACAACACATTCGTCAGACCACATCTGGAGTATTGTGTACAGTTCTGGGGACCTTACTTTAAGAAAGATATAGAGGCTCTAGAAAAAGTTCAGAGAAGAGCCACTAAGCTAATTCCGGGTATAAAAGATGAAAGCTATGAGAAGAGGCTGAAGATCCTTAATCTCTTTAGTCTTAGGGGTGATCTGATTGAGGTCTTTAAATATGTTAAAGGGATTAACAAAGTGAATTATGTAGGATTCCTTCGACCAAGTGTTGTTAGTAGAACTCGGGGTCACAAATGGAAGTTGGCCAAAGGTAAATTTATCACTGATATTTGGATATATTTCTTCACCCAAAGAGTAATTTCGATGTGGAATAGCTTGCCTGACCATATTGTTGAGGCAGAGACCTTGGGAGTTTTCAAGAGCAGGCTTGACTCAAAGCCAGATACCATTGAGTCATTGAGTATCTGAAGTGATATATACACAATAGTATAAAGAAACTGGCGAGCCTAGTTGGGCTGAACGGCCTGTTCTCGCCATTCATGTTATGTTATGTTATGTTATGTTATATGAGATAGATGTGCTTAAGATGGAGTTTACTGGTCTCTAACACTAGTAAAGACAGTACTGTAGATGAGGAAGGATAAGGATGCTTTCAGACCGGACGCAAAACAAATTTTCCGCACGACAGATTACATTCAAAGTCAATGCAAAGACGCGAATACATGCGAAACGCGTGTATTCGCGTCTTTGCATTGACTTTGAATGTAATCTGTCGTGCGGAAAATTTGTTTTGCGTCCGGTGTGAAAGCAGCTTAAGAGGGGAATAATAAAGGAGGAGTTGACAGGTGTGGAAGGTAGAGAATAAAAGAGGTGTAAGAGGTCAGAGACTGGATCTCCTCAGCGTGCGCAGTATCCATGCACCGGGCAGGCTGCTCATATCATGACTGCCCCGTCACTCAAGAAATAATAAAGCAGCTATCAAAATAATCCGTGAAAAAACACAGAAATGCGAAAAACTGGAGAAACTGATGGTAACACTGAACTACTGCAGCAGGAAGACTGAGCTCACAAAAGGACTCACTAACATGTGAAACATGCTAGCACACAAATAAATCACTAACTCATAAAACATGCTCGCACACAAACACATCACTAACACATGAAACATGCTAGCACACAAACACAACACTAGCACATGAAACATGCTAGCACACAAACACATGACTAACACATGAAACATCCTAGCACACAAACACATCACTAACACATGAAGCATGCTAGCACACAAACATCTCACTAACACATGAAACATGCTAGCATACTAATACATTACTAACTCATAAAAATGCTAGCACACAAACACGTCACTAACACATAAAACATGCTAGCACACAAACACATCACTAACATAAAACATGTTAGCACACAAACACGTCACTAACACAAAACATGCTCGCACACAAACACGTCACTAACACATTAATATGCTAGCACACAAATACATCACTAACACATAAAACATGCAAGCACACAAACACATCACTAACACATGAAACATGCTAGCACACAAACACGTCACTAACACATAAAACATGCTAGCACACAAACACATCACTAACACATAAAACATGCTAGCACACAAACACATCACTAACACATAAAACATGCTAGCACACAAACATATGACTAACACTTGAAACATGCTAGAATACGAATACATTACTAACTCATAAAAATGCTAGCACACAAACACATCACTAACACATGAAATATGCTAGCACACAAACACGTCACTAACACATAAAACATGCTTGCACACAAACACATCACTAACACATAAAACATGCTAGCACACAAACATGTCACTAACACATAAAACATGCTAGCACACAAACACATCACTAACTCATAAAACATGCTAGCACACAAACACGTCACTAACACATAAAACATGCTAGCACACAAACACATCACTAACACATAAAACATGCTAGCACACAAACACATCACTAACACATGAAACATGCTAGCACACAAACACATCACTAACTCATAAAACATGCTAGCACACAAACACCTCACTTACACATAAAACATGCTTGCACACAAACATGTCACTAACACATAAAAATGCTAGCACACAAATACATCACTAACACATAAAACATGCTAGCACACAAACACATCACTAACACATGAAACATGCTAGCACACAAACACATCACTAACACATGAAACATGCTAGCATACTAATACATTACTAACTCATAAAAATGCTAGCACACAAACACATCACTAACACATAAAACATGCTAGCACACAAACACATCACTAACTCATAAAACATGCTAGCACACAAACACATCACTAACACATGAAACATGCTAGCACACAAACACATCACTAACACATAAAACATACTAGCACACAAACACATCACTAACTCATAAAACATGCCAGCACACAAACACGTCACTAACTCATAAAACATGCTAGCACACAAACACATCACTAACTCATAAAACATGCTAGCACACAAACACATCACTAACTAATAAAACATGATAGCACACAAACACATCACTAACTCATAAAACATGGTAGCACACAAACACGTCACTAACACATAAAACATGCTAGCACACAAACACGTCACTAACACATAAAACATGCTAGCACACAAACACATCACTAACTCATAAAACATGCTTGCACACAAACACATCACTAACTCATAAAACATGCTAGCACACAAACACATCACTAACTCATAAAACATGCTTGCACACAAACACATCGCTAACACTTAAAACATGCCAGCGCACAAACTCAACTAACACAAAAACGCTTTCATACAAACACATTGCTAATGTATAAAACATGTAAGCATACAAACTCATCACTAAAACATAAACACGTTCACACACAAACACATCACTAAGGCATAAAACATGCTCACACACAAACGCATCACTAACACAAACACATCGCTAACATGTAATACATGGTCACACTCAAACACGTTTGCTGGTTTGGCTGAAGTAGGTGGCTGTGCTTCTGTCCTTTGCCCCAGCTGTGAGCCGTTTCTCTGTCTCCCTCTCTCTCGTTCTCTCTCACCTCTTTTTCTGTGATTGCCATTATTCATTTGTTTGTTTGTTCTCTCTCTCTTTCCTTCTCTTCTCTCCCCATCTGTGTACCTAGGCAGCCCGTTGAGTAACTTCTTTGACGTAATTAAACAACTTTTTGCAGACGAGAAGAACGGCCAGGTGCCGCACCCGCCCAGCACCCCCTCCACGCCCATCAAACACCCCGCTAACAGCAGGAAGGCCGAGCCGGAGCCCCGAGACTCGGGCACTAAAGGGGACTCTAACTGCCAGTTGGGCACAGACAAAGCAAAGATGGTGGCATCTGTTGGAAACTCAGGAGGAAGCTTAAACACAGAGTTATAACCGGGGCGAATTAACCCCCCCAAAAACATACGGGGGAAGCCCCCAGTAGCACAGGTGCATAAAGCTCGTGGTGTCCTCTGCTTTAATGTAAATATGAAACTACTTTTTGAAAATTGTGTATACAGACATACTTTTGTATGATGGAATGACTGTACATAAGATGAACTGAGTATTTTAAAAGAGGCACACGCCAGCACACCAATCCCGTCCCCTCCTCTCGCCCTTCTCCCTCTGTTCTCTGCTTCTCGGTCAGAAAGAAAGGAAGCGTTGGTTCATGTTTTCCTGTATGTCCTGTCTCTCCCGCTGCTCATGTGTTTGGTGACCCGCATTGTCTCCAGCAGGAATTGTCCCCAGCGCCTGTTAGGCCCTGACCTCTGACCTCCTGCCCTGACCGGCTCCTGGGGTGCGGGATGGATATGTGTTGCCAGAGGAACTTTTTTGAGGCAAGATTAACCATGTCTACAGACCCTAAATTGGGACTTGACACCCCCTCCTACCTGACCAGTGCTCCTCCACTATGAATTCCCTCCTGTTCTTACTCCCGAACCCTGAACGCCCCTCTGAAGCTCGAGTGACGGCACGAGAACTGAGGAACCTGAGAAAAGCCTTAAAACAACAATGTCCATCTCTCCCTCCAGCAGATTCTCTCCATTTCTTCCCCAATTATGCCCTCACGGCTCACATGCAGGCACACAAACACACATATATGCACACATAAAACTCTGGGATTTAAAAAAAAGAACAAATTGTGGAATTTATACGAGGACAGAAGCAGGAGGTGTCCGTGGGAGTCTCATGGCAGATTTGGACACTTTTTAGTGTTTTTTCTAGTGTGGACTCTGAGTGGGTCTGAAATGGACTTGATACCTGTGCTCTAAATGGACTGGAATCCATTTTACACAGACTGAGATGGGTGGCCAGTGGGAAGACAAATGAATGATCTATTCTGTTGTACAGATTTACAGTGTTTATTATGTGAAAATGTCTATCTGTGGCGCTCGCTGTCTTTAGCTGTCGGGTGAGATTTGAAATTATATCGCCACATGCTTTTACACTTCGGTTCCAGCATTTTGTCATTGAATGTTTTATTTTGTGTCGCTTTTATTTTTATTGAATGCTTTGAACATTCAACTTTATCTCTCTGTGTTATTTCCTCTCATTTTGCCTTTTTCCAGTCTGTGGCCAGGTCATTTTCCTCAAAATGTAGAAAGTCATTGAATATATTTCATATTTTATTCACTGACTTTTTTTTCCCTCCCCCATGTTGTTGCTAATTTAGGCCTGCTTTTTTATGTACTTTCAGATATACAAAAGTTATTTATTTTCCTTTTTGTGTGATCATATGGCAATAATGAACTTTTTTCATTTAAAATCCATGCAGAGCAATGTTTATGTCTATATTTCTGGGTTTCAATGGAGAAAAAAATGACTTGTAGTATATGTTTAATACTTACCAGTAATTTATGAATGTAGACTAGCCTCTTTATCTTCTATTGTTATTTGTCAGTTTCATATTTTGCGAGCGGACGGCGGTTTGTGAAAAAATAATTGAAAAAAAAATACAACTGAAGCATTTTTCTTGTAAATAGAGGAATCTGGGTAAATTCTTACATGACCACAGAGGGAATCCCACTTTGTGATTTTAACATTGTATTACTGTGTGCATGTCAGGTACTGGCTTTTATTTGCATGATATTAATGTGATTGTTCTTTAAAAACGTCTCTTTCTCTTCACCTGTTTTCTCTTTCTTCACCACCAGTGTCGTTTTTATTCCTGTTTTTGCTTTTTGTTCTGCGATTTTTTTCCTGCCCTCCCTGTTGCTGTTTTATTCTTGTTTGTGCACAAGTTTGAAATGCTTCCACTGTACTGTACCTCTTTCGAAGGGGCCTAGAGCTCTCCTCTCACACTAAACAGAAGGAACATGCAGGGGACATTGATTTTAATCAAAAAGAAATAAAGCAATACCGACCTACTGTCATACTTCCTCTTTTATACTACAGAAGAAAATATATCACCGGGTGAAATGTTTGGATTTGAGCTGTAGACACATAACAGAGCAAAACGATCCCCTGTAACAGAGCTGAGTGATTTCAGTACAAAACAAATAAACTCCTTCATTTACAAGGCATGTGTGGTGTTTTTTTGTGTGAGCAAACCTCCCTTCATCCATTATTTTGAACTTATTTTCTAAACTTTACAAGAAAAGCACAGATCCCTCTGCGCGAGGGGCCCAGAGCTGCTTTCTGACAGCACACGGGCACATGATGAAGGTGGAGCTTTAAGCTGCTTTCACACTGGATGCGAAACAAATTTTTCGCACGACAGATCTTGACGGGGGGGTTTCGGGGTGTTTCCGGTTGTGGAGGGCCGATGAATATTCAGGTTACATCAGTTATATCAGTTACCCAGACTAATTGAGCCAATAGGTTGTATACAAAAATATAGATTTGCACAGATTAACTCAAAGAAAAATGTTTTATGTAGGGAGACAAGAACAGTCTTTGGTTGTCATCAATGATAATTTAAAGAATTGCAGCAGAAAAGTCAGATTTCATAAATGGTTTGGTTAATTAAGATAATTGTCTAATTTAGGGCCAGAAGTGCTAATGAAAAGTGGAGTGAAAACTAGGAACAGATACGGCCCTCATTGCCCACCTCTGAGCTACAGTATTGTGTGTGTATGTCACCCTCTGAATCTGAGTCGTCTTGTGCTCGGGCACTCGGATTACTGGCACACACACACACACACACACACATTACAAAGGGTGGCATGGAAGTATTACTGTGATTCAAATGTCATAGCAACACACACTCATTTTGTTTGAGAGGTATTTCTTCTCAGTGATATTCTGAGGACATCTTGAGGACAAAGTGTAGCATTGCAGATATCCGTTCCATTTTCCCTTTGTGCACCAACACGCACAGACTGCGCACACACAAATACGCACAAACCACACACACGCACACACATGCATGAAACACACACACACACACATATAAACCCCACACACGCGCACACACACACACACACACACACACGTTGGGTTTTAATGTCTGGTGAGGCCATTCCATAAACTTGCATTCATTCCCTAACCCCTTTCCCTGACCTTAAAGGTGACATAGAATCAAAAACCGTTTTTACCTTGTCTATAGCGATAGTCTACCCGCATTCCAGAACATACGAAAAGTGCCAGACATTCTGAACATCTCCGTTTCATAGATATTCCTCTTTTAAAAATGACCGCCAGAAAACAGGCCAATCTTAGCAACGGATACATATGATGTCACATGTATCTCACTGCCCCCCCCCCACTCTCATTCCGTTTCCTCCCCTTCAAAATAATAATTAGCATACACGTCTTTATGCAATTCCATTGCTTCCAATCCCTCAGTAAAGACAAACATGAGAATTCCAGAGTCATAATCGATTTCCGTGTCACTAGTGCGGAAATCCACCATAATGCACGTGAAACAGATTAACTTAATGCACAAGGACTTAAATTCCGCCAATGAATTTCTTCAGTGCGCTTTGATTGAATATTTGCTGACTACGGCACAGGAACACCAATGCGAGAGACTCACTCCAAATGCGTAAGCCTTGGCAGCCCTGGTTATTACGTTTGAAAAAAAAAAAAAAAAAAACATTCAAAAATACTTACCATTCAGAAACGTTTAAATCTAGCCTTTGCTGGACTGGTTCTTCCTCCAATTCAGTGTCCTCATCCGATTCGGGCTCAAACATATAAGGCTGAATCTCTGAATATGCCATAGCTGCATAAAGTTGGTCTGTCCGTGTTCCAAAGCTGGCGAGTGTTTTCCATTTTTCCTACTGGTCTGGGTGAAGTTAAATTCTTTTGAGTGGCAGCAAAGCCAGCCAATCAGCGTAAAGTGCTTGCATTTCATAATGAGGTTGCCAGTTAAGCCCGAAAAGGTCGCCAAATAGGTGCAAAACAACGCGTTCAAAATCCCCCACCCTAACATAGCTTTTTAAAAGAGGTTTTTAGGAAGCTTCTGAGGCATTACAGACCCACGAAAATTTTGTTGTCTATATATCACATCATAGAACAAGGATAAATACCCCGTTTAACCATTCTATGTCTCCTTTAACCTTACCCTACATACAGCAGTACATACCTAACCTTAACCTAACCCTAAAATAGCTCAATTTTCTCATGGAGACCTGAAAATGTATTTAAGTTTAAATAAATCTGGAACTCGATGTCTCATGGAGACATTTTGTCCATACAAGTGTAGGTAGACATGGACCACAGGCACACACACACACACACACACAGATTTCGGTCCAAATCAGAAATATTCTGCCCTCTCCCACTTTCCCCGGCCACTTTGACTTAGGAGGATGTTACACAAACCAGAAATAGAAGAGTACTGATGCCAGATGCATAATTGTCATCATATTTGTATGGCAGTGCTCTTGTGCTTGCCGAGTTGCAAGTTCGCAACTGGCCTGTCCTGAAACATGCACAATGTATGCATCATGCAGAACGGTCCGATAAACGGCCAGCAGTCAGGCTGCCGCTGTTCCTGGTTTAATCGCGATTCCCAAGCCATGTAGCAATGGGAGAAGTTTTGATGACTCTGACTCGCTGAAAACGATGTTCCTCTCTTGCTAACTTCATACATGCCAACTCTACCGCTTTTGGTGGTAGACTACTGCTTTTGGGGCGTTTCATTCTGAAAAAAATGCCCCAAAAGCGGAAGTCTACCGCCAAAAGTGGTAGTGTTGGCATGTATGCAACTTAACCTGCTGTAATATGAACTTCTTTGATATGTTTGGCAGCCCTTTTCTACGTCCCAACAGTACCATCAGATTTCTGGGAGATTTAAATGGATAGCTCATTACCCGGCTAGCTCAAGAACAATCGGCAAGCACAAGAGCAATCGCTGTCAGCTAGCTAGCTTGTGAAGCTAGGCCAAAAACCGAATCACAGTGATTAAGTATAAAAATGATGACAAACATTTCCCCTAACTAGCATCAGCAGGGTGGGAAGACAGATACCGTTTTATCTGGAGTAATGTAATACGCTATAGCACGCATGGAAGGATAATGCTGCTTTAAGTAGTTATCAAATAACATGTCTCAGGCTGAACTGTCAGTTTGTTCTTTAGGTAAAAGAAGCTGCTAATCAATGGTGAAAGAGGTCATGTGTGTGAGATGGCGTTGAAAGTGACAAATCAGAGCTGTAAGAGCTTCTCCAGAAGGCATCATAGCTAGCTAGCTGTGCCTAAGCGATTGCTTTTAGACTCACTAGCAAGCTAGTTAACATCTCTGAAATCTACAAGCACACTTGGGTTGCAGTTGCACAACACTGCCGCAAAGCCTCGGATAAGTTCATGCATATTACAGCTAGGTCAGTTAATAGAGTTGGGGCAAAAATCAAATCATATCGCTTTAATGTGATGATCATTTACAAAGATTTTTCTTAGTTAACGTTAGCTAGCATGCTAGCTGCCGAGATGACTACATCCGAAGGGCAACGTAGCCTAATGCGCGATGGCACACAATTCATAGCAGCCTAGCCATCATGGCATTATCAGTAAGCCTCCGTGCGTACAAGCGCTACCCAGAAGCTGATTGGTTGGTATGCAAATGAGGAACATGGTTTTCATTTGCGCAGCTAATGAGTGACGTCCTAGCGGAAGACCCGCCTTGATGAGACGCTGACAGATTGCAATTTAATTTTCATTGTGTCCCAAAAAGAGCGTGGTGACATGTATTTGAAAATACAATGGACTGGGAGGCGCTGTTTCCCTTACTGCATTTGAATATTGTCCCATGTATTGCAGGATAAGTCGTTGAAAATAAAATGTCAAATGTCGTCATCATTATTACATCATTATTATTTCCAAGTGATTAGAAAACAGCATTTTCATCATCATGTTGACCCTAAAAGAGCGTGATGACATGTATATGTAAATGCAATAGACTGGGAGAGCTGTTTATCTTATTGCATTTGAATATTGTCCTCAGTAGAGCAAGTTCAGTCTTTGCAAATTAAATGTTGAATGCCATTTTCAATATCATTTTCAAATAGTCAGAAAATAGCATTTACATTTTCATGTTGACCCTAAAAGAGCGTGTTGACATGTAAATGTAAATGCAATAGGCTGAGGGCGCGGTTTTGCTTATTGCACTTGAATATTGTCCACTGTATTGCGGAGCATGACTTTGAAAATGAAATGTCAAACAGCTTTTCATTATCATTTGAATACAGTCATAGATTTCCCAAATGTGTACGTGAAAATGAAAGTGATAATTGGATTAATGCATTTTCAATTTAATATTGTCTCAAATAACTCATTCATAAGTGGAAAATCATAATGCAATAGTGGGATTGCATTTTCATTTGAATATTGTCCACTATGGGCTTCCATAGCATAACCCTGCTCAAAATAGCATCAGCATTGGCATACTAACATTAGCAATAGCAGTTTAGCATGCTTGCATTAACATTAATAGCAGCTTAACATTAACATTAACTGCAAACAGTAGGATCCTCAAGCAAAAATTTGCATTAACTTGTTAGTCAGCCAATATCAGCATAAGTATGCTAACAGTAACATTAGCATGATGTACACATAAGCATTAGCTTGCTAACATTAGGTTTAGCATATTGGCAACATTAGCATTAGTTTTCAAAAATCAGCATTTGCATATTATTTTGCAAACTTTAGGATCGTCATCTTATCGTTCGCATTAGCATTTGCAGGCTATAATTTGCTTTTGCATCTTAGCTTGGTAAAATTATCATTAGAAAGCTATTTCTAGCATTGAAATTTGCAAGCTATCATCATCATTAGTCATTTTATCCATGCTAACATTAACAACAGTATACTGAGATTAGCATTACCTTTTATTATGCTGATCTCAGCTTAAGCATGCTAACAGTAGAATTTGCAGTAGCATGCTAACATTAGCATTGGAAACTTTGCAAAAATGAGCATCAGCATGCCATAATTAGTATTAGCATGTTATTTTGTAGACATTGTTTTATACATGCCGTTAGCATCAACAAGCGATAATTTTCTTTAGCACGATAGCATGCTAATTTTATCAGTAGCATGTTAGCTCTCAAACGTGAGCTTTGGCATTAGCATGAGAGGATGTTACCGGTAGCATTAGCATGTCAGCATGCTAAGGTTAACATTAACATGCTAGAATGATAACAAAAGCATTAGCATATAAGCATGATAGCATTAGCATTGGTTTGTTAGCATGCTAGCATTAACATTAATTTTAGCATGTAATTTTGCCAATGACAGCATCAGCTGTTGTATGTTAACATGCCAACATTTGCAGTATTTGCTTGTTAGAATGCAGTGTTAGCATGCACGCCTGCTATTATTTGCAGTAGTGTTTTAGCATGCAAACATTTGTATCAGTATAGAGGTATGCTAAAATTAGCGTTAGATTATAAGCAAGTCAATATTAGCAGTAGCATGCAAACATTAGCATTAGCCAGTTATTTTGCTAACATTTGTGTAAGCATGCTAAAATATTCTTCCATTAGCCTTGTTTAATCTTCAGTATTTTAGCGTTTAATTTTTAAGCATGTCATTATGTCAGCAATGTCAGTGTTTTACCATTAAAGGTAAGTTTGACGAATAACATTTAAACATTTTCACATACATGCAGAGAAAACTCTTGGTCATTCTTTGAAACAGGCTTCTTATGTTCTTTTATCTTCATCTACTATCAATACTTGATGTACACCATGATTGCTGAAGAAAATCTCTTAACCCTCTCCTGAGATACTGATCTGCCATAGAGTCCCATTGAAAATTAGTTCTTTGTTTGTCGGATTTCCTGATTTCCTGCCTGTCAGGAAGTGATGTTACAAGGTTAGGCTGCAAAGCGCTGTTGTACTGTAGATCGTAATTGCTGCATGATGTGCGTATGACCATGGGAACGAGAGCGCATCACTGATGTTGGTCTGTCTCTCCAAAACAAGAGCTAGCAACCTGCATCAAGAGACAGAGCACTTTTTTTTACTGTTCTCATTCATGCAAAACTGGTCAAAAGGGCATGGAAACGGACTGTGCAGCTGATTTTGTGAACGTTGCCTTCCTTCTATTTGCGCTTTGTAGCCTGTGTTCAGAGGAATATATGTTTTCTCCTCCTACTTGGCCATTGTAATTGGCTAAAGTGTGTGAGCAGGCGGAGTGAAACAAGGTTGCTTTGCACAACACGTGTTGTGTGTGTGTGAGAAACATCAATATCATTTTTCAAAATACAATATTTTTAATAATTCACTGATGAATGGGCAGTGAGGAGGAAGAGACGCATTTTTTAAATTGTTATTTTTAATTTGACAGCACATGTATGTGTCAGTCCGTGAGCGAAACCAAGGAAACGCCAGTAACTGTTGCTTAAGCTGAATGTGACCGGGCAAATCATTCGGATTGTATAAATGATTTCCTCAACAAGAAAAATGGCTTGTGAGGCTTAAAATACATCCTGAGCAAGAACTGCAAGCAAAGCAGCACAATTTCATTCACACAGATAGAAAGCTCATTGGCTGTTATCAGCTCCCTTAAAGAAACAGTGAATGCACTAAGTTACACCATTGTATCGAAGGGACACTTTGCAAATCTCAAACCCAATTTTGAGATAGTTCACCATACGTTTCAAGAGATGAAAAAATTTTGAAGATCTTCGAGTATTCAGTGTTTATCTTGATAACCCGTGCACTCTAGTTTATTTCAGCCACTTTGTCATTGAGATTGCTAATTGTTTCATACTTTTGAGTTGTTATTTTTCCTATTTTCATCCTAGCGTGTTCCTGATGAAATATTTCATTTATAATATTGCATTCTTCTGGATGGAAAGCTATATTTATTTTTTATTTTTGCAGGGTTTTGACATGGTCCTACAACAGCAGAGTGACACTCAAGATTTTTTCCTTTACACGGAATACACTCTTTGTGGAGCAACTGCTTGAACATTTGCTAGAGACAAAACTTTTTAGTCTAGCAAGGAGGTAAGCTAAAACAGCAACATTTTCTGCAATTAAAGGAACTTTACCCAAGTCGTCTCTTCTGGTATTGCCTCTTCGTTCGTTGCAATTAATTCAAAGTAAATCTGTATAGTTGTCTTATTACCTCGCCCGTGACGGAGTCAGTGCGGTTTGTTTGTCTGTTTGTTTGTGTGTGTGTTAACAATCTAGCACTGATTGACTTTAGACTTTCAGAGTAAGTGGGCAGTGGTCCTTAGATTACCTTAATACATTTTGGGGGTGATCGGGTCAAGTTCGAGGTCAAGGTCATCGGAAATGTCACTTTGTTCAAATTCATCACATTGATGTTGAACCAAAAAATGTGCATCTTTCAAGTCTGCTTCCAAAGATATGCTGCATGATGGGGCAGCTTCTATAGTCTCCATAGCGGCTGGGGGTTAAATGTCAGGGGGGTTAAGGTCATCGGTGAAAATAATATATTTTCCATTATAACTCAAAAATGTTTGCAGATAGACTGATGTTTACTGTTAAATGCATATTGGAACTCCTATTTGGGCGTCTATTTGACAACATGACTTTAGATCTTTGGTGACATTACAAGGTCAAGCTGAAGGTCACGGAGATTCAAAGGGCTATGCATAGAAAACGGTTGAGGTCACACTTGTAAAATTAAGTCCGCATCAGAAGCACTAAAATAAGTGCTGGTAGATGAGGTTAGTTTTGCCTGGCAACACTTATTATCATTGTTACAGTTAGCAAAAGCCAGACAGGAGAATACTTTGAAATCCCTTTGAAACACAAAGTTGAAAACAGCCAGGAAAATCTCCCACTAAATTTTGTGACCTTCTCAAATCTTAACAGATTACTAAAGTTCATATCATTGGGACATAACTGCATTAGAGTCCGCCTCTGACATTAACGGGGCACAGTCATAACATGCTCATGTGTGAACTGAGAAGGTGATCTTAAGCGCATGTGCGCATGTCATTTTACTCGCTTAAAATCGCCTTCTCCATTGTCTCAGTAGTCATTTCCCAAAATCTGCATTAGTGACAGTCAGGAGAGACAGCAGCCTGGGGTTAGCATGGTGAATTGTGGGTACTTTCATAGCTTCAAGTCAACACCTCACTTTTACCTGGAACATAATTCTAATACCTAATCTTTAAAACAAACCTAGTCCTAACCATAAGCACAATCATAACCTCTGACCTAAACTGAGCCCTTGGGCCAGAATTAAGCTTTTTGATCAAGAAAATTTCTTTTCAATTTAATCAAAAAAGAAGATTAATTTAATGCTGTTCACACATGTGAAGCAGGGGTCTTGCACACTGTCCACAGATTTATTAAATCATAGTTTGAGTTTGATGTAGTGCTGCAGGATAGAGGCTCCCAGTGCAGAACTGTCCCTGTGTTTATTAGCTTTGAGAAAGATGCTAAATTCAACCAGGTTGGTACATTCAGGTTATTGCTGAGGTGACTTTACCCTACAAGACTGCAACTGCTGAGAGATCTTATCTTAATTATATTATTATAATTATACTATTATATACATACAAGCCTTTACAATTATTATATCATCAGTGATAAACTTGTGATAGGAGGAAAACTTGTGAAATCTCATGATAGGAGGTTCACTTCAGCCAAAATGTGATTTTTAAAAGTAGCACATGTGCAAAGAAGATTGCGATAATCACAAGCGATAATTACAGATGGTATCTTTATTCAGCTACAAGGGCTGCCCGCCAGTTGGAATGTGGTAACAGCAGCCGACCCACTGAGACCAAATAGCAAAGGGCAACAGCATTGTGCTGCTAATAAATGAAGACCACAAAGGAAAAATTATCAGAGTCCAACTTTAGCATTTTTGTATATTTTATATTGTATATTATTATAATATTTATACATTGTAATAATATATAATAATACTATATATTATTTTAATACTTTATAGATTTTAATATTTTTTGCATATTTTTTCAGTGCTTTGTTTATAAGATTGTTTTGAATTTTTAATTCATCATTTCTCCACCATGTGAAAATGTGACTCTGATCATTTTTCCATTGTGGTCTTCAAATATTTACTGAAAAATGCATAGCTGGTGCATTTAAATGCTGCTCTGTTTTTAAAATGCCTTTTAAATAAAGATGATGCACCAGAGCAAATAAAAAAAGAAATGAGGAAACTAGAGGCCATGGACAACCCTTCTGGTCAAATTATTTTACATTATTCACCAGGAATACAGGAATATCATACAGAGCATCACTGTCGTACTTAAATAGAACAAAATTTCTGCTTTAAATAGGAAAAAAATTGTATCCAAAATACCATTTCTTCTCTGAGCCAAAAAACAGCCACACACATACACACACACACTCACACACAGGCGCGCAGCGTTTTTCCAAAATCAGCCTTCAATCTCTGGCATTGAGTTCCTTAAGAGGGGGTGCCTTCTTTCGTCCAGGATCATAGTGTCCCTCCTTTCCACCAGAGGGCAGCAGTGTCACAGTCTACTGAACAACGTTTTTCACCTGAACACAAAGTCCCTCCCCAGATTCTCAGCCTGCAGTGGGGAGGTAAATTACAGGCAGTATCAGTACATTAGGCTGAACTGGAGCAGGATCAGCACACAGATATAAATGTGCTGTGCGTCTCTGTGTGTTAGGCTGTGTCTCAGACATGTGAGGTGATGTACAGAGACCGCAGCCTTTGAGCCAGTGTCGCCTCCAGCTCTTCCAGCAGCGAGTCCTGTCCGAGACCCCGGCGAGCCCCCGAACCCAGGACCAGCCTGCGAAACGCTTCCCTCTCCAAGAGCCCCGCCATGTTCCGCAGGAAGTAGCCCTCGCAGAACGCAACCAGATCCTCGGCCCTGTGAGCCTGAGAGAACACATCACAGGTTCCACAGTCATATTAACCTGAAGAGTGAGGTCTACTATTGTAGAGATCAGAGCTCTCATTTATAAACACAGATAATAATGCATATGCCAATTTCTTTGCAGAATTCAGGTTTATGAAATTGATTATTGAAGGTGGCAATGAGAACTGTGTCAAAAATTATGATGATGTGCAAAACACCAAAAATGACATTTGACCCAACAAATGAAACTGTTTTGCAAAAGGTTAAGAGATACATGATCTTTAATTCCTCCAGTCCTAATAAATCTCCTTGTTCAAACAAATTCACACATTTTTCTTTATATGGATCAGTGCTGCATGAAACCTGAGACAACAGGCCGATGTTCATGATCAGAACGTTGTACTTCAGTTTGTTTAGTGTTTGGCAGATCAGTACTTTGAAATTTTAATTAAAACTGATTTGTTAAAGCTGGGTTGAGTTCTATTGGCAGATTCCCCTGAAAAGTGATAAAATGATATGAACTTTGACCTCATACCCCCCCGGGGCATGGACACGCCTCACCTTGGCAGTTCGATAGATGCTCACGGCGTTGTCCACATCAATGATCTGTGTGCACTGGATTTCACAGTGTCTCTGCAGCGCCCCCAGCTGGAATAAACTAGCTGCTGCCAGCAACTGTACAAGAGCAGAGTGATATTGACCTCGACTGACACAGCGTTCTGCTGTCCTGTTTTACTGCCATTAAACCACAGTGCATTTCAGTGCTCACAGAATCCTCACTGCCTCTAATGCTAATGTGTTTGCATTAGAAATACTACAAAACATATCCTCCCCATCTGAATACATCACACAATAATTAGCTTTTATAACCCATTCAATTTGCAGTAACCTGAATTAATATCACAAGGCAGTGTCCGCACGTTTTGATCAGATCAGCGGTGAAACTGGTCTGTAAGCTTTCGACCGTCTGTTGCCTCTCTCACCTCCAGTACCTCAGACACGGAGCCCCTCACACACTCCGCACCGCCGCAGTACAGGAAACTCATCATCATCTGAAACACACAGGAAATGAGAGACATCAGGGGGCGGGGCCAAGTGTGATGGAAAGGACAAGGCAGCCACTCACGGGACCTCTAAACAATGGTCCCCAATGCCCAGCGTTAACATTAAGAAACATTAAGAAATCTATTTTTAAACATTTGAAAAAACAATTCATTCATTCATTCATAAATAACCCGGAATGCGCACTCACACTAACTGGGTAGTCCCATCACTAAGACACCAGGCACTGGTTATTTGGACGATATAAAAAACACTAGAAGTACGGTATGGTCATTATGTTTGAATGAGTGCATCTTCAAACCCACTTACAGCTGCCAAATTATAAAGTGAACCAGAGCACACAAATAATCTCTGTGACACACCTTTTCTTTAAAATCCATCCATAGGTGCATGAGAAAGAGTTAAAGTTAGGGATTTCAGTACTGAGAATGAAGGGTGTAGTTTACAAAGCAGAATAACGGTGTCGGGCGTATTGAGAAAGCATGAATCACTTATTTTTGCGCTTGTCTTTTTACCAGAGTTGGCAGGGCGCATGATTTTATGCAGAGCAGTTATTCTGCTAACTCAGTAATCCTGCTTTATGAAACAGGACATGTGCCGTGATAGAGAGTCATCTCGCTGCCCTCAGGGAACCCGTGTCCTAAATTCACCTGGAAAATGTCGTATTTGACGTCACTGATCTGGATGGTCCTGCCGTCAGCACTTTCATCTGACCCACAGGAACTCAGCAGAGACTTAAACCTGAGGGTGAGATCAACACAGAGAAAAGCAGCTGGGATTCAGCACCTGTCGGAGATGCGCTCTGAGATATGAAACTGATTCTAGCTGGTGAGTTGCTGGCGAAAAGTGTCTACACTAGCAGGGTCAGCTGTAGATTAAAATACAGGTCAAATAGATCATACACTTCTCAGCTGTTTTCCAGCGGGGTGACACAGCAGAGGTGCCAAAAACATGGCTTAAATCAGCAAGACCAGCTTTGAGCTGTTATTTTCTGGCTGTTGTGTCGTACTGTACCTCTCCGAGGCAGTGATCAGCAGGACCCTGTGGCCGTAAAACGGACGACCCTCCACCAGGAATGTCACGTCTGACATCTCGCTGTTATTCAGGAAGTGCGGATCTGCGTACAGAGGCCAATCATTCAGCCGGTTTCAATGTCTGAGATTTTGATGACAATCTCATGCTTAATGAGCATTACTACTGCATATGTGAGTAAAAAAACTGCGCATTAAAAATTGTATGTAAAAAAATAAAAGCAATACATCCTGAAATCATTACTTTAACAGAACATCAAATCGACAAACAATACAGCTGTGATGTCCATGAAGCATGATCCAGTTTAACAGCGATCAACAAAATCATTGTTATTTTAACATGACTGCTCCGAGATATAATTAATCTGTTCAAATCTCATCATAACACAGCCCACACTAAACCTCTTTGTCTGTCCTGAGTAACAATCCAAGGTAAAGAATCCAAGGAAAATTTTACTGAAAATGTTAAGTGTCAGACAATTCCTGAAGGCCTTGATATTTGATTGGTTTGTTTATGTGTGTATTGTGTGCATACAGTGAGTTAGAAGAAACTCTGCGGTACCGAGCTGTGCTGATAGGGTCGCTGTCCCCTCACTGACAGCCGGTACAGGAGCAGACCCATAGCAGTGACTGAGGACCGCGCCCAGCTGCAGAGTAATGCTGTCATTCTGCAGGAATCACAACCAAACTACATCAGTACAGGCACTGGAACTCACACAGTGAATAATTCACAACATGTGTTTAGGGAGAATCGCCCCGCTTCTAAGACTTAAGATTTGAGAGGAAAGCCAGAAAATATAACTGCAAATGAAAATATAAACAGCTAATATAAACAGTGATGTCACAGGTCACCAAGGCAGATTTATGATTAAGAATAATAATAATAATAATAATAATATTTATTGACCCCCATGACTGGGGAAAGATAAAATACAGCACATAAAATAGGCTACATGTAGCATAAAATTGACAATAGATTTCATATTTATCAGAACTGAACTCTCAGCAGCTGGCACGCCATCAGGTGTGGGCCAGACCCAGGGGCTTGGTAGTCCTCGCGATGGAGCAGGTTAAAGAGTGAGTCAACCACTCCGTCCTCGCCATCGCGCCGGCCACCCAGCCACACCCGGGGCACCCCACCCGGGGCGCCCCACCCAAAGCAATGCCAGCGGCCGAGAGATCATACCCAAGGACACGATCGAGAATAGTGCCCTTAACTCTTTGACCAGTAGACAGATACTTAGATAGGGCAGCGATGTTGAACTGATGAGCCGGGGAATCATATTTAAATATTCTGGCATACAGAGACACAGTGTTTCTCCAAATAATATCCGTTCTTTTGGGGATATCCAGGGCAACTAGGAGTTTAGAATACCGAGAGCGCCCCCCAATGATTATCAACAGAATACAACAGAAAGACGGCACACTGGTTTCATCTTCGATTAGCACTAGAATTTTCCCACAGGTCTGAGAGTAGGAGTGAGTAATATAATGAATATAATCAGGACTGAGAGCAGGAGTGAGTAATATAATGAATATAATCAGGCCTGAGCGCAGGAGTGAGTAATATAATGAATATAATCAGGCCTGAGAGTAGGAGTGAGTAATATAATGAATAAAATCAGGCCTGAGAGAAGGAGTGAGTAATATAATGAATATAATCAGGCCTGAGAGCAGGAGTGAGTAATATAATGAATATAATCAGGCCTGAGAATAGGGCATATAATCAGGACTGAGAGCAGGAGTGAGTAATATAATGAATATAATCAGGCCTGAGAGCAGGAGTGAGTAATATAATGAATATAATCAGGCCTGAGAGCAGGAATGAGTAATATAATGAATATAATCAGGACTGAGAGCAGGAGTGAGTAATATAATGAATATAATCAGGTCTGAGAGCAGGAGTGAGTAATATAACGAATATAATCAGGCCTGAGCGCAGGAGTGAGTAATATAATGAATATAATCAGGTCTGAGAGCAGGAGTGAGTAATATAATGAATATAATCAGGCCTGAGAGTAGGAGTGAGTAATATAATGAATATAATCAGGACTGAGAGCAGGAGTGAGTAATATAATGAATATAATCAGGCCTGAGAGTAGGAATGAGTAATATAATGTATATAATCAGGCCTGAGTGCAGGAGTGAGTAATATAATGAATACAATCAGGCCTGAGTGCAGGAGTGAGTAATATAATGTATATAATCAGGTCTGAGAGCAGGAGTGAGTAATATAATGAATATAATCAGGCCTGAGAGCAGGTGTGAGTAATATAATGAATATAATCAGGCCTGAGAGCAGGAGTGAGTAATATAATGAATATAATCAGGACTGAGAGCAGGAGTGAGTAATATAATGAATACAATCAGGCCTGAGTGCAGGAGTGAGTAATATAATGTATATAATCAGGTCTGAGAGCAGGAGTGAGTAATATAATGAATATAATCAGGTCTGAGAGCAGGAGTGAGTAATATAATGTATATAATCAGGCCTGAGTGCAGGAGTGAGTAATATAATGGATATAATCAGGCCTGAGCGCAGGAGTGAGTAATATAATGAATATAATCAGGTCTGAGAGCAGGAGTGAGTAATATAATGAATATAATCAGGCCTGAGAGCAGGAGTGAGTAATATAATGAATATAATCAGGCCTGAGAGCAGGAGTGAGTAATATAATGAATATAATCAGGTCTGAGAGCAGGAGTGAGTAATATAATGAATATAATCAGGCCTGAGAGCTGGAGTGAGTAATATAATGAATATAATCAGGACTGAGAGCAGGAGTGAGTAATATAATAAATATAATCAGGCCTGAGAGTAGGAGTGAGTAATATAATGAATATAATCAGGACTGAGAGCAGGAGTGAGTAATATAATGAATATAATCAGGACTGAGAGCAGGAGTGAGTAATATAATGAATATAATCAGGACTGAGAGCAGGAGTGAGTAATATAATGTATATAATCAGGCCTGAGTGCAGGAGTGAGTAATATAATGTATATAATCAGGTCTGAGAGCAGGAGTGAGTAATATAATGTATATAATCAGGACTGAGAGAAGGAGTGAGTAATATAATGAATATAATCAGGACTGAGAGAAGGAGTGAGTAATATAATGAATATAATCAGGTCTGAGAGCAGGAGTGAGTAATATAATGAATATAATCAGGACTGAGAGCAGGAGTGAGTTATATAATATATATATAATCAGGCCTGAGTGCAGGAGTGAGTAATATAATAAATATAATCAGGCCTGAGAGTAGAAGTGAGTAATATAATGAATATAATCAGGTCTGAGAGCAGGAGTGAGTAATATAATGAATATAATCAGGACTGAGAGCAGGAGTGAGTTATATAATATATATATATAATCAGGCCTGAGAGTAGGAGTGAGTAATATAATGAATATAATCAGGACTGAGAGCAGGAGTGAGTGATATAATGAATACAATCAGGCCTGAGAACAGGAGTGAGTAATATAATGAATATAATCAGGCCTGAGAGTAGGAGTGAGTAATATAATGTATATAATCAGGCCTGAGCGCCAGAGTGAGTAATATAATGAATATAATCAGGACTGAGAGCAGGAGTGAGTTATATAATATATATATATATATATATATATATATATATATATATATATATATATAATCAGGCCTGAGCGCAGGAGTGAGTAATATAATAAATATAATCAGGACTGAGAGCAGGAGTGAGTAATATAATGAATATAATCAGGCCTGAGTGCAGGAGTGAGTAATATAATGAATATAATCAGGCCTGAGAGCAGGAGTGAGTAATATAATGAATATAATCAGGCCTGAGAGCAGGAGTGAGTAATATAATGAATATAATCAGGCCTGAGAGCAGGAGTGAGTAATATAATGTATGTAATCAGGCCTGAGTGCAGGAGTGAGTAATATAATGAATATAATCAGGTCTGAGAGCAGGAGTGAGTAATATAATGTATATAATCAGGTCTGAGAGCAGGAGTGAGTAATATAATATATATAATCAGGCCTGAGAGCAGGAGTGAGTAATATAATGAATATATTCCACACCTTGCTGGCCCTCAGGATGGAGAAGAGGAGAGGCAGCCCCACACACACGAGCTCCTCGCAGTACTCCTCCTCCCGGATGGAGCTGAACTCTCGAAGGAGAGAGAGGAGCACAGCGGGTCGACCCTGCAGCTGAGCGCAACGCAGCGACTCCAGCCACACGTGCAACTTCCAGGGAACACCTGAGATACACAGAATACACAGCACTTACACACAAGCTACACACAGAAAACTCTCATTCATACAGCTGAGTTACACAGAATATAGAGCAGAGTCATTTACACTCCTGAGTAACACTGAATATAAAGCTACATATGAGTTACACAGAACACACTGCCCTCTCATTTTAACACCCGTATCTTGCAGAACATGTGCTCACACATAAGCCAGTATCCCTCATTTAAGGGCAGTAACATGATGCTGAAGAGGTTATAAATATGCGTAAAAATATAATAAAATGCCGCCATGATAGTTTTAATCACAATTGCCAAGTCTAAAAAAAATCATAAACATTAGATGGCAGCTGGTTTGGCTCACTCAGTACCAGTACTGCTTGCAGCGCAAGAGTGACCCATATAGCTCTGGATCTAATCCAGCTGTGGCCAGCATAATTGGCCTTGTGCCGCTCAGGGATATGGGAGGGATGCAGTCAGTTTGGGTTAGCATAATCCGCTGCTCAAGTGCCTCCTACTGGCCATCTGCGTGCTCATCAGTTACACTCAGAGGGAGCACAGGCTCGGGCTTCCTGCCCTCTCGGTTTGCGCGTGAGGTCTCAAGCTGTGAGTGTAAAGATGTGGCGGGAGGCAGCCGTGTGTTGCAAAGGAGAACCACAAACTGTCTGCACTCTTCCGAGACGGCAGCTTCAGTTGCGTACGAGCTAGCCTAGACAGTTTGCTGATTGGACATTCCAGATTTGGGTGAGATTGGAGAAGCCAAATTGAAAAAAAAAAAAAAAAAAAAAAAAACAGAAAAAGAAGCTTTCCTTTTTTCACAAATATTTCAAGCCTTTCTTAATAGGGAGGGATTCTCATGCAGTGTGAGATACGCTGCAGAATATGGTGAACAGGTGACCTGCCCAGGGTCCGTCAGCCTTCCACTGTCATACCCAGTGTTCGCAGTTCCATGGTGACGTCCAGGTACCCGTGTTCAGCGCTGTAGTACATCGCCTCCTGCAGGGCTTTCCTGCGGGTGCGGCACAGCCTAATGCCCCCTCCATTCGAGATGCTGCCAGGGCTGGGGGGCGGTCCCGCTGCAGGCCCCTCCCTCTCTCCTGCTCTGACATCACTCGGCTCCGCCTCCACCCCCTCAGCCAGGATCTCCTCCAGAGAGAGCACGTCCTCTTGCACCTCCGGCGCCTGCGTCAGCAGCTTCCGCAGCACATTCCTGCAGGGGGCGCCGTCAGGTCACCATGATAACAGGTTTCATTCTCAGGCCCTGTCCGTCACTCACAGTCCCGGCTGCGGCTCAGAGGCCGATAAAACCAGGAGCCTCATAAAGCTGTAGCGCTGACTGCAGGATTCTGGGTGTTACTCTCAGACAACTCATGAAATCTGTCCAAAATACGCCCCTGCATACTGACAGGAACGAGAATTATTTTCTTGACGCAAATTAAACTGTACTTAAACTTGTACTTAAATTTATGTACTGACTCTTGCAGTGAAATACATGCATTTGAATACACACATTGCAATGCACACGCTTTACTATTACCAATGCACACATTCTAATAATCACAATGCTCACATTCTAATAATCACAATGCACAAATTCTAATATTATCAATGAACACGTTCTAACATTCAGAGTTTTCCTTTTTTCAGTTAACTCCCACCCGCCTCCTCAAACCCAGTTCCATAAAGTTAGCCCATCCTGGAAAATGCCATTAATTAAAAAAAAGGACTAATTTGAAAAGTCCATTCACCCTCTACTATATTGAAAACAATATAACAACACATTATTAGAAGTTTTATCATGTGAATTTAATTGCTTATTGAAAATATACAATATAACGACTGCAACAGAGTGCAAAAGAGTTGACACAATTGACCGTTTTCCATAATGTAACATCACCATGCCTTCACACTCATTAAGAGTTTGGGCACCGTAGACACCAGCTGGTTGAGTCTAGCAAGCGCAACTTTCCGCCATTCCTCCATTATAGGTGAAATTCCTGAAAAATTGGGCACAGCTGCTCTAAAAGTGACAGATTATGAGCTTACACATCTGTTGGAGAATTAGTGGGCCTCAAGCCATCTTTGCTCTTAAGGGAACGTGCCTTGTTGGGAGGATCCTTTTATACCACAGAATATTTAGCTCACCTGTTTAGCATTGCCTTATTCACATCACCTCATTATTGCAACTTATCATTATTAATCCTAAATTGCCTCAGCACCAATTTTTTTAGAGTCTGCTGCGGTCATTCGATTTGAAATAGCACACTCATCTCCAACAAAAATATGAATTCACAAGTTCAAGAGTGAAATAATGTGCTGTTCTTGCATTTTCAAATCGTAGAAGGTGAATGGACTCCTCAGATCACTCAATTTCGATTTTCTTTCCACCTTCCATAAAGTGTTGCTTTGTGCTTCAGTGTGTGGAACTGAACACTCAGGGTCGCTGCATTGGCATACCTGTGTCCGTGTGCAGCCGCGTGACTGAAACAGTTCATCTCCTCGTACAGCGATGATGTCAGAGTGTTCCCATCATGCACTCTGAGGAGGGGGTCAGCGCCTCGCGCCAGCAGCAGACTCACCATCTCATAGTTACCTAGCGGCACAGTGACAGACACTGGGGTCAATCAGCACTGCACTGAGATGAGCTCAGAGGGACACCGAGTAATTATCACACTATAAAGAGGAGCCCCAACCACGCATATAATCCTGGCAGCACAGTGACAGCGCTGTGCGCGCTTACAGGCTGTTACCACAGGACGAGAGATGGTACAACTGCCAAAATGTTAAAATCTCCATCAAGGCAATACAATATAGATAGATTTTTCATATCTGTTATCATTTCATGGAGCATGTCACACAGAACACTAAGGTACCATGGAGTGAATCCCAAAATAAAACATTATCTAAAAAGCCCTGTCTATTTTGGAACTTTGTATTAAAAGTAAAAAGAAGTCTTTGATTCAAAATGTCCTCCTTTCCTTCAGTGTACAATAACCCTGTCATCGTCCATTTAAAAAAAAAGTATTCTGTTCACAAGCAAGTGAAATTCTAACAGGAATTATGAATTAGAGGTAAAAAAAATCATTTCATTTTTCTGCAAGTTCATGTTGCCAACGGCCATTTTGCCTGCGATTTTCGTCTCGCCATCATTTGTGTCACTGAAGCAATGAAATCTGGTTCCATCCTGCCATCAGTCATCTGCCATTTGAATGGCCAATCAGGGGGAGGCTGATGTATTGTGACATCACACAGCTGATGTCGACTTGACCCATCAATGGCTTTAGTGAAAAATCCTGGCCTGGTGTTTGGCCTGGACTTCAATGCAAACGCATAAGTGTCCGAGTCTGTGTGCGGCAAAGAGCCTTTTCCATGCTGAGTGCATTCAAGCGCCCTCATTCACCCAGCCTGGCAGCAGAATCATTTTCATTCAGATTTACAGTAACCTTTCATGGTAGGATCTCTAAACCGGGTCACAGATGGCGCTCATGCCCTGCCACAGAGACTGATGCCAGCTGGTTCCCATGGTGACGAAAGGCGGCATCAGCGGTTTGCCACACCCACCTGCTGCGGACGCTAGCTGTAGAGGAGTTTCAGCGCCACCCTGCTGGCCGTTCCTGACAGCTGCACCCTCGACACTCGCACCCGCGTCCAGGAGGAGCTGGAAACAGAGGTCAGGGGTCACACTGTCTCCCACCGAGCAGTTCCACTCATACTTACATAACTGCATAAAGGACCATTATAACAACAAAGATCTGGCTCTAAGCATTGGCTGTCCATAAAATGCGTATACAGTATATTGTATAAGTGACTCCAGAGAACACCATTGGCTAAAGCCAAAATGTAATAAAAGAAGTACACACTTGACTCTGATTGGCTGAGACCCACATATTGCTCAGTCCCTCACCTGCACCACTGAGAGGTGTCCGTGTAGCACAGCGAAGGAGAGCGCCCCCCAGTGGCGGCTGTCGGGATGGACAGACGGGTGTCTTGATGAGCAGCTGGGGACCTGTGACACGAGAGAGGAGCTCAGAGCTGGAGACGACATTCAGCTGCAGCAGAGCTCCAGACTCCCGGCTTTAACACTGCCGTCAGACCCCCGGCTTTAACACTGTGGTCAGTGTTAAGAAAATATCTTCATCTTCTATATCATTGCACACACATTTCCCTGTGATTCAGCAGGACATAACTGGGATCGTTGGAAACCTTCTCTATTAGAATTTAAAATACAGCGGCTGCATCTGCTGGCCCCTATATGGGTTTGTAGGTTTTATGGAGTTAAAATAAATTTCAGCAAAAATATCCACAGGTATTTACCGCAACATCAGGGTTTGCTCCCGCATCGATCAGCATCTGGACCAGGGCCTCGTCCCCGGCCGAGCAGGCGTGCATCAGAGGGGTCATGCCCTGCACACAACACCAGAGAGGGATTTTACCGTCACCCCGAGACCACTGCACTCACTGCACTCACTGTCACCCCGAGACTACTGCACTCACTGCACTCACTGTCACCCCGAGACTACTGCACTCACTGCAGCCACTGCACTCACTGTACCCACTGTCACCCCGAGACCACTGCACTCACTGCAGCCACTGTCACCCCGAGAACAGTGCACTCACTGCAGCCACTGTCACCCCGAGACCACTGCACTCACTGCAGCCACTGTCACCCCGAGACCACTGCACTCACTGCACCACCCACTGAGACCACTGCACTCACCGTACCCACTGCAGATGCTTTTTTTGAAATAAATTTGGCATCTCCAATCCCAACTGAATCTGGCACTGCGCATGATGTACCATTTCAGAATAAGAGCTGTGCCTGATTTAGGAATATTACATTACATTTATTTAGCGCTTGTGATTGCGAGCGCACCTATAAGTGTTACACTTCAAACCCCTTTACCCTCACCTGATCATCCATGGTGTCGACTCCCTGTGGCCCCAGCAGTGCGATGGCCTGGCCGATGAGGTCTGTCCGGCCGCAGTTCAGCATCCGAAAGCCCAGGTCTAACTGAAACCGGTCTGCTGCGGCTTCGGCCTCCAGGCCGCGGAAGGATCCAGAACAGCACTGCGGTCTGTGGGGGGGGCTGCGGTCAGTGCCGAGGGAGGCTGGGCCCCCTGCAGGGGAACATACTGCCACTCCAAACGATCTCTTTAATCTCTACTGAGCTGGGTCTTTCAATTTTAGCAAGTTGCAGTAAAGTCTACACACTTTTTTTAACAGAATGTAGAAATATGTATCCAGTCACAGAACGCATTAATTTGACAACACCCATCTCCAAAGAATACTATGATGACCGTTCTGAGCCTGGATTATTGAATTAGCCACGTAACGCAGTAACATACTGAAACGCTTTGTTTACTTCTGTCACTGTTCCAGATTGGATTATACTCAGTACAATCCTGCTTTGTCATACAGGCCCCTGCACTCTATGCCACTCAGTATGTAACATACATTTAAAAAAAAAAAAGAAAAACAATACAATTTTTCAGTTTCAACAACCAATATGATGTCTTTGTTCAACACTCAATGAAATATAGTCTCTAAATGATTTGCAAATCATTGTATTCTGTTCTTATTTACATTTAATCCAAACTCTTTGGGAGAGGGGTTGTACACAGATGCTGTTACTGGTCTGAGCGAGAGTCTGGTACAGAGAAACATAGAGCGCAGACACCGGTATCACGAGCAGGATTATACTGGGTGAAACTCTATCTGGAACACGGACTGAAGTAAACAGAGAATTTCAGTGAGTTACCCTGCTCCCTGACTGATTTATTGATCCCGCAGTGTAAAGCCCCAGAAGTCTCATCACAGCGTTACGGTAGCAGTGACATACGGTCATCAGGTAATGAGCAAATTCCCAGAAATCAGTTTGCACTGTAAGCAGGAAGCCTGCGCTCACACTGACTGCCCTTTGCACAGCACATCAGCTGATGCTGTTCCCTCTCACCTCAGCTGTCTGGGTTCGCAGTCTAGTCCCGGGAGGAGCTGCCGGGCCGTCTGTCTGACATCATCGCTATCAACCAATAGGCTGCGGCGGTGCTCGGCATGCGCGATCGCGACCCTCATCCACTCCATCAGAGGTGGGTGCAACAGAAAGGGCCTGAGGAATTAAGGTGGGGCTCAGAAATAACGAGATACATCTACTCAAGAAAAAGTCTCCTCATCAACGAGAAAGTCCCATGTTTTACTATTCTTAACCATGAAAGACGGTTCCCTGGTGTCTGTAAAATACATTTTTAAGGCTTGTGTGAGAAAACTAAAATTAAAAACTAATTAAGCATTTAAAATCAATCATTGTTTTTTCCCCTCACTAAAGTCGTGCTGTGGGTGGTAAGACCCCGCTCTGATTGGCTGTCACATCGCGGAGCGTAATGAAGAATGACAGCCGAAACTGAAACGTCCATGCTGAACTGTACTATACAAGTGACTCCCCTTGTGATGTCGAAAGGGGCACAGAATCAAAATGGCTTGTTCAAGAGCGTGATTACTTAGGAAGGGCACTAAAGCAACTATGGCAAGACAATCTGATCTAACATTTTGTCAGACGTTGGGTGGAAAGACGACCTCACTATACCTCTGAGTGCGAAGAAATATGTGATTTTCATAAAAGGGAACCTTTAAGTCTCCACAGTATAGTCCAGTCCCATCCTCCCCAGAATCAGGTGGGAATATGATCCTAATTTCAGTAATACAGGTGGAAAATGGCTACAGCGACAAACATTGATCACAGTTAAATTAGGCCTCCTCCTTTCACTGTGGAAAGTGTATTGATAATTGAATGGACAATATAAGTGCAATTAACAAGGCTTTGCTTTATCGAGACGTCACAATAACCATCCCACAGCTCTTCAACTCCCCAAACCACAGCGGCAGTGGAAACCCTGGCACTCTGGCACTCCGATACGAACAGCCTCCTTTTATTTACTTATTTTTTTATATTCAGTGGTCTGGGGTGGAATAATTTCCGTCTCTGTGCCAGGAGGAAGTGAGTTATAAACGGCATCAGGAAGTTTGGCAGCCCCTGAAACATCTGTATGAAGGCCAGCACTGAGGTATGCGCCCTATCACAAAGTCAGCATTGAGTCGCCCATCAGAGAGTCGCATTAAACAGCATCCGCTCTGCGGGGAGAGACGGGGCGAACAGAGAGGGAGCTGAGGGCTCCGGGCTGCAGGGAGACTGGAGAGGAGGACAGAGCCGATGGACACAATCACTACATTGGAAACTCATTTCTCTCATCACACCACAGTAAAGAAGGGCTTCTGTGCAGTTTGCAGATTCAGAGCATCTCAGCTGCACTGTCTCACACTGCATGATGACGGCCTGAGATTCAGCACAGAGAGGATGTGTGATTAAGGGCAGACTCAACGAGAGAGGACATAGAGAGAAATGAGTTATCCAGGCGTGGGAGATATGGCTTAAAATTAATATCACAAAATATTTTAAATTATGGATGATAACTATATACGGCACTGTATATATCTTTTCTCCAGATAAGGATAATAAATAGCTTGATTGGGCCAGAGACTAATCAATCAACAGCCCGTATCCATTCAATAACAGCGCTGGGCCTGAGGACCTGTCCTTCTGTACGACCAGCTGTGTTTTTAAAGCAAACTTAATTTGCACTGGTGCTTATATTTCATAATCTGTTTTTATTTTTGTCCACCAGTATTGACAGTACAGCTAAATTCATACAGGGGCACAT
Source organism: Gymnothorax javanicus (assembly GCA_029692085.1). Classification (NCBI taxonomy): domain Eukaryota; kingdom Metazoa; phylum Chordata; class Actinopteri; order Anguilliformes; family Muraenidae; genus Gymnothorax; species Gymnothorax javanicus. The sequence goes on along the minus strand of CM056209.1, from coordinate 936,859 downwards.
TCAGTATCTATTGCGGCATATCGTTCATCACAGTATATCGCCCACTTCCACAACAAACAGCCTTTTCATCATCAACATACAAACCAACCTGCTGGTCTCAGAAATGCTAACTCCTTGTATTTCTCAATTGTGCAAAACCATAGATGCACAATATGGAAACAGCTGGGTCTCATATACTACAAAACAACATCAGTGGTACATCTGTGGTACAGACTGACTACACTGCAGCGATGCTCTGAGTAGTGGATTCCCAAACGGTTAGTAATCCGCACAGGCCATCAAGACAAATCCAGTGATTTAAACTATGGCACTGAATATGTATAACTACGGCTGCTTTACATATTCATTCAAAAAGTGGCATATTATCACGCGATATGTATTGCAGATGCTCATCAGTGATTCTTTTGATTTGGCGAGATTTGAGAATGGATGCAGACACAGAATGAAGGTGGTCATGTGACTTAAGCATGGAACCCTGTACTTCCTGTGTGTCGTCACTCCAGTGCCAGTAGACAGAAGAGAGAAGATACTGTATTCTCTCCCTCCGTTTCATGTCAATCACACAGAGGCCCCTCCCCCGGGCTGTGCATTGCATGGGGGTGGTGTAGCAAAGCACAACTATCACTCACAGGCTTCAAAGAGCTCCGGACACCTTATCAACACACCGTCAAACGCACCGTCTCCTGCTGCTCATCTCCAGCTCCACACGGGGACGAGATATGATTGGCAGTTAAAGAAAGGGAGGGGCTCATTCCGCCAGCTCATTAACATACAGCTAATGAGCTCTGTGGGGAAAGCACTGGAGGGAAGGAGTTTCGCAGGATGAAACAGACGACATCCCAGGAAAAAAATCTGCTCTGACTGATACATGTAAATGACTGATGCCGAAATTATCCAGATGTTTCATAAATAAGTAAAATCCACAAAGGACAGAGGGAGGGAGGAGTGTGAAAATAAGGGGAGAAATTCCCCAGGTGAATGTTTCTGTGCGGAGAGGAGAGAGAGAGAGAGAGAGAGAGAGAGAGAGAGAGAGAGAGAGAGAAAAAAAACAATTCTGCTGAAAATAGACACATTAAACCCCTGAGACAGACTTATCTGTGGGATCAAAAATCTTCTCCACTGGCTTCAAGCTCAGTGTGTATGTGTGTGTGTGTTTGTGTGTGTGCGAGCTTGCGTGTGTATGTGTGCGTGTGTGTGTGTGCGTGCGCGCGAGTGTAAGTGTTGTGTGTGTGTGTACGCGCACGCGTATTTGCATGCACGCCGGCACATACATTATGTATGGTATGCAAGAGTGCATTATTTTTGCAAATTCAAATCAAGAAAATGTTTTTTCCTTCACTGAAGATCCAAGGGAATGAACTGAGAATATAGAACAGCCTATATAGGACACATGATTTAAGGGAGAGAGTGTATGTTTGTGTGTGTGTGTGTGTGTGTGTGTTTTAACAGCAATGTAAAACTACAGTGACTCTGTGAACAGTGTAAGGTCAGAAGAATTATAATGAGGGAATCAATGTCTGAAATTAAAACAAAACCATGGCAACAAGCACATCCACCTAAAACTGAAAGCTTGTCCCCAACACACACTCAGCCCAACCGCATCTCACTGATGGACTCGCATCAGAGCATACTGCACAATTCAGCAAAATTATCCATCACGAAATGTCTTCTCCACGAATAGACTAACCAGACAAAACTTTGAGAAGAGTTTCTCTTTTCAAGAATCCAAGGATTACATATAAAATGAATACAAAATAGAAAAACAGGCAGAACTACAAAACACATCAATCATTTTCTCAATCATTTTAGAACAGTTAAATCTGATTTTATAATGATATTCCTGTGACATGACAGAATGCCAACAGGAGAAGGAAGACCGTTGTTTAATATTTGGTCTCATCTGACAGTAAATAATGTCAGCAGCCTCGCAGAGGCCCTGTACAGCAGAATATTACGCACCCTCTCCACACGTCACACCCCTCTGTCCTGCCACACCAGAGCCTCACACGGGGCCCAGGTCACCCCAGCGCTCGGCCTGAAACACAAGCAGCCCCTCGGCCCCACATCAAACCTGTAGCTGTGTGAAAGACCATCATGCACCAGCCATCCCACCCCTGACACCACCCTGAATGCGACACTAATGCAGCACATTCTGTGAGGTGTGTGTGGGTGGTGCTGAGGGATTAGGTTAGCGTGGTCTCACAGGATGGAGAATATACTGGCACTGACCACGGAGGGAACATTCATACCAAAACTAAGAAAAATACATCAGTGTCAATTTCAAGGGTTCCCCCATTACTTGGATCTCATTGGCAGGCAGGAGACTCCTCAGAGAATTTGATTGAGAATCTACTGCTGTCCTTCTTACATCCAGAAACGTCTGCCAAATACGGGACTGTGAGAAGGCTTATTGGTCGCCATTCAGGTCAGATCCCGATTACGGCAGAGTACTGAATAACAGGGATGTAAAGCATTGCTCATCCTCATTCATTATGTCAGAAGGTGTATGACAACAATAAAACTAGAGAGGATTTCTGGGGTCTGCTGGGATCATAATTCATAATAAATATCAGATGAGTATGATTTAGACACATTATAGCTCGTAGATCAGAACGGTGGGGCTCAGCCCATTACAGAATGGTCGTGTCGGGTCACAGATCGCACAAACACCTCAGCAAGCAGATACAAATTACACAGCATGTGCACATATGGCAAACAAACATACATCCACATACCACAAACACCAGATGCCAAAACTGCACTCGTGCCAGGGATTCAAACGGAGCATTTGGCCCATCTGCATTTCATAAACACACCATTTCAATACGCTCAGGCCTGCCCCGCAGTTACAGTTCAGCAGTATTTCACTGGCCGTCTCACTCCGGCGTGTCGTGCCAGCGGTGGGCGTCGTTGTTTCCATATTTCCTTTCCAGGGATTGAACCAGAAGCTGCTGTGGGAGACTGCGCTCGTTTGGCAGCGGGACTGAGAGCAGATTCACACAAACCTGCAGTGGGCTTAAGGACTCCCTCACCGCGGCCTGAGAGGCATTCAGAGAGTTTCTCTTCATTTACTGCAGGTCCTGGGAGAGTTTAAGTTTGGACGCGAGAGGATGTGCGCTTTACAAACCTGAGATGAGTTTGGATGGGTGTTACTGTGGTGGCTCTCTGTTCACAAGATAAGCAGCAGAAAACACACTGGAGCTGGTCTCTCATCTCTTATAACCCAGGAGGTCACAGAGTCAGGGATGAGGGTGGGGTTTAGAACAAAAGAGGAAAACATAATGTTGTAAGGGGGGACTGGGGTCGTGGCCCCCCTAAAAATGTTTTGAATCAGAATTGAATTCCATGCAATCTTACGAATTAACTTATTTTTCCAACCAACCCCCATCGCCACGGATTTTCAATCCCTGCATCTAACTTTGTTGTATCTGATTTCCACTCAACTTTCGTGTTATTGGGCACCATTTTCCAACAATGTTGATAGCAGGATGAGCTACTAAAGCTACACCTCCGCACACAGTGAATTTATATAGTAGTATCACTGTTTTGATCCTGCCCTGAGTTATCAATATCCGGTTTGTATAAAAATCAAGACAATTTCACGCTCATATTTCCGCCACAGAATCTATTTTTTGGTACAAGACCAAAAAGGCTAAAAGGGCTTTTTAAGCGCAGAACTGCAGTTTGAGAAGGCGATTTTCCCCATTCCCACGGACACTTCACATCCCTGCACACTCCTGACATGATTCAACAAAAAGAAAATAACCTGAGCAGACCAGAGTTACCCAGATCTTTCCTCAGACAACCTTCCTGGATCAAAGCATCACTGCTTCTGCATTGAGTACAGCTGGTGAGATTAATAAAGCCTGGATCAGCAGCGTCAGAGAGGCTTGAGATGAAGTAGATCTAGTATCAGGATCTAACTCAAGGACAGATTTGGAAACCACTGGAGTAGAGGAATGTGGCTCTTTTCTTTGTAAATAAGAGTAGCATCAAACGAGGAACTCTACTACCCACTATCTCCTGCTCCACAGAGAACATTAATCACGATCAGGAGGAAAAGCTTCTATATCAGGTTTCAGGCCAGGCGAAATCATGCAGTATCCAGGTGTAAAGAGTGATGGTGATCTGGAGAACTACAGGACGCTCAGTGCCAGTGTGTGTTTCCTGAGAGCTGCAGCGGTAGGCGAGGGATAGCTGAGTAATGCGAGACAGAGAGTAACACACTGATACGGGGCAGGGAGGTGTGTGTTAGGGAAGAGTGTGTGTGTGTTTGTGTGTGTGTGTGCGCGCATGCGAGTGTAAGCCCGCGCGAGTACCTCTCCCTGCTCAGAGCCATCCGCGGCGGGTCCAGGTTGGGGTTCTCCATGGACTCCATCTGTGGGCAGCGCAGGTAATAGTACAGCGTGTGCAGGGCGTCAGGAGACCAGAACACAGGCTGCTGGCGGGACTGGCGGGCGGGGCTGGTCCCGGGTCGGACAGCAGTCAGCCTCTGCATGTGGTGCATCGCCCGAGAGACCAGGTCACCTGGAGGGACGAGGGTCACCCAATCAGGCGCTGTTTATGCCCCACCAATCAGAGCGCAAACTGAGGGTCAGGTGGCTCTCAGTCCTGACAGGCCACATACACACTGCATACAGTTACCTTATAGGCTTAAATTACGCGCATCCAATTACGCACATCCAATTACGCACATCAAATCACATCAACCAATTACGTACATCCAATCACATCAACCAATTACGTAAATCCACGTGTATCTATTATCTACATGAGGAAAAGACAACAATCCTTACATTCATGAAAGAGACCGTTAGTTTGCGAGATCTGGAATAGCCATTGCTGAGGGCAGTCAGTGTAAAGATGGCCACACCCCTTAGAGACAGCAGGCTGGACATGTGTACCTGATAGATCCCACACCTGACACTGATTAATGAGACGCTTGTTTATCTGTATCAGACGCGCTCGAGATAAAACACATCAAACTCCTGGATTCAGTCCAAACTTCTCAAGGAAAAGTTGGGAACCGCTGAGGAAGTCTGTCATGATCATTTATTTTACTGCCGTCCAGGGAGTTCCGTGTATCAAAATTTACAGGAAAAATAGATTTTTCTCTTCAATGATATAAACAGAAAAGCTTCCCATGTGCAATTTGCATGAAATCGTCCCTCCAACCAGCCACAGGAAAGCATACAGCCTCCACTATCCGACACCATGACATGAACACATGAAAACTCAAACTGGCCTTTAATAAAGGAGACGGGGGAAGCGACACACTCCCACAGGGCTCTTTAATCAGAGTCCCCTCTCAGAGTCCCAGGACATTCCCCCGGGGCCACTGAAGACAGACGGGACTGCGAGAGAGAGAGAGAGAGAGAGAGAGAGCACAAACACGAGCCCTATCATGCTCCCAGCAGCACTGCGCATAAAGCGGTTTACATGCTGCACAGATCCTCAGACTGCATGAGCACAGTCCTGGCAGCGCGACAGATCACCTCTAACCGAGGGACTGCTGCCTGCTCTCTGTGGGAGAGACATGTACAGGCATGAGAATCTGGCGGCCATTTTACACAAGCAAGCACTTTGCATTAAGAGCAACGACTCCACAGCTGATTTTTACCCAGGAGGCTCTGAGTAAGGCTGACCCAGCGGGAGAAGGACCCCCGGGTGACACCAGCTCATAACGCTTCACCAACAGCAGCCAGAGAAACACTTCCTGTCTCGGCTCACCCCTCCGAGGGCCTCAGACAGCTCTCTACTGTAATCGCTGCATTAGATTTCCCACTATAGCTCCCATAAGGGTACGGGATATTACAAAAACCCCTCGGATCATCTGTAATATTCTGCTACTTTACTCTGCAGGAGAGCACATAGCAATAGTATTAAATTAAAACCCCACAGCAGCATAATGAAACCAGCATAAATTCTGCTGTAAAAGAGCTAAAGCAGTTACTCACTGCGCAGTATCTCTTTCATATGGCAAAGCACTTTTTTAGTTGAATTCATGTTTAAAATGAAAACTGGAATCAAGATAGTTAAATCCTTAATCAAATATTTTAAAATTTGAATGATCCTTCAGCTTTAGAAGTTTTTGTCAAAAACACATAATATTTTAGGATGACATTCCATCAAATCAATTTCCCAAGCTTAAGCAAAGCGTAAATCCTATTTTTGCCATGTTACCCAGACTTCTAGCAGTGATGCTATCAGTGAGTAACGTCACTGCAGCTCTGCTCTCATCTGAACAGAGTTTATGGTGCCCGGCTCTCCAGACAGCCCTAGCTGCCCAAGCTCAGCTCACACAATGTGACTTTGTGCAGATAAAAGCCCACACTGTGCCCGACAGCCTTGGCATCGCTAATTGTGCCAGATCCATGTGTGAGGAACAGATCCGTTACTGCAGGGTCACAAAGAGAACTCAGAGTGTGTGTGTGTGTGTGTGTGTGTTTATGGCTGTACTCTTCAATGTGCCGCTTAAGGCCGAACTGCATGAAGGTCCTCTTGTGCTACAGGGACAAGAGCGAGAGTGTTCTGGATCTGTACAGGAAATGAGCTTCACCACCCCTCCACCCTCTCATTCAGAGCTGCGGACCCCAACACACGCCTGAGCGGTGCAGCGTTACCGCACGTTGCACACATAATCACAAACATGCACATGCATACACACATACACATTACATATGAGCACACACAATCACAAATGTACACACATATACCCATTACACACGTGTACACACAATCACAAACGTGCGCAGGCATACACACATACACATTACATATGAGCACACACAATCACAAATGTGCACACGCATTACACACATGAATTGTGCACGATACAACCGTGAATACAGAATATTTTATGAATGCAATAATAATCATCACCAGTGTATAGGACATAGCCTCTCTGTTTGCCTCTTGTCATTGACTTTATCCTATGCAGCTGTAAAGATTTGAACCACACAGTACATGTGAGATGTTTCCAGAAGAATAAAGTCTGCCTCTGATGTCACTCAGATGACAATAAGACATTCAAACTGAAGCAAAGTTCAGCCACTTCTGCGTGATCATGTGATGTTTTCTCTGGCCTGGGCTGAACTGTGTTATTCTTCTGAACACAGATTTCACGCACCACGTCAAACAATACACAGAACCAGACTCAAAGACTATTGCCAGACAGTCCAACTTCCTGTCACACTTCCTGTCTGCTTCCTGCTGTATGATCCCACTTCCTGTCACACTTCCTGCTATTGGACCCCATTTCCAGCTGCTTCGGTGAGAGGGATGTCACACTAATGTGCCCACTGTAAGAGCACACAGTTCTCTGGTCGATACAATTGGAGATAATCGTGGTACAGAGTCAGTTCTCTAGTATGACTTCAGCCAGGGGCGCAGGAGGTCTGGGGGACAAGGGGGACATGTCCCACACAGTTTTGAGAAAACGGCGATTCGTCCCCCCCACTTTTGATAAGGAAAGAACACTAATGTGACGCTAAATAAAACTTTCGACAAACAGCAATGCATCCCAACTAACCAGAGCCATGTCAAGAGATGACACTATCCCGCATTCGCTCTGCTAGAACAGCTACAGTAAATATCTAAAATGTTTGATCATTTTGCGTAGTTTGACAATAATCACGATCTAGACTATTTGCTTCTGTTGGCCGTCTCCCGTTCGCCCTGTTCATAACATTAGATAATTTGTGGGCGATCAACCAACTGAACTGCTACCGCTAACACTCAACTCACTTTCACTTACGGCACTGGAACAATTAAATAAAAGAAGAATAACTCACCGATGTTAATTCCTAATACATTTATTTCAAACATGTTTTAGCAAAATGATGCAGATCTATCTGTTGAGTTACCTAAGCCCAGTGTTCTGACAATTTGTGCTGCCTTGTCAAAAAATGCTTCCGTAATGCAAAGTGATCGTAAAGCCTTTGTTTTCACCGTAATATTGCAATATGAATCAGTGTACAGTAGTCACTTTGTTATCTTATTATAACATTAGCAGATGTTATAATGAGTTGGATAAGTTTGTTTGAGGATATATGCCGCACGCCATTATTATCCGATTTCTGCATTTTCAGGAAAACCCAGAGTGTACATGCAAATATATATACGCCAAAAGGTCGAAAGGCACACCAAAAAAGACGTATATTTATGATATTTCAAGATACTTGAGATGTGAGCGAAGAAATACAGCCCAAGATTTTAGGTTTGTGCAAGCGCAGAACTGCAAGGTAGCATATTTTGATAGGTAGCAAAAATTGACAGAACACCGGAAGTGTGTAGTTTTAAGCAAAATTCCTACGGGAAGCTGAGGTTAATGGATAATTTCAATCAGGATATGATTCAAGTAGCGGATTTAAAGAGCCAGGTTGGAAATTTAGTCTGAACAGCAGTTAAGATTCTGCCCTTTTCGACGAGTGTCCAGGGATCTCGGTTTTCCATCTCATCCAAAAATGGCGCCTCCTGGAGCACAGTGTCCCCATCACTGCACAGGAGTATGAGGGAGGAGTCACCTTTACAGGCCCACAAACACCACAAACTGCTGCAATTTAGCTTTCCCAGGAGGTCCCTCATCCAGGAACTAACCAAACACACACCAGCTAAACCTCATAGGAGAGAGGAGCACCAGACTGACTGACTGACTGACTGACACAGAGATAAACAGACAACTTACGGAGAAACACAAACAGGCAGAACGACAGTGAAAAAGCAGTGAAACTCACTGAGCTCGGAGATGCTCCCCACACAGGTGGCAAGGAGAGCCTGTTCCAGCGTGTGCAGCTCCAGCTGGGCGTAACCGTCCTCACGACTCTCCGCTCCCGACTCTCCCTCTGTGTACGGGCTGAAGTGTGCCGGCAGGGAGAGGACACCTGTACACACACACACACACACACACACAGATACAGTTAGGCTTACAAACTGTCTGTCAGTTACAGCCTCCCATTGAGGGAGCAATAAAATTCAGTGAATCAGAACATGTAGCGCAACCTCATGAGTCACGGCATGAGCACACGTGTCATGTGATGAGCAGGCATGAAAAAGACTGTCACAGATGATGTGCACTGTCTGCTTTGTAACAAGCCACGGCTTTAAAGTTGTTTGGGTTCAATCACTACAAGCAGCACATGGGATCTCCTACAAACAGCTGCACACGACTCTACCCCAGACCCACACAGCACAGGGACACTCCCTGATACACCATCACACCGCCATACGACACGTCTGCTGTACAGAATTCAATCTGATCCGCTCCGTTCACACAGAGAGGAGTCCGAGATCCGTCTGCTGGAGTGAGCGATCGAGCCTGAGACTGTGGAACCAGGTCAGCCACATCCTGACTTCAGTGCTGTGAGGTTCTAACTGGCATATGGGTCTGGAGCTGACAGAACCGCATTACATGACTTCACAATACAAATGCATTTAAAATATTCCTTTAACCCTTTCAGCGCCGTGGGCAACTATGGTTGCCCAATGATGTAAGATATCAAAATCAGATGCTGTTGAAAACCTATCATGTGGCAAATTGTTTTTTTTAAACAAGTTGCCACATGACAGGTTTTCAACAGCTCAGGATAACTACATTTTTAATTCCTAGAAAATGTATTCAGCGCTCAAAGGGTTAAATCAAGAAGATAATAGATTTGTTTGAATTAATAATACATGTTATGATGGTAAAAAGTAAGGAGAATTGAAAAGATCTTGTTTATTTTAGAACTCTGTGTAAAAATACTAAACTCAATATAATTAAACTGTGATGAATTATTTAATAATGAATTAAATGATATACACAAATACATATGAAGGTTCCACTAATAGAGTTGGGATATTATCATCATGTTCATTCTCCAATTTTCAGATCGCTTGTAAGACAGACCTCAGTCAGTGGTGATAAACGGTCACTCAGTGTGGACTAAAAACTCTAAAATGAATTTTCTTTCACAAATTTGGACACAGACACTCAAAACAGCTTTGAAAATATTTTCTACAGACGACTATTTTGTCTTTGATGTGTAAAATTAATCACCAAAACTTGCTGTTTTATCATTTTTATTGTGCACAAGACTACACACTCAAGCACCAAGACAATAATGACACAATTTACAGAGTTCCATGGCAATCAATCAGCTTGTATTCACCAGAATGGTTGCAAGCCCCAAATGCATTTAGATTATGCCCAACATAATTTGCACGAGAGGGAAAACAGCCTGTAATCTCAACACGCGTGTTTGTGCAGAGCTGTCAGTGGAGGGGCGATTTCCCATGACGCTGCTCCACTATCAGTATCTCAACACACCGAACGCCTCTGAATCGGGAAACAGAATCTAGGACACAAGCCTTAGTGGAGCAGGGAATAAAACCTTCCAGAGGATAACCACTGTAAATGTTCAGGATATTTCACTGCATCTCTCCAAGTGAATTAACAGCATGGGCCTGAGAGAGCGCAAATGCTGCTAATTCACTCGAAACCACATGGGAGTTTCTTAAAGATGGAGTAAACTATCAGAACATCAAAAGACCCAATGAAAGGATGGCAGGAGGACAGAGTCAGACAGGTGAATAACCCTCACCGACAGATTTAGTTTTTTTCATGAGCAGCTTAAAGGTGCACTATGCAAGTTTGTTTACTTTCACTTCTGTTGACATTCTAACTCAAACAAAACAGAGGTCGTCCGTCCCTACCTCCCATAGTTCCCTCCTTCCCATGCTTCCTTAACTGTCATCTCTTGTCAGTGATTGGCCGGGACGGTTTGTTATGTTATGGGGCACAGCCTGTGCCCCTTGTGTTTATTTGCAGTTTGTGACGCCTGTGTAGTCTCCAGAGCCCAGGTTTTTTTTTACAGTGAATTTAGGGGCAGGCAGCTAGCAGATCGTGGGGAGATGTCGGCGAATTGAGACAAAAATATAATCGTGCAGAAAATAAACAAACTTGCATAGTGCACCTTTAAGGCCACAGCGTTTGCCCAGCAGTCTCGTCCTCATCAGCCACACGCCCAACACCCAGGCTATCTGACCGATGCTTCATGGATTCAAGCAAAACTGATCTATAAGCTCATTTTCAATGTTGCCTAAAAGGGAACATTTGCGTTATAGCACTCAACAATGAGCAATATTACAAGTTCGAACTATGAGTCAGACAGTGGCAAACAGTGTCCCAGTGCGCTCGAATAACTGCAAACACACTCCAGCTGAATGACAGACATCATATGACCCAGAAATAAAAACACTCTAACAGCACATGATCCAGGAGCGCATTCACAGGGACTGCACATCCTGTATCTGTCGTAACCGAGCCCTTAAGGGCTCACAATCCAATGTGTTCACACACTTTTTTTGCTTTGTGCATAAATATAAAGTGTGTGAGGGAGTAAGAGGGGGCAGGGCAGGGCAGTCACATGACACACCTACTAAGGCTGATTCCAAAAACATGCCCACTCAGCACACCATGCATGCACTGTTACGCTAAAACTAACTCACTCAGCACACCACACACGCACTGCGTTATGCTAACACTTTTAGTACAGCACTTAGCCTCAGCAGCAGAAGCGGACCTGAGGTTCAGTCACAGCGGTGCTGCAGGTCAGCAGGAGTGCAGAGCGGAGCCGCAGAGCAGAGCCTTGCTCTGGCGTACGAGGCCGACAGGGTAGCCAAGCAAAAGGAAAAGAGCTCGAGTGACTGATCACAGAAACATCTGGAACACACGCTGATATAAAGTACAGGCACATCTGGCTCTTTTACTGTAAAGACTTCATGTGTTCACACTAATTTTAAACAGAATTTAAAAAGGAATTGGAGTGTTTTTGCCCACCAGTTACTCTGGGATGACAGACAGATATTATGAATCGTGTTTGGTGCTGAGGAACTGAGACTCTCACATAAATCTCACTTCATCCTTTCAATTACACGAGAATTCACAATGACTTCATGGCAAAACGCAAGTATCATGATTTACACACGGTGCTTATTTCACCAGACATTGTCATTATCGAATCTCGTGCACAATAACAACCAAAAAAAAAAAAAAAAAAAAAAAACAGCTCCATGTCTCACTCAGTGTATAAGACATGACTTAGGAGGTAGGGTTTCAGGACAGGGAGAGAGAGAGAGAAAGAGTGCACGTGTGCATGTGCACGTGCTGGCGAGTGAGATAGAGGGAAAGAGATTCAGGATCATATTTGGAAATGTACAGACCTGTCTGGCAGGGTTTGCAATATCTCAAAAAGTGAAATGAAATATGAGTGAAATATGACGTGTTTGGCCCCATAAAACTAAGTATTAGTTTATCCTTTTAACCTGAAAAACTTAATGCGGGCAGATTTTTTTTTCATTCTTTAGTAAATATATTTTTATATAGAGCTTACTATATGTGTTCTTGACATGTTTTTCTAGTTTTCTAGACTGTATTTTTCGGTAGCCTACTCGACTGAGAACGCCACAAGAACTTAACTTTCGAAAGTTATGGTAAATGTCTGTCTTTGCGCTACTCACTGAGAACATTATGTGGATTTCCCCATTTTCAACGCTAAAAATAAAATAATATGCTAAAAAAAAAAAAATGCAGCCATTAATTCCAATGTGGCCGGGGATGATTATTTATTTTTTTTTTATTTTTTTTTTTTTTATGGGGCTTTACAGGTTACATTCCTGGATTTGAAACTAAATTATGAATGTGAGAAATAGGGCTAACTGACCGCTTTATTTAATTTTACAGCCATATCTGCTGAACTGAGAAGCATGACAGATCAGCATATATAAACCTCCATTTTAAGGCCCAGAGAATAATGTGACTGTAGCAGCACAGCTGTGTGCGGTTGCATCACTGAGCTGAACGCAGGAAAGCTGCGTGTTCAGACGAGGTGTGGCATCTGCATTTGGGCTCTGCTGTCATGTCTAAACATGAGAGAATGATGAAAGTAGGCCACAGTAGGTGGGAAAATGATTATAAATCAGAGACAGCTAAAGCACAAGGTGTGTCAGAGTCAGCGGTTTTCTCTGTGAATCCAGATTATACGTCACTGATGTTTTCTAGATTGGAGCAGGTCATCCTGATCCAGGGGCGATTGATTCATATTTTTGAGGAAAATTTACATTTGAAGAAACTCAACATCAATGTCTCTTTCCAAATATGAGGCCACTATTACAAACAGCTTAATACAAGGCGCACAGTTTTATCAAGGGCTACGTCCTCTACTGGAGAGGCCTACTGTACATGAGGAGCGTTTTAAAAAGAAAGGAGTTCTTCCGCTGCAGGTTAAAGGAGCAGCACCCACACCACACTGACTGACACTGCCCAGGAGCACCTGTGACGCATTTCATAAGCACTTATAACAGGCCGTAAAGGAGGATTTTCTCTCCACTAAAGAACAGCATTTATTCACACTGAGCACTGAGCCCTGCACACAGTTTGGTCTCTACAATCCTTTCAGGAGGCGAGAACATTCAAAACTCAAAAGGACAAAGTTCTATAACAGGACTGAATTTTTAACCAAGCCCAGAATATCAACTCTGCAGAAGGTTAATAAAATGAGTGGATCTAATTTTGGCAGTTGGATCTAAATAAAGCCGTAGACTGCCAGGATCAGCTCTTTGGGCAGGTGTGACCCCGCTGACCTCTGTGTCAGGGCCCGGGTCGGACGCATTGTGCCCAGCTCTGTCTGCCTGTGTTTGCAGACTCTGCATCTTCCACACAATGGACGCGCATTCCCCCGCCATCTTCCCCTGCATGCCTCCACCTGTCAATCATCTACGCTCAATTACACACACAAATGAACCCAAACCCCACAGCCAACCACCACAAACATGTCATCAGAAAAATGCACCAGAAACTCTCCAGTTTTACTGTACGTGAGACGATCATTAACTTGATATCGTACTAAAAATAAACAGCAGTACTAACAGTAGGACTGTTCCAGACTTTTGGTAGATTTATGACCATAAACACACACATATTTACAAGAGGGATAAACACAAAGCCAAAAACTGCATTAGGACTATTGATTTACAAACCTCAGCCGTGAGAATGCAGGCCAACAGACTGTCGCTGGCTGAACGAAACGCAGATGAGGACTCAGTGTAATTTTGCAGTCCTTTAAGGTGCACTATGCAAGTTTGTTTATTTTCTGCGCTATTATATTTTTGTCTCAATTCGCCGACATCTCCCCACAATCCGCTAGCTGCCTGCTCCTGAATTCACTGTAAAAAAAAAAAAAAAAACCGGGCTCTGGAGACCGCACAGGCATCACAAACGGCAAATAAACCCATAACATAACAAACCGTCCCGGCCAATCACCCACAAGAGTTGACAGTTACCGAAGCATGGGAGGGAGGGGCGAGCTACCTCTGTTTTGTTTGAATTTGAATGTCAACAGAAGTGATGTCAACAAACTTGCATAGTGCACCTTTAAGAGGATCGAGCACTTTCAGGGCTAAACTAGAGAGGTTAGAGCAGGACTATGATGCGCGATGCCAGTGAGGTCCATCACCACAGCTGTAACAATACAGCTGAGTATATAAATATGTTATCTATTAATATAGCTACATAACTTAAATATCTCACCACATACAGTAGGTTTGTTATGCCCATTTTCCCATGAGCAGCTGTACCCACAGCGCTAACTCTCGAACCCTGATCCGCTTTGTTAGACCACACAAGCAGGAGTCGAATGCTACCGCTGCCATGATAACCCCATTTTCCTGAAGAGACAGGACTGAGATCTTCAAGAATTCAAGGAGCTAAATTCCATTCAGCAAAAGAAAGGACAGAAAATCAGTCATTCCTCTCTGTGAAAAATATGGAGCCGTTCTGCAGATCTCAAGACGTCAGGCTCTGAGGAGCCTCATTAGAGGAAGTGGCTCTGAAAAGCGTTTATCATGGAGCTGCGTTTCTCTACGTCTCAGTGCTGACAGGATAATCCCTCATCACTCTGTTCTGCTCCTGCTCTCTGCTCCCTGCTGCGTTCGCCTGATCTTTCTCCTGTTAATGTACGTCATTCATACAGGGATCACTCGTCCTGTCACTCAGGAAAGGGAAGAGTGTAAGAGCTCCTTTTAGGAGCAAGTTCACTTAATGTGATACTCTGGATTTCATAAACATTTTTCTGGTTTACTGTTCTCACCATCACACTCCATCAACTGCAGCTTGGCGGCTGTCAGGAGATTTAATCCTGAGTTACTGTGTGATGATACTTCTACTGTTTGTTCTCTCATATAGGACAAGCCCCACACAGGAACGGATACACCTGTAGATTATTATCACCATAAATCTGTTTTTTAGCCTTTCTCACAGGTCCTGGTTTTAGCACAGTGTTTGCGAGGCGTGTTCAGCCTCTTTTTGGTCTCCTAACAGAACCATTTCTCAGTTGTTCGCTGTATGTGCTGTTGATTAATGATAACACCTGTACTCCTCACATTACAATGGCCATAGTGCATTAAGGCTCACGTGTCAACTTTCCACAAAATCCTCAGCAGACCTGTCAGGCTACTGAACGTGATAACATCATACTGAGAGACAGGAGCGATGTCTTGCACATCGGAGCATGCAGACACTGATGGGTTTCTCCGAGGTTTACAGTGACAGGGTGCTTCTGTAAGAGGCTGGGTTACACGATCTGTCGCCAAGTACTGATCAAAGCACATGGCTGATCCATCATGGCCGCTGTAAATGAAGGAAGCTGCAGGCTAATCTCGTTAGCATCACACTCACTTCCTCCAGTGCCTGGGGGTCAAAGGTGCTGCTAACATGATAGTGGAAGTAGTTTTATCACCCCAGTGTGGGCCAAACGTGACACCCGCAGGCAGCAGATACAGACGAGTGGCAAATCCTGGAAAAAGCTGAACAGAGGTGGGGACACACAACAATGCAGACGCTTGTACTACATGTGCAGCCGTCCTGCATGATGCATACAGCGATGAGCACCCCAACAGGCCCTGCGGTGGGTTTTAGAATGTTCACACACAACAACAACACACAACTGACCTGGCCACTGATCAAAATGGCAAGAAGAATAAAGGGATAGAATAAAGGGATGACCTTGAAAGAGATGTGAAATGAAGGAGATCAGAGGGGCAACTCATGCTCAGGTGACTGTAAATGTCAAAGCGGAACATGATCAGACTGTCAGCAGGAACAGTCCATCCACAGCTGCCCAGAGAGGGATATTACAGTGTGATGCGGTGCGTAAACCCCTCATTAAAAATCTGACTCACCCCCCTGAGAGTCCAGTGGTGCAAACACTACTGACACGAGTCATCCTTCAACATATTCTTACAGAGAGTGTGTGACTGCGTGTGTTTAAGACACCAGCCTGATTATCTGACCTGCACTGTGACTCCATTAGGCCATCTGAGGCATTTTCCTGCTATTGTCTGGGTCCATTTTTCCCCAAAAAGGGATTAGCCACTGCATTTCAACACAAAGATCAGGTCTTCAGTGGTAATAAAGTTCTGACCTGGTGAGAGTGGTCTTTAGAATGGCAATGCGCCCACCCACAGGGCTGAGGGAGCGACTGAATGTGGAGGTTGATCACAACATAAATCAGATACTGTGGTGTTCAGCCACCCGATCTCAACCCGTTTCAACATCTCTTTGTAGAAGAATGATGTTTCACCCCTCCATTAGAGTTTGAAAAACCTGTAAAATATCAGCAAAAGTACCATTAAACAGCTCTAGAGCCTAAAGGTGGCCGAGCACCTTACTAAGATAATTTATGTAGGTTTCTGCATTAATTTATCACTCGTTTGTATAACTGCAGCCACAGTGTATAAAAAAGTTTGGAAAGAGAATGTGTTTTTAATGAATAAATATCAGGGTGAATTTTAAAGATTTTCCCACAGAGTGATAATGTGCCTGGAAGCGTTTTGATGTTTGGTAATACCGTGTAATTTAAAAAGCCTGAGGGCAGCCGCTGAATTTTACAGTGATTTGTGTAAGAGGCCCATCTGAATACTTCTTCTGTGATTTCAGCACGGCTGCCTTTGATCAGGGTTTTACAGAAGCCCCCATCTTATAATCCCACCTGATCTCTCCTCCGCTGCAGCTACACCAAACCACTAAATCTCAATCTCATTTACACTGTGATTTCAGATTAAAACGGAGTCATACAAAACCTCGGCCTTATTTTCAATGAAATAAACTAGATTGTTAGAACCAACACATGGAACAATTGGGGCACTCATGCAACTCAAATACTGTATGACAAAGATGAAACCATTTTATCAAAATCATTCTCAGTGCAAAAAATGGCCTCTGAACTGACCCAAAGAAGCAAAGTAATCTGGAAAAATATGGCAAATATCCTTGAAATAATCATAATTACACTGTATTACATTTCCAGCTGGTTAAACTTGGAAATAAAAGTTCACCGGCTGCCTTAAAAATGTGACTAAACTAAATGAGAATTAACTCTAACTTGATAGTCAGCTTTGTTTCATCTCGCAGTTAGTAAAGACACTGGATGACTTGAGGTTTTGCAGAGCAGGAAGCCTCTGTTTGATTGACTTTTGACAGGTCAGTGGCTCAGAACCACCCTTCAGTTAAACTTTTAAAAGAATCACAATAGGACTGAAAGTACGCTCCGCTCGGCCTCGTGATTCCGGGGAGACACAGTTCTTTCATTGGCTCCCTTTAAACTGAAACCTGTTCTCTTTACTTCAAACTTAAAATGTTAAACAGTGAGCCCCGCCGGCTGACTGTCGCGCACACTGATCTCATTATCTCCCCCAGCACAAGACCGGTGCTGATCGGCACGGGAACAGCAGCGAGCTGCTCAGACTGGGCGTTTAATGGGTCAGGAGCACATAGCATCGCTATCGCTAAACGCTGTTAGATAGAGACATTAAAACACGTCATCTGGGCGTGTCTGAATGAAGAAAAAAAACTTTCCAGGAAACCATTTTGTTTCTTAATTTAAGTGATAAAAGTGCAGGATGGTGAAGCAGTGACGCAGCACAGGCCCGCAGGAGAGAGTGAGATTGATTCTTCTGCAGCAGCTGTATCCAGTAGAAAGAAAACAATATTGCCCTGGTTTAACAAAACCACAAGCTTATGAGAGGATGTAAATTATTCATCTTTTCCAGCCTTAGGTCATTTGCAGTTTCACAATAAATGAGCTTGACTCAGAGATAATGAATTTCAAAGTGTGACGGAGAACCTAATTTTTAGCTCACCTGGACCAAAGGTCCACCAGGCTTATGTTCCGAGCTGTCTGTGCGTCATCAGCGTCGTCCGTAAACATCTTATTCTCTGAAAACACTACCGATAAAGCTGGAACTTGGCACATATGTTCCTGCCCATCAGGAAATCAACGTTTGTTCATAGCGTTCCGATCTGATTTCAAATGTGTTCTGCCATGGCAGGCATATTGAAAATGCCAAATGGAGTCATTATGAAGCAGTTTTTGAAGCGATTAAGTTGATGTTTAGTATATGAGTAGTTGGAAGCAAGCCCTAAAATGTACTTGATGGGTTGAGTGAAATTTTGAAATTTGACCTTGGTATAACCTTGGCACTTTGGCCATGCCCACCTTCAAAGGTGTTTACTTTAAACATCATCTTATCCAAAACCACCAGACATATAAAGTTGAAACTTGCCACACGCTGTATGTTCCTACCCATGAAGACACCAAAGTTTGTTCATGACGTTATTTAACCGCCTGTACAAGTAGAAACAATCCGGGTGAGCCACAGCGCCCGAGGCACAGTTATACAATTCCTGAGAAACATAAAGGAGATTGAACTTCCATGTAACTCACTGACATTAGCAGCAGAAAACACCCTGAAGCAGCAAAGTAAATTTCGGTGGTATTTCTGAAGAATACATCCCCAAAAAACAGATATACTCCAGACAGGGGTTTGATTATGAAATGCAATTCTAATTTAGTTCCAATCCCCCCCCCCCTTTTTTTTTTTTTTTTTTAGTGAAAGACTTGTCTTCCCAGTAAAAAACATGAAATCACTTTCCCGGAGTCACTGCGTGTCACTCAGCCCAGTTACACACGAGACTTAAGCGCTGCCTGCAGTTACATCACTGCTCACTGCACACAGTATCCTGCACCGCCCCAGCGTCCAGAGGAAAATTCACTGTACAACTGATGTGTTCAAAATCTTCCCCCGCAAAAAGTAATTCAGCGTACCGTGATTAAATAACTGAGTCTATTATTCAATAAAAATGGAAAAATATCTACACGTATGAAAAAAGAAAAATCATCTAAGATTAATGGAGTAAATTCACGCCTAAAGGCAATACATGCTCTTGGCCTGAGCCACACCACTCAATATAAGTGAAGAGCCGTCGAGGCTAACGGTGAATCAGCTGTATGGCAGTATGTGCATTAAGGCCTTTAAATGGTCCTCTACATACTCAGTAAATCACAGGACAGACAGATATATGAAAACATAAGTGTGCACAGCCACACATACACATAATCCTTCACACGTGTGAGCACAAACATAAAAACACATTCTTCTCACAGTAACACAATTGCTTGTACGTACACACAATTGTTCACGCACTCCACACACTTACACACACACCCACACCCCTGTGGGCGAGGAGAAGACAGTGGACAAAGACAGTCCTGACTCTGAATACAAAAGGCTTTGGTCCTCACACCTACTTCAGACATGACTCTCCCTCCCGCACATCCAGCCCAGCACACAAATATACAAAGGCCTCGTGTGCAGACGCTCGCGTGCAACAAATCTGTCCCTATTTGGGGCTCATCTTTCATCACTGAGGGGTTTCTGGAGCTGCTCACGGCTGCAGAATTACTGCTGTAATTCTGCCATCTCTGAGGAAATGAGCATTTAAGCAGAATACGCTGTTTGAGAGGCAGGTATAACTTATATTAACTATTTGACTGTGCATTTAAATTAACTTTAAAAAATACACATATGGGAGGGGACAGAAATACAAGCCCTCAGCTCCACACAGACTGTGTACACTGGAGTGTTTTTAGGCTTGTTAAGATGAAGCTGTCCTTCTTAATGTTTCTTTTCTCAGAAAACCTGATGAATGACGGGAACGAGGGCACGAGCGTAAAAACGTTTATGAAACTGATAAACATCACCACACACTCCTCTGTCTCGCTGTACAGTGATGGATGGAGCTGAGTTGTGCGCAGGACTGACAGCTGGAGGAATCTTCTAGAGTCACAGAGATATTCGCACTCCAGAAAAGACAGAAACAGACTCTGAAACAGAGACAGACCCTGAAAATATCCACAGCTCAACAGTAATGTGTTTATAGTCTCCAGTACTTGCTACTCCTTGTACAAGAGCAGTAAGATTTGTTTGTAAAATTACTTCTGCACTGAATTAACACTCATAATTAACACTCATAACTCCTGACTGCTTCCAGCTCTGGTCTTTTCCAGTCTCAGTGTCACCCATGGAAAACCTCTAAAGAGGTCAGTTTAACATTTCATTTTCAAATATTATGAAACAGTCTCAGTCTTTTAAGGAGACCTGGAAGTATCAGTGAAATAGAAATATCAGAAGTTCCATCGATGCAGCAATCCATTTTTAAACTGTTTATGAATCGACAATTCATGAGGTATATGATTGATATTCTAATGTTCTTTCATCCATGAAACAATAAAAACAGGAAATGTTCGGCACTCTAGTCTTTTCTAGTACAATTTCTGCCAGTAAGACTAAAAGGCATTTTACATTTTTAGCAGTGAAATGAAGGTCAACCAGAATTACAAATGAAACACTGGTTGCAATCATAAAATAACTAAATGGAAAACGTTTCTCCCGTCTTAGTGAGCTGAGAGGCTTGCCTGTATAATTAACAAAATTGTAATTACATGAACTGCAATATTCATTTTTCCAAAGATTATTCATACCCAAGGCTAAGTCTAACACATAATAAAGCTGGATTCAGCTCTCTGATCATGATTCACAAAATATCCCCAAAGAGAGCTGTGATTGAGATATGTATATATGATTAATTATCTCTTCAAATTGTTAATTGTTAATATGACACTATACAACTCTGCTAACATGCACACTCAGGGGGGGAGGGAATTTCAGAAATTTCTCCTTTCACTCACACACACACACACACACACACTGCAGCCCAGCTAACTAAGCATAGAGGAGGGGCCAGTGAATGCACAAGCTCCTGTCCAAACACAAGGCTTTTGTCGACCATCTTCTGTTCCTCTCCTTTTAGGGCCTGACAGGGTAATGTTAACCTCATTACCCACAAGCCTTTGTGGTCCATTTTGCTCAGACATTTCAATCATGTGTCAGCAAATACCAGCCCATGTCTGGCAGGAATAGGAAGATCTGCATCCACAGCAAAGGATCGTGAGATATAACATGTACACGCAGCCAATGAACAGGGCGCACTGGAACCCTGCAAGGTTGCAGGAACTCTTAGATGTCCAAAATTCTCAGTGTAACGTAGTACGGAGGGAGATTTTACTCATGAATATCTCAGTGTATGAAGTCTTTGCCTGATTACAGTATATGTCTACTCATGATGGTCTCATCATTTATACAGCTTTGGATTAGTTTGTTTTTAGAGGAATTTTGGATATCAAAGTTGTGATCTCCCGTGTGTAGAGATAATGACCATCTCCTTTAGCAGTAAACAGCTGACTGTGTCCATAAACAGCACAGCAGGCCAGAGTGCTGTCCCACACAGCGAGGAGAGACGCCACAGGGCTCACTGCGGATAACACAGGTGGCTGAACACAGGTGTGCCTAAACACAGGACTCAAACTTGCCCTTACGGCTTTTTACTGCTCAAGGGCCAGAGCTTTATGAGGGAAATCGCACGCTTTTATCAGAACAATGACTTCCCCAGGCCCTGCTACACTATAAACCCCAAAATCTGTCCCCGTAAGATTCGCTGTAGGACTGTGGGGTTAGAGGTGACTGTAACAGTAGCTGTGAGATGACAGGTGTTGCTAACGGAACCGTCTGCAGTGTGATCGCGGTGGAGCGAGACGCAAGACCGTACTACTTTAAATATAAACACACTAATAATGGTTATGCATTAAATTGCCAGTGATGGTTTATGACACTCAATCAAAACCCTGCTGCAGATTTATATTTCTGTCACTCAGTACACTCCTTCATCATACAGTTCTGCTCTTGTTTGTCTGCAAGCGTTAGCTGCACAAGAACAGAAGCAACATTGGGCAGAATGAATTTCTGAACCAGATGCTTGGTGATGATAACTACAGTGTACAGTAACTGTAACAGAGGAGTTTTAAAACCTTATAAAATATTAGTGTGATGCATAAAAGTACAATCTTGTTTAGTGGATGGCCAGCAGTCATCAATAACTCCAAATGCAAGGCAGTTCCCACCTCATAAAGTCTGTGCGCTTCCAGTAAAACACGACCAAGGCCTCAAACTTTAGCTCGTTAGAATTTCGATCAAAGGAAAGTTCAGCGCACCGGCACTAAAAGCACATCTGTTAGCAAAGTGCAGAGATAATTGCATCTCAAAGCCCAGTCACAGAAAAGGGAGTGAGGGCGGAGTCCCGGAATGGGAGGGACTCTGGGAGGTGAGGAGAGGAGACCAATCAGAGAGCTGTCTCAGGGTGGGGCTTTCTGAAGTCCCTCCCCCACTGCAGTCTGTCTGACCTCCTGTGAGCATCACAGCACCTGACTCTGAAAGCAAGCGAACAAAGCTCTCTCTCTCTCTCTCTCTCATGCAAACACACTTACATATACACACGCGTGTGCGCGCGCACACACACACCTGTGGAACTAAGTGCTTTCTCCCTGTGTATCTGAACTTGCAAAGAGACCTGCATGTGCTTCCACTTTTCATAAAGTGCTCTGAAACAGGCACCTGGTGCATTTCCTGGAAATGAGACGAAAAGCCTCAGGTGTTGGGCTGATTGCTCGAAGCCTGAGGCTCCAGGGAGCCTAAATGACTGGAATGCAGCTGCTCTAGGAGCATTATTGATGGGACAGTGACGGGTAAAGCAATCTGTTCAAGAATCCATACCCTCATAATCATGTCACTTGCAAAATGTGAAACTTGCCAAAAATTCTAAAAATCCACTTTATAAAGAGACAAAGTTCTTTGAGTTATATTAGTATTATGAGAGCAGATAGCAACTCTAATATGCATCAATTTATCAGTCCATCCATCATCCACCTATCCATCCATCATCTACAGCATCAATCTATCCATACATACATTATCTACACTGCATCTTTCCCACTAGGATCATCGGAGAGCTGGAGTCTATCCCAGCTGAGTTTGGGCGAAAGGCAGGAATATTTCCTACAGGAAATTTTGTCTCCAATTAGCCTGACTTGCATGTCTTTGAGCAGTGGGATAAAACCAGAGTAACACTAAAATAAGAGTATAAGCAAGACTTATATCTGATACACAGGCAACAGTGTGGGGGTGAACATCTCTCTCTCTCTCTCTCTCTCTCTCTCTCTCAGGAACTACTTCATCAGTGAGGTCATGAGGAATGAAACCTCAGAGCTACAAACTGAGGAGATTTTGGGCAGAGGCTGCAGGACTTTGACATGAGAGTCCAACACTACATAAAAAGACTACTCTTTCCACCTGTGCTTCTTCTCTCATAGTCAGGCTGATTACCCATAATGCCTCTCTCCCAGCTGGACTGGCAGAGAGCCAAGCAATGATGTCACATCTCCTCACACCTCCCTTTACCGGGCCGATAATGGAGGAGTGTCCTCTGAGCTCACAGACAGATGAACATCAGTGCCCTTAAGCCACATGAGCCACAGATAAATTATATCACAGTCACCGCTACCTGTCTCACCCCTGTTTACAAGAAAACAGACGACCAAGACAAAGGAAAAATGGACTAGTGGAATTACTCTGTGCACCAGTGGCCTGACAGTCTATTGAACAGCATCACTGCTGACTGAAAAATAACTAATTACACCAAGAAACAGAAGTGTGGGGGACACTGCAGCAGAGCACCAGGTTTGACAGAGCGCTGGACTAAAACATCAATTTGTAAACAATAATCATTCAGTAAAGGCAAAGGAAAATTCAAGTTACATGCCTGCAGGATTGCAACATACCAGGTTACAAGCCAATCCTGGTCTATTTCCTGTTATGCAACACATCAGTGACATCACTGATTGAATAAACCTTACTCCCTCAGCCAAAATGTCATGACCCTGAGTCCAAAACATTTAAAGCACCCCTGAAGATACAGGAAAAGTAAAAACAGTTGAGGTATCTGTGTACAACCCCAATTCCGAAATAGTTGGGACAAAGTGTAAATTGTGAATAAAATCAAAATGCAATGACTTTCAGATCACATGAGCCAATATGTTATTTACAATAGAACATAGATAGCATTTCAAATGTTGAAACTGAGACATTTTACATTTTTATCCACAAAATGAGCTTATTTCAAATTTTCTGGCTGCAACAGGTCTCAAAAAAGTTGGGACACAGGTAAAAAAAGGGCTGAAAAAACAATTAATATGTAAGAGAATCAGGTGAAAGAACATTTAGCAAGTAATTAAGTTAACTGGCATCAGGTGTGTAAAATGCTTGGCTATAAAAGGGATGTCTTAGAGAGGCTGAGTCTCTCAGAAGTAAAGATGGCCAAAGACTCTCCAACCTGTGAAGGCTTGCGTAAAAAAATTGTGTAATACTTTAAAAACAATGTTCCTCAACGTCAAATTGCAAAGGCTTTGAAGGTCTCATCATCGACAGTGCATAACATCATCAAAAGATTCAGAGAAACTGGAAAAATCGTAAGGGACAAGGCCAAAGACCTTTACTGGATGCCCGTGATCTTCGGGCCCTCAGACGCCACTGCATCACTCATCGGCATGATTCTGTCATTGACATTACTAAATGGGCCCAGGTATACTTCAAGAAACCACTGTCTGTAAACACAGTCCACCGTGCCATCCACAGATGCCACCTAAAACTCCATCATGCAAAAAGGAAGCCATTGTTGAGCGTGATCCAGAAGCGCCGCCGTGTTCTGTGGGCCAAGGCTCATTTAAAATGGACTGTAGCAAAGTGGCAAAGTGTCCTGTGGTCAGACAAGTCCAAATTTGACATTCTTGTTGGAAATCATGGGCGTTGTGTCCTCCGGGCTAAAGAGGAGAAAGACCACCCCTCCTGTTATCAGCGTTCAGTTCAAAAGCCAGCATTTCTGATGGTATCGGGATGCATTAGTGCATAAGGTGTGGGACACGTGCACATTTTAAAAAGCACCATGAATGCTGAAAGGTATATAATGGTTTTAGAGCAACATATGCTCCCCTCAAAACGACATCTATTCCAGGGGAGGCCTTGTGTATTTCAGCAGGACAATGCAAAACCACATACTGCAGCTATTACAACGGCATGGCTTCGTAGTAGAAGAGTCTGTGTGCTGAACTAGCCTGCCTGCAGTCCTGATCTTACAACGATTGAGAACATTTGGCGCATAATTAAACGAAAAGTCCGTCAAAGGAGACCCAAAACTCTCCAGCAGCTGGAAGCCTGTATTAAACACGAGTGGGATCAAATTCCAATGGCTAAACTCAAGAAACTTGTCTCCTCAATGTCCAGACGCCTCCACTCTGTGTTAAAAAGAAAAGGGGATGCTACACCATGGTAAACAGGCCCGTGTACCAACTTTTTTGAGACCTGCAGCAGCCATCAAATTTGAAATGAGCTCATTTTGTGGATAAAATTGTAAAATTTCTCAGTTTCAACATTTGCTATGTTATCTCCGTTCTATTGTGAATAAAATACTGGCTGGTGGGATTTGAAAGTCATTGCGTTTTGATTTTATTCACAATTTACACTTTGTCCCAACTATTTCGGAATTGGGGTTGTACGTCTGTAAATGTATGCGTGAGTGTGTGTGTGTGCATGTGTGCGTATGCGTGTGTGCGTGTGTGTTTGAGCCCATACGTATCCCTGTGTGTGTACAGCATTGCGGCTTGTGGGGACGTGTCCTCCAGCCCACAAACCCTCCATTTTCCAGTAAAAAGCATGATCACCTCCTACAGGCCAGTGTCGCGCACGAGGGGCCTTTCCATTCATAGATACTGCAGATACAGCATAGTCAAGAATTTATGCTGTGAAATATAATTATGATTTTGTACAATATGAGGAGTATGAGGCGTAAAATGAAAAGTACCTGACCCAGTGCACGGCACAGGCTCTACAGCCTTGCGCTGTCACAGAGCAGATTATAAACACGGCTGCAGGTCAGGCTGCCAGAGCTTCAGTACTGTTTGTACAGTGCTCCAGAGCCGACCCAAATTCACTAAATATGCACCATTTCCCTCTCACTGTTTTGAGAAAGATTCCCTGCCCAAGCCATAGCTCATGAAATGCAGCTCTGCACAGGTTCTGACTGACCTCCACGTCACTCTACCTGATCAGCTGTGGATCAGCTGTTCCAGCTCGTCAGAATCACCAGAGATCACCTGACTGTCACCTGACTTCACCCTGTCACATGATTGCTTGATTATCAAATCTGTCGTCTTATGAAAGCTCGCCATCTGAAGCAGCTCCACCTGTCTATCATCGCTTTCATGGTGTTTAATACCTGATCTACACCGATCTATAACGGTGTCTCTTCTCTGATGTCATGGTTGCTGTGTGCTCTGTTCTGCGGAGGAGGGGTTCGCTGCAGCTCACTACCTCCTGTTCCACACCTGAACAGGCAGAAATGTCTCAGAACAGCCATGTCCCCAAACTCAATATGTGCTTGTATGTCATAAAATTAAGCTATTTTGAGGAACAGGTCCCCTCAGAAATGGCCTGGGGTTCAAATACAATCCCCTGCAGTCCTGCTCACACCCAGAGAGAGTATCAGGGTTCGCTCACTGTGTCCAATGCAAATGTGCTCTAAAACTACAGAATTGCTGCCTGGTCAGCAAGAGTTACACCTTCCTCTTCTTCGTCCGTTCCAAACAAAAATGGTCCATAAAGGAAATGGACAATAAAACTGAACGGAAACATAAACTGCCAGTCGATTCATAGAACTCTTCCATGGGAAGCAGCATCAGGCTTATAAAGAGCCTTCAATAAATCTATATCAGTCTAAAAAGCATCACGGCCAGGAAACTGTGCATCTCCGGCGGTATAATGCAGGGCTCAGAGCGGTTTCCTGAGGGCAGAATCCCATAAAGGCCTCCGAGCCCCAATCAAACAGGTGTTGAGGAGGTGCTGTAACACTGTAAATGTGTCAGGGGAACAGAAGGAGGTTTTCAGGAGGTGATGTAACACTGTATTGTTCCAAGGGAACAGAAGGAGGTGTTGAGGAGGTGCTGTTACACTGTAAATGTGTCAGGGGAACAGAAGGAGGTGTTGAGGAGGTGCTGTAACACTGTAAATGTGTCAGGGGAACAGAAGGAGGTGTTGAGGAGGTGCTGTTACACTGTAAATGTGTCAGGGGAACAGAAGGAGGTGTTGAGGAGGTGCTGTAACACTGTAAATGTGTCGGGGGAACAGAAGGAGGTGTTGAGGAGGTGCTGTAACACTGTAAATGTGTCGGGGGAACAGAAGGAGGTGTTGAGGAGGTGATGTAACACTGCAAATGTACCAGAGGAACAGAAGGAGGTGTTGAGCAGGTGCTGTAACACTGTAAATGTGTCAGGGGAACAGAAGGAGGTGTTGAGGAGGTGCTGTAACACTGTAAATGTGTCGGGGGAACAGAGGGAGGTGCTGAGGAGGTGTTGTAACTCTGTAAATATGCCAGAGGAGTAGCCCTGCTTAAGGAAGCGTGACACAGCCCAGCCCATCAAACCACATCAAACTCGTCTCGCTCAGAGGAGAATAAAGTGTTTTAAGCTTTTCTCAGTGCCGTCCCTATGAGCAATGGCCTACCCTTCAGTATCAGCTGCTCTGTCTCTATGGAGACTGTTAATTATAATGTAAAGACACATCTCTTCTCTCTCGCTTTCATATCGGAGCAATCTGTATGACATAATGCATAATCCTTAGTTATGCAATACAATAATGCAATTTATACAATGGTGCCTTATATTCATTATTTTTAATTAATTAGTTTTATACATACTATTTTAACTCTGGTTAGTACAACTCCAATTCCGAAATAGTTGGGAAGAAGTGTAAATTGTGAATAAAATCAAAATGCAAAGACTTTCAGATCACATGAGCCAATATGTTATTTACAATAGAACATAGACAACATTTCAGATGTTGAAACTGAGACATTTTACATTTTTATCCACAAAATGAGTTATTTCAAATTTTCTGGCTGCAACAGGTCAAAAGTTGAGACACAGGCAAAAAAGGGCTGAAAAAGCAATTAATATATAAGAGAATCAGCTGAAAGAACATTTAGCAAGTAATTAAGTTAACTGGCATCAGGTGTGTAACATGATTGGCTATAAAAGGGATGTCTTAGAGAGGCTGAGTCTCTCAGAAGTAAAGATGGCCAGAGGCTCTCCAACCTGTGAAGGCTTACGTAAAAAAAAAAAATGGAATACTTTAAAACAATGTTCCTCAACGTCAAATTGCAAAGGCTTTGAAGGTCTCATCATCGACAGTGCATAACATCATCAAAAGATTCAGAGAAACTGGAAAAATCTCTGTGCGTAAGAGACAAGGCCGAAGACCTTTTCTGGATGCCCGTGATCTTCGGGCCCTCAGACGCCACTGCATCACTCACCGGCATGATTCTGTCATTGACATTACTAAATGGGCTCAGGAATACTTCAAGAAACCACTGTCAGTAAACACAGTCCGCCGTGCCATCCACAGATGCCACCTAAAACTCTATCATGCAAAAAGGAAGCCATTGTTGAGCATGATCCAGAAGTGCCGCCGTGTTCTGTGGGCCAAGGCTCATTTAAAATGGACTGTAGCAAAGTGGCAAAGTGTCCTGTGGTCAGACGAGTCCAAATTTGACATTCTTGTTGGAAATCATGGGCGTCGTGTCCTCCGGGCTAAAGAGGAGAAAGACCACCCCTCCTGTTATCAGCATTCAGTTCAAAAGCCAGAATCTCTGATGGTATGGGGATGCATTAGTGCACATGGTGTGGGACACTTGCATGTTTTAAAAAGCACCATGAATGTTGAAAGGTATATAAAGGTTTTAGAGCAACATATGCTCCCCTCCAGACGACATCTATTCCAGGGAAGGCCTTGTGTATTTCAGCAGGACAATGCAAAACCACATACTGCAGCTATTACAACGGCATGGCTTCGTAGTAGAAGAGTCCGTGTGCTGAATTGGCCTGCCTGCAGTCCTGATCTTTCACCGATTGAGAACATTTGGTGTATAATTAAACGAAAAGCCTGTCAAAGGAGACCCAAAACTCTCCAGCAGCTGGAAGCCTGTATTAAACAAGAGTGGGATCAAATTCCAATGGCTAAACTCAAGAAACTTGTCTCCTCAATGCCCAGACACCTCCACTCTGTGTTAAAAAGAAGAGGGGATGCTACACCATGGTAAACAGGCCCCTGTCCCAACTTTTTTGAGACCTGTAGCAGCCATCAATTTTGAAATGAGCTCATATTGTGGATAAAATTATAAAATTTCTCAGTTTCAACATCTGCTATGTTATCTCTATTCTATTGTGAATAAAATACTGGCTGGTGTGATTTGAAAGTCATTGCGTTTTGATTTTATTCACAATTTACACTTTGTCCCAACTATTTTGGAATTGGGGTTGTAGATGCCCATTGTTATTTGTCTAACTTGTGTAATTTGTGTGATCTAATTGTATTATGC
Source organism: Gymnothorax javanicus (assembly GCA_029692085.1). Classification (NCBI taxonomy): domain Eukaryota; kingdom Metazoa; phylum Chordata; class Actinopteri; order Anguilliformes; family Muraenidae; genus Gymnothorax; species Gymnothorax javanicus. Next base: position 907,170 of record CM056209.1, on the reverse strand, counting down.
GTTTCATTATAACTGCATAACTCTTTGGTCAGCATGTGGTTGTGTTAAAAGTGACTCCACACATAACATTGACTTGACTTTTGCACTCACAGGCGCATGAAACCGCAGCACCTCCCCGGAGGACGACTCCTGAATCTGTCCCCTCCAACAGGCTGGGAGACTGTGGTAAACAGCAGTGTGACTGATCTGACCACAGCTGAGAACCAACCAGTGAACAGAAACGGCCGAGCGACAGCAGAGGCCCACTCCAGAGGTGACGGAGCACAGCTGCGGTGAGGGGAGATGGTGCCTCGGAGGCTGTTTGACTGGCACAGGGCACTGAATGGCTGTACACAGGGAGGGTGGTAGTTTTATTGGGCAGAGCTGAATAAATGGGCGGGGCTAGAGTCCGAGCATTGCATGTGGGAGGAGCGTGCCAGAATACCGCCACCCCGCTCTGCTCAGAGCTGTCGACCACATTTCGTCGAGCCGGGCGGTGCGTTCGACTACAGACGATCCCTCAGAGACTCGTTCTGTTTCCAATTAGGGGCTGAGCTCCCCATTTCAACAAAGAAATGCTGCAGTGAACCCATTTCAAATTCAGGCCCAATTGCGACTACAGCTCTATTTCAGAACCAAAAAACACACAGCGGGAGATGAGCTGATTTGTAGAAGCAGCTTCAATCATGAGCTGAAAATAGAACTGCGGGGCATTGTGCAAATCAGAGGAATCTGTGTCATCATTAGCTCTGTATGCTAATGAGTCACTAATACAGAAACAAACTGCTCTTTCCCTGAGGCGATACGTTATAACTTTGGCCCAATTCACTCTATAACCAAACAGTATACAAATTAGGCAGGACAAATTTTTCAAAAAGTCTCTGAAAATCAACATTTCAGTGATGGATTGCAGATGCTATAATGGATAAATAGGCCCCACTCCGAGACATAACAGAGTTGAGCACTTAACTCATACCTGCTGGAGTCCACCAGGCTTATGCAGCGAACAGGACGGAGAGTTTCAGTGCGAGAGAAGCCCATCTGCTCAGGAATGAACAGAGAGGTGAAAACTGAGACCTTCTCTGTGAAAGAGAGGGCTAATTATTCCTCCCGTCTCCTTCATCTGTCCTTGGGGAGACACACATCCCTTATTCTCTCCACGACACGTCAAACTGTAACCTGGTAAATCTCACCATCCTTCCCAAAACTTCCTGTCTAGGTCTGGTTTCCATGGAGACATGCAGACCGGCATGTTTCACACCTCTGCCAGACGGACAGGTTCTGTTAAAGTCCCCTGTCCCAGGTTAGGCTTTCAGAGAATTCTGTATGACTGTGTGTATATGTGTGTGTGTCTGTGTGTGTGTGCGTGCATGCGTGCGTGTGTGTGTGTGTGCGTGCGTTCATGTGTGTGCGCGCGTGTGTGTGAGTGTGTGTGTGTGTTTGGCAGTATAGTGGCCATTAGCCAAACACAGAGTGACAGTGAGTTACACCCACAGACAAACCAGAGAAAGATACTGTATATTATGGTAAATAACAAATTTCATATTGTAATCTTACAGCCATAAATGCACATTTCTTTCTTTATTGTCTGTTTAGGGCAGTTAAATATGTTATTGCCCATGTTAGGAGTCATATGTCTCTGATATCACAGTGTGATTTGGTAACATAACTGCACCCTTGCCGTATCAATAAAGCTTACTTGAATTTGAAAGGACGGGTTTAAGAGAGGGAGAGTTAGAGAGAGAGAATAATAGTGGAGAGTGAACAGAGAGCGAGAGAATGAAAGAGAGAGAGAGATTCAGAGAGCTCTTCATGTGGCAAACAGCACTCTGGCGAAGGGCCCACACAGGTGCGCTATCTGTGTGCTGAGCCAAATCTGCCTCATGGAGCACTCATTATCTACTGACCCACTGTGAACTTAGACTAATAGCTCCTCAATAACATCTCTGAAGGTGCAGCAAGCAAACTCAAAACTGCACACAGATTTTAAATAGTCTGTTCACTTAAACTGACTGTTGTCCTCATTATTTTGCAGGCTCTGTTCTCTTCTGTTAGCTTTGGTGGAGACTGAAATGTGTTTTCAGGATGTTTGTCCATCGCAGATCACAATAAGGGCTACAGAATGTTTGCCCGGTGCCTGCATTTTCCATGTGCCTTTATGGTTACCAAAACTACTTTTACAACCTATATCCTCCACATTGTAGGGCTCAGAGCCACAAATAACTGCCCGCTTGGACTACATTTCCCATGGTCCTTCCTTCCAGACAGGGAAGGCCACATTTATCAGCCCATTTTCACAATCAGAACTTCAACACGTTAAAACGCAAGAGATAGCATGTGCCATCAATCCACATCCATTATTCAAAGGCTTTCAAAGGGATATAAAATCACCCTTCCCGGTATCGTCAACCATTTCCAATTTTCCATCAATCAATACTCCATTCCAGCTGAAACAGCAAAGCCGGTCATAATCTTGCCTATTGACTGTATTCTATGTGTGTAAGGTACTTCACTGCCTTCACTGTACTGTTATCTGAGTCTGTGTCTCCCATCCAACCAGAACACACGTACAGCTTCTAACACTGAACTCTGAATAAAGCTGCTTTCACACCGGACGCGAAACGAATTTTTCGCACGACAGATTACATTCAAAATCAATACAAGACGCGAATACACGTTTCGCGTGTATTCGCGTCTTTGCATTGACTTTGAATGTAATCTGCCGTGCGAAAAATTCGTTTCGCGTCCGGTGTGAAAGCAGCTTAATTCAGCTATAACAGGAGTTGCAGTCTCTGAGGAGTAGCAATGAAACACAAACCACTGCAATCTCTGAGCGATATCTATCAATAAGATGCCCATCCTATCCAGCTTTATCGAGGATTCAAAGTATATGAAAGCAAAACAAAATTCATCTAAGCCGCTTGTCATGAAGCAAGCCATTTAAATAGGAAATTCATCCAAACTCATTACTGCAGCTCTATACAAGTCATTTCTGCCTTAAAGATTTCCAGATGTGGGCTGGCTGGATGCATGAGAGAGGAGCTTTTGTGCTGAAAAGAGGGCCTCCACACGGCCAAACACTCCCGCCTCCTAATGCTGGCCCAGCTCTCTGCACGCACACACATGACACCCAAACACACACAACTCACACACATCACAGCACCCAAACACACAACTCACCCACAACATAGCACCCAAACACTCACAACTCACCCACAACACAGCACCCATACACACACAACTCACCCACAACACAGCACCCAAACACACAACTCACCCACATCACAGCACCCAAACACACAACTCACCCACATCACAGCACCCAAACACACACAACACAGATCCCCAATACTACAATGCGGCCCACAGACTCGGAATTCAAAGACACTGTATGACAGAAGACATGAACGCGACTACAGCATAACACCCCAGATCAAACAGGCCTCAGATGAGCCGCAGGGTGATACAGGGCAGTGATCACTCAGGAATTAATTACTGTCCCCGAAGGGCACAGAAGTTCCTAGTTTTAACGAGGGGCATTTCAGTTAAAGTAGAAAGTATTTTTTTTTTTTTTAGCCCTGGATGATTCTTCGTGCTGCTGAAATATGATTTAAATAAAAGCTACACAGCCCTGTGGTGCTAAATGTGCACATATTCATCCTGAGCACAGGCTTCACAAACTAGGATACCAGCGAGTAGGGCTGGGCATTACGGCAATATTATATCCATACTGCAATATATGTTATTAATTGCTTATTTCCATATTGCCTTGGTATTGGCCTGAGGGTCGCCATATTGGCCCGAGGCCACAGGCCGAGAGCTAATACCACGACCCAAAGGCCAATACCAAGGCAATGCAAAAATAAGCAATTTATAATATTTTTATTAATTGGTTACGTATGTTGTGCTATCATGACAATATTATGACTATGACTTCTGAAGTACGCGACTTTAGACTCATTAAAGAGCTAAATGCTAGGTCCGCGACTGTCGTCTGCTTCTCTGAAGAGAGCGAATGCCACAGTTGCCAATAGTTACTTGTGCACGTGCTGAACTCAGCCAATACAGATTGGCCAAAACAAAATATATTGGCAGGCCGTTTTTACTGTATGCGGGCAATAACATACATAACCAATTAATAATATAGTCAGAGATTAATAATATGAGATAAAGTCAGAGATTTCAGTTATCGTAATATTGTGATGTGACATAAGTTTTGTCTTCTCTGGTTTCAAAGGCTGCATTACAGTAAAGGGATGCAGATTTAGCACATACAGTATTAAACTGTCCTGCACTGCTTGGGCAGCATGTCCATATTACTAATGACAGATTATCAAAAATTGCATTGTGTAAATATTTTGTGAAAGGGCCAATACTAGAAATATCCCTAAATATTTATCCCTAGAAAACACAAAATACATATTGAAATATTTGATCAAAAAATTCTGTCAATATCGCCTACCTCACTGATGTGAATAACTGCACAAAGCAAATCCCAGAACCCAGTCAGATCTCGACTCCGGTACAGTGAGCTGTACTGCGGTTCTCTCAGCACATCTGTCAGGCTAATGCAGTGACTCTGCGGGGCTTGAGGTGTTTAAATGCAGTGCAGGAGGAAAGCTCTGGAGGAACTGATCATGAAGCCTGTTCTAACGGAGGTCATATTGATCACTGACAGCACAGAGGTCATTCCTGCAGCTCAGCCAAGATTCAACTCAAAATCACAAACCCAAGTATTCCCAACATTTCACATGAGAAAAAGCCACAGTAAGTCCATATGGTTTCCCTCATATAAAAAGGGCGTCAAAATCAACTCTGGCTGATGAGTCACAGAAACACTGAGGTTGGACTGACCTTCCTGATCCTGAGTAAACGTCCGTCAGTGATGCACAGACACGTCCATTTTAATCAAAGCTACACTCCACATGTATTTATTCAGTGGGAATTTTAGTTCAACTTAAAACTGATCCCATATCTCATAATTATAATAATCATCATGCAACAAATACTTCTGCAGCGAGTAATTCAGTTTCATCATAATGCTCATCATAATTAGGGGCAAAAAAAGAAAATCTGGCCAAAGATGTGTGACTCTTACAGGCCGTCAGCGAGAGCCTGAAAAGTGAATTAAAATGCAGGATAAATGTTCGCTCACAGATAAATGATAAATGATGCTTGCAGCTCGGGGCCTGCAGCTAAAGGGCACTGTACTCCACTGCATTCATCCTGTTCTCTCTGCCTGTCTCACTGACTCCACTGCATTCATCCTGTTCTCTCTGCCTGTCTCACTGTACTCCACTGCATTCATCCTGTTCTCTCTGCCTGCCTCACTGACTCCACTGCATTCATCCTGTTCTCTCTGCCTGTCTCACTGACTCCACTGCATTCATCCTGTTCTCTCTGCCTGTCTCACTGACTCCACTGCATTCATCCTGTTCTCTCTGTCTGTCTCACTGACTCCACTGCATTCATCCTGTTCTCTCTGCCTGTCTCACTGTACCAGGCACAGACCTGTTCTTCTTCTGGGGATTTAATCAGCTCTGGACAGTTCATCTCACCCCCTCAGCAGCTCTCCCACATGTTTATTTCTTATCATTAGCGAATATCTTTGCCTGTGTGGCTCACAGAGGAACAAAGAGCCTTGTGTGTCTGTGTCTGTGAAAACCTCTGTTTAAACTGATGTTGGTGCGCCACAAACAAACCTAAATCACAATGTACAAACACTGGCAAACAATCAATGAGCAGCGCTGGGAGTAGACTGTGGACAGGGAAAGTGGGCGGAGCAGCTGCCGTTTGAAGAATTCCTCTCGACTCAGACAGCGATATCTCTCCCCCACAAGGTGAGATGTTATCCACCCCTTTCCTCATTACTGCACAGAGAAATGAGCCAAACCTGACACTTATTCGAGTGAATCTTACTCACAGTATGCTGCCATATACATCGCACTTCCAACAAGGCCCAAAATGACCAATGCAATGTCACTGTCCTTTCTTAGGCTTGTACCATGACCTTACCCATGTATGTGTTAATACAACTGCTGTACGGATGAACAACAAATGAGATAATTCAAGTTCAATTCCCTAAACTATCACACCACCACAGTAAATTTCACTAAAACAAATGCTACAATTAAAAGAAAAATAACCAAACTGTCTGAAAGTGGACTCATTCAAACGAGAACAATAGAATATGCAGTATTCCAAACCAGAATAAGTCTAACCAAACACCCCCAAAAACCAATGTGGTGCCCCAGCTCCACAAGGTATAAGCTACTTACACAGAACCTCCTTCTGCAGGTTCGATATGCATAGTTTTAAACCCAGACACATGGTACCCTCATTATACTTGTCTTTATGCACAAATCTCAAAAACTAATTTGCGCTCACGCAAACGCGATAGTGATCTGAACACTTTTGGCAGCCTCTTTCATATATGCCATGTGTGTTCCAATTCTCCAGCGAGAGCGGGACAGTGTTTTTAGCTTTGCCTCTCAGGAGTTAATACAACACTCCGCTGTCTTATAGCCGAGAGGATTTCAGTTTTACTCTCGAGTTATACACCACTGGAGGAATCCACAGTGCGCTTGATACAGGCGCAACGTCTTTCACTGTATCACTTCAGGACATCTGCGTGTCGGGACAAGAATGAGCGAGATTATATAGATGCCAGCTGAAGCTCGCTTTGCATTGCTTTGATAAGAGGATACCTTTGTTAGTGATCAAATCAGACCAGAGCAGCGCGCATAGAAAACAAAGGGGGCGAAAAGCCCTGTTAATCACAACCTTTTTTAGTTATCGTGCAGTAAATTCAAGACCGTCCAAGACGGAGAAAGAAAGAAAAACGGCGAAGAAAAAACTGAAGGGCTTTTTATATGAGGCCGTGCTACTAAATACTTTCCTCTGAGGGAAATAATGTGCACAAAACATCACGCACACGTGCTTAATAATAATAATAATAATAATAATAATAATAATTATATATATATATATATATATAAACCTTTCAACCATCCAGTTTAGTTGACATTTAGCAGCCACACAAGTTTTTGGATTGTCAGATCGTACATATTTGGAGTGTAAACCGCACACAACACTAAAGCTGCTTACCATGTGCGTTCTTTCCACATATGAGGTGCTCGTAGTGCTGCAGGACTCCCCAAAGTTCGGAATCGTTCATTACAACTGCGTCCAACATTTCCGCCGTAACCTGAGTTTGGATCAGTTCACCGTCTGCGCACTGTCGCTCGGACATCAGAACCCTCGAGCCAATTTCCTCCACCAGGCTCTCCATGCAAGCTGTCAAGCAGATGGCCGCATATTCGTGGATGCGCACTGAGATGCGAGTGTCCACCATCCAACGGAAGAAACGGCCCACGGAGAAGGTGAGTCCGCACCGCGCTGACTTACCTTTACGCAACCATTCGCCAGCGCTCATGCTGTAGAGAGAAATCGCTTTCACCGCGGCCGAAACACAGCTCTCCGCCAGTGCCCAGCTCAGCACAAGTCGGATAGCGCTCTGAACTTCGGACCGTGAGCAGCGACAGTGCATGACACTGAGGCGCTGAACTTCTCTCGAGATCCGTATCACAGCCCTTCGCAGTAGACTGGAGAGCCTCCGAACACACTCGGCGGAGAAACCCAGTCCTTTCGTCCGGACTGATCGAAGGATTCTCCCAACCTCCTCGTCCGTCCAGGGGAACTCCTCCAAATCTGGCAAACGAGGACATTTTGCCAAAATATCCTCCGGGTCCTCCGGTAGCACAGCATTAACCGTGTCCCAACTGTTGTTTCTGCTGTTCATGGAGCCAGAAAAATACCACCAGTTGCCCCGATGTGGAGCGGTCATGTACGCATGAGAGTTGGATTTGGAAGAGGAAAGGCTTAAAGATTTGCAAGAATCTCCTGCCCCGTATCCCGAGTCCAAAGTCAAATCTTCTAGAGTCTTCATTTTGGAACTTCTCATCCCGATCTGCAGAAGTGTCCAACGACAGCGAAATGGAAAGGCGACAGAAAATATTTTTTACCTCCCTCTTACCATCATAGTTTTACCTCTTGCAGGTAAATTATCCCAGGCTCTTGGTTATCAGCAAAATTTTTGAGATGCGTAATCGAAATGATATTTGATTTAAAGTGAATACTGATTGACTAAACACAATGCAAAATATCCATTCGTAAGGTATTCCGCTGGATTATCGCAGTCCATTGGGGCCATTCGATTCCCTCAGCGTCAATCTCTCAAATGCAGTTAGAGCAGCTGCCCCGCGCTCATGTGGAGCGAGCGAGCGAAGTTGTCTCTGCGGCGGAGGGCTTTCCATGAGCCAATCAGGAGTTCGCTGCGTTAGTGCGTTAGTGGGGCCAATCAGAGCGGAAGAGCTATAGTTAATAAAAACTGTGCCTACCATCATAAACTTTGGTAACTTCGTTTAATGACAGTCGTACAAATGCATATGTTATGAACTCACATAATCAACACATTTCTTGGCAACATGCAGTGGTTTCAGGTTGCCTCGCAATAAGGAAGGCTCTACCTAGAGATCGCATGACCTCCTCGTATTCGCCTGAGTTTCCTAAAGGTATTCGGCTTCCCCCACCAGGGGGGAAAAAAAAAACACACACACACACACACACACACACACACACACACACACACACACACATAGAATAGGAACTCTTCAGTCATTGCCCCTGAAAAAGAACTGGCCTTATAACTTCATAACTAATCTTATAATTTGCACCTCATTAATATTAATAACCTACGAACATCTCGTGGAAATAGTCACAGCGTCATGCATTGTCTTTCAAAGCAATTTTTCATGCTAATCCTCAGCCAACGCTCTAAAAATGATATTATGACCAAATGTGATTATATCAATTTTACGCACAGACAGTGCATAAATGAGAGGTGCTGGCATGGACTACCTAGACCGAGTAAAAGCGATTAGATTTTGAAATATTATTATTACTCGGGCTGGTAGGCCACGAGTCTAAGTTTCGGCTCCGTTCTTCTTTTTTTTTTCGGGGTCGCGATTGTCCGGCTCATGCGTGCGCGCGGTTTCCCGTTTGGCCCAGGCCTAGACCCGGCCCGAGTACAAGCTCTGAGGAGCCTCTTCTGTATCTTATGAAGTGTGTTGGAAGTCCCCTGTCTCCCTCTTCTGATAAAGTAGAGAACTGCATCAGGGGCATAAAGTGAAGTGAATTAAGCTGATCCGCAGCCGAGAGCCTGAAAGCGTCATTTACTAAGACCTTTTCCAAGTGCGCAACATTCGAACATTCACAAAACCAATAATATTGCCAATGATTGGTGCAAAACAAATGCCCTTTCCCAAGCATTTGCAATATTTTGGCTTTACATGAGCTAAATGGCTTTACACATTCCAATGTCCTCAGTAAGATAGGCCCAGAGTGAATCCATCTAATGCCTACAGGATGCTAAACTCAGGTAATGTAATAACAGGTAGCATTATTATGATGATAACTGCTCTCAGAATTGAAGCACTGATCGTTAGCAGGTTTCTCAGCTGCTCGTTTGAGGCACACTGTGGTGCGTGTAAATATGAAGACGTCTTCAAACATAAGAGGAAAAAAAAACAATCTGTCAAAGAATCTGTTTTGAGCTTAAAATTTTATTTCTAAAAATGAAAAGTAAAATCATAAGCAAAATACATTACATTCGTTAAGCTTTCTACAAAACAATTTCACAGAAATTATCTTTTCGCAGTTTCTCTTTGTTCATATTTATTATTTTGTAAAGAGGCACACCCCAAGTTAGAAAAATGTGTAAACTTTATGGGGAATAAGCTTTTGACTGTCTTCAATCTTACTCAATAATACAGACTAATACAGATATTTTATGTGTGCTAACACACTCAACTGCCATCACTTTAGTATTCGATTCAATCAATAGAACACTGAGAAACATCAACAATACTTTTCAGCAGCAGATCATCCGTTAAATATAACGATGACACACCCAACATTTAGCGAGAACTTTCCCAGAAATCCACGGACTCTATGGTGTTGCACACACAAACCCAACATCATTATGTGTCAGCAGCAGGGACTGTATCCTCGTTAAAAAAGAAAATTAGTACTTTCATTATTAACTATCATGAATAAGTTTATATGTATATAGTCTACTCTTGTATGCTGTACATCGTGACCTCGTTATTTTCCTCATGGATTTATTTTGTTTTGGTTTCTGTAAATACTGTCCTTGTTTAAACACTTTAGACTTTAAACAGGCAGTGTGTAAATGTAACTTAAATTAATAAAACATAGATTTGTAGAGAGACCTTCCCTTGTCTGTATGTCGCTTGTAAGCTCACTGGCCACCAACAGGAATTATACAGTTTATCAAGCTTCTCATGACTCCCTGCATTCTGTCCTGTCATTCGGTCATGGGGCATTACATCACTTCCTGTCTGGTGCCCTGGTGCACCGCCTGTCAGTCAGGGACGCCGCACTTCTGATGCAGAGCTTCACCAGCCGCTACAGAAAGACAGGCGGAGCACAGCAGGCGGAGCACAGCGAGCGAACGAACTCAGGGGTCAGTGAAAGAGCCCTGGAATGATCACATTCTGCTGAGATGGTGATTTCTAACCTTTGACCCCTGTGTATGCTGGTTTTTATTCCAACCACAACTGCAGTCATAGGATTTCATTAAGCTGGTAATTTGTCCTGATCTGGTGGATTTCATTTTTAAGTAATTATTTGCCGTCTTACATCACATTTTCACATAAATATGCATGTGCCACGAATAAAAGACCACTGAATATATTGTGTTTATTCTCCTGTATTGCAAGCAATTTTAGAGGCAACATTTTAAATAAATCAAATTAGACACTGAAAAAACCAGTAAGCTCCAAATAAGGTTGCTGAACCCAGGTGCTTCTGCGCCTCAGTGAATATCACTCGTCCAAGGTGAATGAATCACTGGATTCACCTCAACTAAAGTCAATATTTTATATTAACTTCATAAAATAAATGAGATGCAAATAAAGTTTGTCTATCGTTTGCATGCCCAATAAATTATTAGTTTTTGCGACCATGTGTCCACGGTTTCATCAGGACATTATTGATTACTTTGATTGGTTAATTTTTTCTCATTTTTTATGCAGCCATTGTGTATCACGAAGAACACATGTACACATGGAATTTTTCCTCTTAATGGCATCTGGGATATCTGTAAAAATGTGGTTTGCAACAATAAATGATTTCTCAAAACATAAAAGTGCCAAATGAAGGCAAATTAACAGCTTGTTCAAATCTTACAACTGCAAATTGTGGCTGGAACAAAAATAAACTCGCACAGGGGGCCCCATGACTGAGTTTTGGAGCCACTATACGGATACAGTGTTTGACAAAAGCATGTGACAATTCATGGGAGAGACAGAGAGAGAGAGGTAACATGAACAGATAAAACAGACGAGCCTGTCCACAGCCGGGGAGTGTTATAATAAAGCACCAATGACTGAGGAAGTGTTCATACACAGAAACCCATTTCTGTCTTCTCCTGTCTGTAAACCAGCACCCAAGATATTCAGTTTTAATGTGACGTAAAACATGTAAAAGTCTCTTGATCAGAATGTCATCAAGGTCATACAATATAGAGACTGAGGCCACTGCCGTCTACATTCCAAATACAGCTTCAGAAACAACTGCGTATATCATGTTTTCACACAGTCTTAATGACATATACCACATTTAAAAAAGGTTCAAATAGAAAACAGATTTCTCTTTTTAAAAAATGCAAACTAAGAAAATGTGTCCAGCTTTACATTCCCAAACTGCCAAACGGGAATCAATTAAATGTCCCTCCCATTGAAACAGGAAATGCATCTCCTCTGAGTTAAACATGAAGGGGCCTGAAAGCACGCGCGGTATCAGCAATAAGCCACCATGTCCCGGCGAGGGGTCCTCGAGCAGACTGAGGTGTCCATACAGGATGCCTGTCCTGCATCAGACCAGCCTTTGGGCTGCAGGTCCTCCCGGACGGGCTGTATGTGGTGTGGGCAGGATTAACCCTTCGGGGTTCTCTTAGCTGGCGTGTTCCACATGCCTCTCTTGGAGTGGTAGTAGTGGAAGAAGTTTCGCAGTCGGAGACGTTCCACCTCCAGACCATGCTGAAGAACTCTGCGGACATGGAGTAAATGCTGCATTCAACACTGCGGAGAACCGGGATACTCCAAGTGGGAAATTCTGACTCCCAACCTCAGTGCATTCATGCCGTTTGCTCTGCTACATTTAGTCAATGAAGGAATACATCGATATTTTACAGCAGCACACATATCTTTTTGAAGATATCTGCTGAGGACAGTGAACCTCAATACAAGTCAAGAGATGCTTGAGGTCACAGAAAAAGTCTCATTTCGAATATGAACAAAAAAAGAAAATGCAGATACTGGAGCCGAGAGAAGGCCGATATTTTGTCCACTGCTGTATGTCCATACATATCGGCTGAAAAGTCACAGTAGTTATAATACTGCATAAACATAACACCAAGATGTAATGATATAACTTAATAACACCTAAATAAACATTCAGATTTAGATAGGCCCTGAGCACATTTCCTTTCTAATCGCACACTGCAAAATCTAGCATTTTCTGCCACTTTCTCTTTATATTAACATTAAGATGGATAACTTCTGGAATTCTGGCTCGAATTTCTGACCTGTAATTCTGGGATCAAGGACTATGATTTTCTGAAGTTCTTTTAACAAATTGTCCAGAGACCACACCACTTAAATTAACACTGTATCACAACCAAACTGCTCTGAATCAACACTGCATTCTAACAACACTGGACTGAGGCAACACTGCGCCCTGATGGTTCTGCACTTCTAAAGCCGTACGTCAGGGGAGCAGAACCCCTTCGGTGCGGCGCCAGGGATGCGTATGGTGCTTGTGTGACCCACGTTTCACCGCACAGCACTGTTTCCACACTTCAGTCCTGAGTGCCGTAGCACCGTCACTGTATTTTGGGAACCTGTACCCCCATGTTCCTGAGGAGACCCCTCTGAATTCTGCCCATCTCCTGTGATTCCCACACACCTGTTCTAGTGATCCCACACCTAAATACATCCCTGTATGGGGTCCCCCCCCCCTTTTTTCCTCTCTGTTTTTGGGGTACCTGTCCAGTAGTTCCCAATCCTCTCCACCCCACCGATCCTTGAACTCTTCGGTGTTCATCCCTCCGACCGTGTCGAAGTCAGACTTATAAATACCGAACAAGCCAAAGCCGTTTACCTCCCAGTACCCTAGAAACAGCAATGAGAGACGAGACGGGGACAGGCAGTCAGGACCAGCTCTGTGTGCAGCACCAGCAGCTAAACCTGCACTGGAGTTTTGCTGTGTTTGTGTTACCTGCATTCAGCAGATGGTATATATTGTTGATGATGTGTACGGAGTGTCCATGGAGTGTACAACAATCAACCACAACATTAAAACCATCTGCAAAATATTGCGGAGGTCCCCCTCAGTCCACAAAAACAGCTCCGTCAGACTGAGGCCCACTTGAATTCCCAGACCCAGGGTTCCCCAGCAGAACATTTCCCAGAGCATCACGCTCCCTCCACCAGCTCGTCTTCTTCCCACAGTGCCTTCTGGCGCCATTCCTTGCCCAGGTAAATACATGAATCCAGCGGATGCAACTTACAAAACAAAACTAAAGCTGCTCCAACCTCCATTTCCAACATTCGCGTGCTGCCTGTAGGCACTTATGGTGGTGGGCCAGGATTAGAATGAGCATTTCAACTGGTCTACGGCTACAAAGCACTTTACACAGCAGCAGCTCTCATTAAAATTCTCAACAACTTGTGCCACAGTAACCCTTCTGTCGCCTAGGACCAGACGTGATAACCCTCCTTGCCCCAGTGCATAAATGAGCCTTGGGCCCTGTTCCCAGTGTATGGCTGTCCCTCCTTGGACCACTGTCAATGGGACTCATCACTGCTTCAGAAGCCTTGCTGCTTTAGGGCTGCTTTAAACCACTCATTCGGCCATAATGATTTGGCCTTTGTAAAAGTCGCTCAGATCCCATTTCTCCAACATCCAACACATCCACTACAATAATGGACTGTCGCTTACCACCTATGGTCTCTTTACAGACCTTGACAAGCACCGTTGCTAAGAGATAATCAATGTTACTTACTTCATCTGTGCGTGGTTTTAATGTTTTGGCTCAGTGTATATAGCATAAATTCAGTGCGTAGTGAATACTGTATGTACAGTCTGGAAAATGTGCTGTATATAGCATGTTTTACGTATACAGAACCAATTACTATTAGTGTGTGAACATGCAGCATGTTTGAGGCACGTATTGTTTGCATAGTTAATAAACAGTAGAGAGTGAACATGGCTGAGCATAATGTCTACACGTATATTGTATACATTATATGCAGTGCGTATCATAAGGCTCTTTTGTGTAGTGTATATGGATCTACAATCCAAATTCAGTCCAGGATTTGTTTTAACCCAGGTAAGTAAATGAACATTTAGTGCCCCTAATTGGCCAGACTGTGTTAACACCTGACTCCCAGTTAAAGGGAAGGGTGGAAAACCAGCAGTTCTCAGACCTTGAGGACTGTGAATTGAGGAAGAAGGGTATAGATTATTGGCAGAGTGTACCATCAGGCTGTTTTTTGTAGTGCATTTTTAATAGATCTTATGCAGACCATACCATCAGGCTCTTTTATGTGGTGTGTATTGTATAGATTATACACAGTGTATACCATCAGGTGCTTCTGTATAGTGTATATTGAGTAGATTATATGCAGTGCATACCAGCAGGCTCTTTTGTGTAGTGTATATTGTAAAGATGCAGTGCATACTCTCAGGCTCTCTTGTGTGGTATATATTGTATAGATTATATGCAGTGCATACCATCAGGCTCTTTTGAGTCGTGAATATTGTATAGATTATACGCAATGCTTACCATAAGGCTCTTGTGAGTGGTATATATTGTATAGATTCCACGCAGTGCGTACTATCAGGCTCTTTTGTGTGGTGTACTTTGTATAGATTATATGCACTGCGTACTATCAAGCTCTTTTGTGTGGTGTTTATTGTATAGATTATACACAGTGTGCACCATCAGGCTCTTTCGTGTAGAGCATATTGTATAGATTATATGCCGTGCGTACCATCAGGCTCTTTTGTGTGGTGTATCAGGCTAGATTTTGTGTATCAGGCTCTTCTGTGTGGTGTATTGTATAGATTATACGCAGGCTCTTTTTGTGGTATTGTATCATTATACGGCTCTTCTGTGTGGTGTATATTGTATAGATTATACGCAGTGCGTACTATCAGGCTCTTTTGTGTGGTGTATATTGTATAGATTATACGCAGTGCGTACTATCAGGCTCTTCTGTGTGGTGTATATTGTATAGATTATACGCAGTGCGTACTATCAGGCTCTTCTGTGTGGTGTATATTGTATAGATTATACGCAGTGCGTACTATCAGGCTCTTTTGTGTGGTGTATATTGTATAGATTATACGCAGTGCGTACTATCAGGCTCTTCTGTGTGGTGTATATTGTACAGATTATACGCAGTGCGTACTATCAGGCTCTTCTGTGTGGTGTATATTGTATAGATTATACGCAGTGCGTACCATCAGGCTCTTTCGGGGAGCTGCCGCAGCTCAGCCTCATGACTATAGGGGCGAAAGCGAGCCTCCCCTCCACACAGTGCTTCCTGATGCTCTGGAGGAGGCTCGGGGGGAAGTGGATGTGCAGATCACACAGGAACACAATACTGTGACTGTCCTGAGAAACATGAAGACATGCAAATGTGTTATAATTTAAACCACCGAATTACTCGCTCAAATCACACACAAATACAATAAGGACCATCACAGACACATGACGCGACAAGACTTTCATTCCCTATAGACACACTACACAAACATCGCAACACTACACCTTTTATGTTTTGCCAGCAACCTTTTTATAAACGTATGGGTGAGTGTTAGTATTTGTGTAATGAGTGTGTGTGCATGTGTGTGTTTGTTCTTTAAATTAACATCTGATGTAGATTATCCTGAGTAAGATTAGGCAGTGTGTGCATGCGTTTCAGGGAGAGTCAGACAGGTAGAGGGCCAGTGATCGGGACAGAGAGAGGAATCGAAGATCACAGCACAGGTTATGTTCTTACTCACTCCAGAGTCCTGGACCCAAAGTCTCAGAAATGACACCTGCGCCCATTTTGTCAACCTCAGCACACTGATTGGCTGGGGCCCCCACAGCCTGGGCCTATCAACACCCTGACATTTACCGTGTCCTGAAGTGAACATAACTGTCTCGCCTCCTCTTGCGTACCTCGATTGTGTCGACACCCATCTGCAGTCCTGCCGAGCGCTCAAAATGACCCTCACGTCTCAGGTACTCATACCTGCTTCAACACAGCCGCACATACAGAGAAAAGCACAGCCGTGTGTGCTGCATATTTAAACAAATATCTCGACAGCACAGAATTGCAAATACCTGGATTACAGTACAAATTCCTATTTCCCATGCATTTGTTAACCAAGACTGTTTGTGTTAATTAAAACACAACTATCACCAAGTTAGAACACCAGAATAGAGTGCATCCATCTATCCATCAATGCATTATCAAAAGCACACACGCTCAGTCTGGGCTGAGGTTGGGGCCTATTTCTAGGAATGTAGTGCTCAAAAACTTAAGGCTTCGATTACATGCTCATCTCCACACAGGTCGCTCAAAATGCCCACAAACTAAGCATAATTCACAATTAAGAAAACCTGCCCCGCATAATACTCTAAACAACAAAGCATTTTTCCAGATAAACTTGACTTTAAATGTGAGCTTTTTACCTGTCATGGAGAGGGACTCACCTGGGCACCTGGCTGTCCCTCAGGGCCTGTTCAACATCCATATCTTCACTCTCAAAGTCCACGATGATGATGCTGAAGTTCTCATCCTTCGTCTGGAGGTACAGGAGCTCCATGTCGGAGATAAACTGCTGAACCCATCTGGCCTGGTTCTTTACTGCAGAGACACAGTGAACCAAGCTTCAATGGCTTCAATTCTGCTGCTTCGATTGGATTTAAAGAAAAAGGTATCAACTACTACAGCATGCTTTAGAGACACTGGTAACATCCAATGAAACATGAAAGACTTAGAAACACAGGAACCAGCAACTGGTGTCATGACTATGCTTCACAGATAGGGGGCAGCATCGCACCTCAACACTTCCACACCTACCTCAGAGGAACAGTGAAAGTGAACCTCACCTGTTTCATATTCACTCGTTTAGATGCCTCTTTAAACCATCAATTTCTGTTTGTTCCTGCTTGGTCTTTGTAATCTGTAGATACACTGATACTCTCTGGCCTGCTCTCTCTCAGTTTAGCCCTTTTTGATCAGTCTCTAGCCTTGCTTTTTGAATCTCAAGTTTTCTTCATTTTAGAGATGTTGCGTATCTGCTGTGGTACAGATCTCTCCAGGGAGGATCTTTTCGCTCTGACCCTGTACTGGACGTGGATCCTAATTTTGTGTTCAACTGAGTTTCACAAGTGGAAACATTTCAGACTAGAAAGCATTCAGGGAGCCCATTACCGCCACTGTTTTGATTCTCCTGAGCGGAGAAATTATCACACATAATAATTAGCGGAATAATTCTTTCACATCCGTTCATAACTTTTGATATATCCTGTTAACTGACGAACGAATGCACGAACAAACGAACATAAGCCAGTGAAAACATCATCTTCAGCATCAAAGTTAGTCTCTCCGGCCAAAGTTTTCAGTAAGCTTGAATTGAAGAACGCAGGCATGTTCTCTGCATTAAAGAAAAAAGATGAGTGGAAGAGATGAGTCTTGAATACCAGAAGCATTCATTATGAGTATCTGGATATGCCTTTTGGATTAACAAATGCCTCAGCTGCCTTTCAATGTTTTATTAACAATGTGCCAATGAACATTCACGGTAGATTTGTGTTCGAGTACTTTGACAACATTTTAGTTTTTCTCTGGGATTATGACCAAGCTTTTACAGCATGTGTGCAGCGTTGCACAAAGGCTGCCGCATGAAGTGTGAGAAGTGTGAAATGCACAAGTTCACTAAGACTTTCCAGAAATACTTTATCTTCAGATCGGGAATCCAAATGGATCCTAAAAAGGTAAAAGGAGGGCTGCCTGGTTTCGACCTACCACATCAAAAGAAGCCAAACATTGTCTAGCTTTGACTAAGTTGACTAAATTTCTGGGTTTTAATCATTATTTCAGCTCAGATACACCTCTCCTCTCAGACCTGACTCATTAAGCCACAACAAATGAACTCCCTTCAGCACAGCAAGTATTCAAGGGCCTAAAGACAGGTACTCATCTGCCCTTATTTTAGTCGAACCCATTGCTGAGGGCTCATTTGAGGCGGAGATGGGTGCCTCTCATAGCCCGTTCAAGGCAGTGCCTTCCCCGACGCCGAAGCGGGACAATCGCCTCCTCGAAGCTGCCCTCTGCTGAGAGAAATAATGACACTCCCCCGCTCAGGTTCTGTCTTTTTATCTTTCTGAGAGGTTCTGTGTCCTCAGTGAGTTCAGATTTCTCAAGTAAAGACCCTTTACTTCTGATCCTACCTTGCACTTAGATCCCAATTTTGTGTTTGACCGAGTTATTCAAGTGAAAATATTACAACCGGAACATGAATTTCTCAGAAACACAGACTGCAGCTGGTAAAATATGACTGATGTAGATACACAGGTAATAGCAACTGGAACATGACTCATGTGGAGACACAGATATCAGCGAATGGAACATGACTGATGCAGAAATACCACGACAGCCGCTGGAACATGAGCGACTCAGACGCACAGTGGTCAGCTGTTTGTGAACGCTGATGCAGTTAGATCCTACGGGAAAAGATATTTGAAAAGTCATAAAATCCTTGAGAAACATTTTTGTGGGCCTTGCTTGGAATTGCTGAAAACAGAAGGAGTTTGACGGCCTGTTTAAAAAGACCCATGGGCCATGTGCACTCTTGTTCAAGCTGAACCAGCAATTATTCAACTGGAAAAATTGTTACATCAATTTGATTAATTGTAGCACTTTAAATTAATTTTGAGCAGTCAGAGGGATTGATTGATTATTCGATTAAGGAAGCGAGAGCTCTCAGAGGAAATTAAGCAGAGAAGATGGAGCATGAACACAGCTCCACAGTACTGAGACTCACAGAACGACATGGCCTTCAGCATGCTTAAGTCACACTAAAGCCAGGGCGTCACCAGGAAATTATTCATGGGGTCACCAGGGGGTCACAGACACAATATGTGGGGGTGCACACTGTTTCCAGCAGTTATACCAGCTACTTCAGGGTTGAAGAACAGGGGAGACCCCTGGGAGGCCAGTTAAATTGCAGTGGGGAACAGTGTCACCCTGAGATCCTGATCTCACAGTCAGTCCCAGCACTGAGGGCTGCCTCATGAGGCGCAACGTAATCAAGCTGTCTGTGCGATACCAGCATTTACACCGATGAGCCAAAACATTAAAGCCACTCACAGATGGAGCAAATAACACTGATTATCCTGTGACAATGGCGCATGTCAAGGTCCGCAGACAGATTTTAGAAGGCAAGCGAAGAGATGCTTCTTGTAGTTGATGCGTTGTACGCGGAGGAAATGAAATCTGAGTGACTTAGACAAGGAACAAATCATCATAGCCAGACAACTGGGCCGGATCAACTCCCAAGCGGCTGAGCTTCTGGTGCGCTCCCAGGCAGCCGAAGTGAGGTCCTGCAGACAGAGGCCCCAGGAGGGACAAACCATGAACCAGCAACGGGGTTTTGGGCACCGAGGCTAATCGATGCACGAGGGCAGCAAAACTGGTCTGAACCAACAGAAGGGCGACTGTGGAAAAAGTTGCCGAGAATTTTAATTACAGATGAGGAATGTGCCACAACACACACCCTGCTGTGTACAGCTCTTTGCAGCTGCAGAGCAGTCTGATCGACCATTCTAATCCCGATCCAATGACGAAAGTGGCTACAATAAGAGCATAAGGAACCGCACTTCGGAGCAGCTGAAGAGGGTGGTCTGGTCCGCCGAGTCCCGGAGTTTATGACACTCCCATCAGCGCCAGGCTGCTCTGTGGGAGGCAGAGAGGCCGGAGGAGGGAGTGAGATGCTTTGGGAGACTCTGAGTCCCAGAATTCAAGTGTGTGTCAGAGTGATAGAGCTGTTTTTGAGGCATGAGCGGGTCCTACACAATATTCAGCAGGTTTTAATGTTGCGGCTGATCAGTGTATATTACATTTCAGTGGGAAAGGAGAGCTAAGTGAAGGCCAGGTAAGTGTGTAACGCAGGGGAGGGCAATTTTTGTGCGATTAGACTAGCACATGTAAGCACTTTCCTGTTTATGATTTAGAGGAAAGTTCCTGAAAAGATGTGGCCATGATTTAATTGCATTACCCAGAATCTGCTCATATTTGTCATCTATATTTTGCTTTTGGTGTAAATGGTGAGTTTTCGGGAGGAGCGGGTCAGAGCCGGTGCTCTGGACTCCTGCTCTTGAGCCCGTCAGTCCGGGACCCACCTGGCACCACGAAGTGCACCATGACGTCTCGTCTCCAGCGCAGGGAGGAGGGCTGGCACAGCAGGGGCTTCACATAGACCGTCCCTCCAGGTGCGGTGCCGGGCTGCTGGGAAGGGGGGCGGGGCCGGCGGGGGGTCCTGGGCTGGCGTGGCGGATGGATGGGGAGGGAGAGGAGGGGGGGCGGGGGGGAAACGGCGCTGTCCTCCAGGCTGTCCTCCGGCCGGTCCTGCTGCAGCAGCAGGTACAGATACTCAGACAGGAGAACCACCCTCTTCCCCCGCTCCATCAGCTCCAGCTCCACCAGGTACCGGCTGCCCCGCATCGAGTCCCTCCGCTTCTCCACATTCACGATGCGCAGCAGGGTGTAGATACTGAGAGAGAGAGAGACGGGGGAGAGAGAGAGAGAGAGAGAGAGAGAGAGAAAATAGAGCGAGCAAAAAAAGAGAGAGGAGAAATGTGAAGATAAAAGATGGAGAGAGAATGAATAACAGAAAGTGACGGAAAGAGTTTGAGAAAGAGAGAAGAGAAGGAAATGAGTAAGTAAAAAAATAGGTAGTGGGAAGAGCAAGAAAACAGAACAGATGGAGAGATAGAATGAAAGAAGGAGAGAGGAGGGAATTCACTCTTAAATAAAAGAGTTTAATATGGGCAGAAACTCCAACTGTAATAGGTTCTCATAGCCACATGGGAATGGGAATGCTGGGGACGGTTGCCCCGAGCAACCGTAGGTGCCACTGAAAACAAACCACACTGACCAGTCACTTGTGATATTATTCTGCACTGCTATATTTTACACTGTTTAATCGCCATTTATATGCAACAAAATGCCAAAAAGTTGCGTAGTTGCTGGTTGTAGCGATCATAACAGGAAACAGGGAAAGAAAAGATTGTGTTTTGAGCTGCCCAAACAGTATAAAGTTCAGAAAGACGGGACAGGAGGCTGGCAGCATGAGTCTCACTGGAGCTCACCAAACTCACACCAATACAAACTAATGACACCTGAAATGATACAATAATCTTCTGCCCGAACAAAAACACAGGCATAACTCAGTCTACTATATCTGAAAGAGACCCATAGGCTTCGCACGTTGTCTATGAGTTCAATCTTAGAAGACAAAATGCTACACATTGTACATTATTTCAGAATTGTAGTTTCAAAACGTTAACACAATTATATGTGCTCATGCAAATTCTGGTCTCTTGAGTCACAGGTGTGACACAAAGGTAAAAACAAAATGGCAAAACTTGCTAACCTGGTGTACTTGTAAGATCTATATACAAATTTCCAAACTCGAAATCTGGCCACGCTGTGGGATCATCTTTCCATGTATTAGTCTTTGTCAGTAAGCAGTGTCTTCCAGCCCAATAATTACACATGTCAACTCGTATCTAGTTCTTTCCTGCCTAGAGAGGCTGTCTATATTATCGTATCACATCACGATGACTCAAAATGGCTGTATAAGCGTTGAAACTAATGATGATCTTAATCGTTCAGAGACCCTGAGCAATACAGGGCCGTCATTGTTTTAATGTAGTTAAGGAGGAAGTCAGGTTGCCAGGCTGATGTGATATAGCTCCATCTGTGCATACAGCTTTTAACATCTGCCCTGCAATGGCAAAAAACACCCACATTATCATGGGTCAAACATGACCCAAGGCGAGTCTTTGTGACTAAAATATTGAGCAAAAGGAAGCTGAAATTATTTCAGAATAAAATGTAATAAAGGCTGTCCCAGAGTTTGTGAAGCCTCCAAAATGGGAGAAAATATGGACACGTCATCCACCATTCATGACGGGCGTGAAACACCTTAGCTAAACTGCGCTCTTTAAGACTTGAGTGCACACCTTAGCTAAACTGCGCTCATTAAGACTTGAGTGCACACCTTAGCTAAACTGCGCTCTTTAAGACTTGTGTGCACACCTTAGCTAAACTGCGCTCTTTAAGACTTGTGTGCACACCTTAGCTAAACTGCGCTCTTTAAGACTTGAGTGCATACCTTAGCTAAACTGCGCTCTTTAAGACTTGTGTGCACACCTTAGCTAAACTGCGCTCTTTAAGACTTGTGTGCACACCTTAGCTAAACTGCGCTCTTTAAGACTTGTGTGCACACCTTAGCCAAACTGCGCTCTTTAAGACTTGCTGAACTATTCGAGGAAGAATGTCACCCGTTACCTATGTATACAGAACCAGCTCTGTGAGATCAAGGGAATTCTGCTAAAGAGCGTTATGGCACTCAGTCAAGACTTCTGAAAAAATCTAATCTCGTTTCTGCAAGGGCTTTTTATTACTCTGGATAGATGCTGAATGGCAGTAAGCGGTAAATTTTAAATGGCTCCCCGTTCAAAGTACTGCAGAGAGCACGACCCTGCCTGTTGCTATAGTGACTGTGCAGACAGTATTTTACTGAAGCTGAACCTGGCAGACGGCCAACTCGGTCCCCAGCGCTGGAGAAAAGATGAGTGGGTACGTAATTTTAGCAATAAAAATATAGCGAAACCGCAGGAGAGATGTTTCAGGAGTCACCTCAGAATGCCACTCAGAATAACAGCACAATATCTAAACGACAGCTGGCCTTTCGCATCAGCCTTCCTGGAGTCGACTGAGCGCCATCGAGCTGCGGTCCTGTGACCGGATATATTGTAATCATCTCCAGATGAGAGGATATTGTACACATGAGCACAAAGTGAAGCCTCAGCTGATGTTCATGGACAAACTATGCATCCTCTCCTCAGAATTTTAATAACATCCTTCATATTAGCAATATTGCATTATATTTATGTATAAATGTGAATGATTTACAGTAAGTTACAATGACTTCGCTGTCTTTAAGACCGACATCAAAAACAAAATCCAAAAGACAAATGCCTCAGATTAAATATAAGGATAATATCATTTATTCTAACACCAAGGAAGCTTTTTGTCACAGATATCACCATGCCATAAACGAGGGGACTATGTCTAAATGCTAAAATCTCAATATGGGGAGTCAAATTTCAGCATTTACAGCTGTATCAAGAAAAGAAATCTGTCACTGTCGCGCACAGTGAGAAGCCTGTCATGAAAATTACAGTTCTAAAGTTTGGATTCACTGAGATATGTCTTTGTTTTGAAAGCAAATTACTGTGGTTTTGAATTATAATGGCATAAAATTGATCATAAATAGAGTCTGGAGTTTGTAAATGATGTAAGTTATTGTAGCTGGAATTTGGTACAGCTGATTTTTAATGGAATATCTACACAGGCAAAATAAAGGTCCATTTTCAGCAAGCACCACCGCTGTGTTACAGCAGCGCATCGTGTCAGCAAATCCCAAGTTATCTTGTTAAATGGCTGATTCATTATTAGAAAGCCCTCGTGCAATGTTATCAGCACAGCTGAAAACCGTTGGGCTAAGGAGGAGTACTTGAATAATTGTTTGTGGGTTATAATTATGATTAAGGTTTCATAATGGACAGAGAGCAAGAGTTTCGTTACAAACTCATCACTCTGTCATTGTTGTAAGAAATTACGGTTAGTCCATGCAAGTAATATCAAAGAAAATGAAGATATATTCTAAAGCTGTGCACCTAACCCTGATAGACAGGGAAATGAAAGAGCCCAGAGCACAGCTGTGAGGGAGAATGAGAGCACAGAGGACCTCATTCGAGAAACAGACTCACAGGTCCTCGGCCAGAACCTTTATTAAATGTTACTCTGAGAACAGCAGCCTCATCCTCAATACCGAAGAGGTCACTTTCTGTCAGAGTTTCAGAGAGAAGGCCATGTTTGAGACTGGCTATTAAAGAGAGGAGATTAGCATGGACACAAGAACACAACCATTTGATGGATCCAATTTCATCGTACAACAGGACAATGACCCAAAGCACAACTCTAAATTATGCGAGACCAATTTTGGGAGGAAGCAGTCAGGTGGTCTTTTGCCTGTGATTGATTGGCCACCACAGTCATCTGATCACAGCCCAATTGAGCTGGAGTGGGAGCAGCTTGACTGTATGGTACGAAATGCCCAACGAGCAAAACCAGCTTGAGATGGTGCATCAGGACGAATGCAGCAAAATATCTGCATATTACCTCAATGAAGTGTCCGCTATAACGCCAAACGTCTGTGCGGCTGTAATTTTGCTGATGAACGCAATGTCATGAGGACAAAAGTGTCATTTGAAATGGAAATCATTACTTTCAACCTTGTCAATGTCACAATTATATTTTCTATTTATTCTGCAACCTAGATGAATACTGTAAAAGCATGATTTTTTTTAATGGAAAACTTGACACTTATTGAGTGATTCCAGACTTTGGAATGGTAGAATAAATGGGAATGATCTACATCTTGATATTGAGAGATTCGGCGATATCCCACAGCCTACTCTAACTAATGCTGTGTCCCTCTCGTGGCTCTGTAGAGTAAGTGAGTTCAGTCCAGGTTCACAAAGTAATATTCCATCATGGTATTTTATTTAAATCTCAGGACTTTGTTAATTAGCATGATCCTTTTAGCCAGAAGGGAAAACTGAATTTTGAAATCTGCTGGCCGAGTTCATGGGAGAGTTTTAGCCCTGGATTTTCCTCCACACGAGTGACCTGTTTGTTTAATACAGTCTCTGGTGACGACTCAGACTCACCCGCCGTTGCGCTCGTTGAGTTTCTCCATGTACTGGGCGAGCAGCTCCACCGCTTCGCTCTCGGGCAGCTGCAGGTTTCCGGAGACGTTACAGCGAAGGTCGTTCCAGTCAGAGCGCAGCAGCTCGAAGTCCATGCTGTTCACGCTAAACGTGCGCTGCCAATCAATGCTATCCTCCACCCACCCTGGTCTCGGCTCCACGTCCTCATAGCTGTAGTCTGAGACTCCGCCTTCTTCCTCCTGAGTCCCCGCCCTCTGCCCCTCCTCCTGCCCCCGGGAGTTTGTGACCTCAGAGGTCCTCATGTACGAGGTCACCATGGTTTCAGTGGGCGGGGTTACTCCCGTGTGTGTGGGTGGAGCTGAGGGAGTGGTCTCCCTGGTGTTGTGTGTCAATGTGACAGTGTCCCTCTTTCTGGGAGGGGCTGAGATATCCTTCCTCCTTCTCGGAGGCTCCTCCCTCCTCCTGTGGGGGTGTGGCCTGAGCGCAGTCTCCAGCCCCGCCCCTGCTCCTCGGGGGGAGGTCTTACTAACCCTGAGCGGGGATCTGGGCCACAGCCGCCCCCTGCCCCCCCCCTTTCGCGTCCCCAGGTTCACCAGTTTGGTGCTCTTACCGCTCTGGTACAGGAAGACCCCGGGGAACAGCTCCCTGGGCAGTGTGGGGGCGGAGCCCCGCCGAGCTCTGGAGAGGCGGGGCCGTGTGACGTACACCTTCGGCTCCTCCTTCTTTCCTTTACTGGGCCCCTGCTGGACAGATGGAGCTCCGGGGTCCTTGTGAGGGGCCCCGCGGAGGATGTGTTTGGCCCTGCTGCTCAGTGCTGAGAGGGAACTCTTATGGGGGAAGAACAGGGCAGACCTGCTGAGTTTGGGGGGGCTCTCTGCCCCCCCGCCCCTGTCCTGCTGCACCCAGGTCAGCGAGCGAGAGAGGGAGGTGCTGGGATGGACTGAACTGACCATCTCTCTCTCCGCACCCACAGCCCCGCCCCGCAGCTCGGGGGGGTCCCTGGTGCCCCCCTCTCGCCCCTCTCCCTCCCTGAGGCCCCTCCCCCCTCCCCCCGCCTCTCTCTCTGCCTGCTCTCCCTCCCCGTCGCCGGGGGTCCCGGGGCCCAGCGTTTGGGACGGGCTGGGAGAATCACTGGGCTGACTGCTATTGACCCTTTTCCGACCCGGCAGTGAGTCCACTGGCACAGCCTCGTCCTCGGGGTCCTCCTCGTCCTCCAGAAACACTGCGAATAAGAGCCACGTCTCACTCACACTAACACTGAGCAGGAGGTAAATCAAGAGGAATTTCCCAATTTATATTCCTCTGAAAAATCTGCGCTTTTTTGCTAAGCTGTGAATACAAAAGATTTGTTGACTCATTTAAAAAATGCAAATAGAGCCAGTATTTTCTGGAAAAATTTCACTTTCCAAGCTCACAGTAACTGTAAATAAGCAAATATTTTTCATACAAACTCTTAAGAGGGAACTAAATAAAAACATGTCTTGTAATTAGACTAAAACAGTGTAACTGTGAGACTAAAACACTCGACAGACTGCTCTGATGCCTCTAAATGGTGGCTGTTATTTCCGAGAGTCTGAGCGAATCTGCACTGACATCTCGCCCCCGCACCCAATCGAGGAACACACACCGTCTGGGCCCGAGAGGAACAAGGGCTGCTCGTCCTCTCCCTCATCCATCTTCATGTATTTGTAGAAGCCGAACCTGTCAGGACGGACCCAAGCAAACGCAGAGATGAGATGACGACAGGAGAACCGCTCTCTGAAATCCCGTCTGCAGCTGCTCTAATTGCAAACCCCACAGGGGACGCGCACAGACCGCTAACCACAGTGAGCCTCACTCAACTCAATAAACCTCAGTAAATCCCACAAAAGTAAAGCCCTGTAAATTAACCCTTACTGCGCTAAACACAAATAGTGTTGCTCAATGATGTGAGATATCAAATTCAAAGCTGTTGAAAACCTATCATGTGGCAACTTGTCTAAAAGAGTAACGCTCATTATGTTATAAAACTAAACTCCCTTGAGTCGTGGAGCAGCTCCCATTGTTATAGAAATGATTTCACAAATCCTTATAGGCTGTACCCCTGCTATGGTTCCGGGAAAAACGAAAACTCATGAAAGTTGAAGCCAAACAGTAAAGCTATTAAACAATTTCATGCTACCACATACAGTATTAAGTTCTTCATATTGCAGTGAATGTTTTTAAAATATTCTTTCCTGTTATGAAGCCCTTACTTCTCGAGGTAGATGGGTGACTCTCTGTAAAAGCACTTGTTCTCTCTCTCCATGTGGGTAAGGCGAGTGAAGTCATTGGGGTAAACGAACGACAGGTACACCTTCGAGCAGGAGAAGGACAGGGATCAGAACAGCATATTATATTATACACATATCAGTAAGTGTAGTATATTTATATAACATCACAATGATGTTTTTTGTGCAAAGCAGTTCGTAACATCTGTTTAGAAAAGTGCTATATAAAGCAAGTTTTATCTATCTATCTATCTATCTATCTGTCTGTCTGTCTATCTATCTATCACAATACAAGCTTTATTTACACCTTGTGCAGTCTCTGAAACCCACAATATAACTCAGCATATTGCAAGGAACTAGAAACAAACATAAAATCTAATGCTCCTGTAATATTCAAAATATTCAGAATCAACACAAATACGATCACATCAAAAATAAATAGAAAACTGAAATACTGTTTACTGTGTGTGTGTGTGTGTATGTGTGTGTGTGTGTGTGTGTGTGTGTGAGTGAATGAAGAGTGTGTGTGTGTATGTGTGAGTGAATGCAGAGCGTGTGTGTGTGTGTGTGTGTGTGTGTGTGTGAGTGAATGCAGAGCGTGTGTGTGTGTGTGTGTGTGTGTGTGAGTGAATGAAGAGTGTGTGTGTGTGTGTGTGTGTGTGTGTGTGTGTGTGTGTGTGGTGTGTGTGAGTGAATGAAGAGTGTGTGTGTGTGTCTGTGTCCTGTGATGGATCGGGGGTCAGTCAAGGGTTTATTTCTGTCTCTCACCCACCCAGCCCTGGTTTCAGTCTGTAAAATAACAGATGGGTCCTGTGGTGCACTGTTCTACATATATGCTGTAATGACAGGCTTCAGACAAAAGGGGGCAGTAGCAGCTTGTTTTGAAGACTTGAGAGCAGTGGGAAAAGAGGACAGAGATGCTCTTGACAGTATCCCCCAGTCGAGGGGACTACTCTCATACAAAAGCACAGGAGTAAACCTCCCTCTCGTGTCAGAGCAGAGAGGCGTGTGTGTGTGTGTGAGAGAGAGCAGCTCCACAGGAATAAACAGCAGTATGGTATGTGATTAAATTTAGCTGCTCGAGGTAAAGAATTAATCCAACTTCAAAAATAAAAAATAAATAAATAGTATTCTAACGCAAGCAATAACTTGCAAGAAATTATTTTAAAAAAAGATGTGAGCTATGTTCTATATGGGTAGCATGTGCTTGATGAAACAAACGAGTACTCGAGTACTGGCACACACTGGCACAGACAGGTGGTAGAGAAGACTGCAGTGACTCACGAACTGCAGGCCCTGGTAGCGGGCGATGGGAAAGTCCTTCACCACATATGTGGGAGCGTAGGCGCAGGAGGGGAGCACGTTCTCCAGGTGAGACGGGTCGATCATCGGCGCCCCTGGAGAACGCCACGCAGGAGGGGACAGACCGTGTCAGTACCTGCCCTGGAGTCACACACTCCTGTAATATCATTACTGACGCATCTCTTCAGAGGCACAGGGGACAGGGGCAGCCTCAGACAGACAGACGGACGGACAGAAGGATGCACACAGTTAAGCACAGGGACAAGCGCACAGACTCACGGCTGTAGAAGGTGTCCCGGGGGTCGAGTCTCAGCATGTCCGCTCCGTGCTGGCTGTTGCCTGGAGACAGGTGTGGGGGCCGGCTATGACTGGCCAGTGTCTGTGGGATGTGATCCACACTGTTCATCTTCAGGCTGGACTCATCTGTGGGACAGAGAGCACAATCAGAGACCGCCTGCAACCTCAGGACCCTATAAACATGTGTCCACACCGTAAACACCATCTGTTCGAGCCGCTCCTTTTAAAGAGGAGACCCGTCTACGTTTCATCAAATCTGTGAGGGGGTCCGATTCTGAAGGGACCAATCTGTCTGCATGGTGATTAAGGAGAAATCTTTCAAATCTTCTACAAAGAAAAATAAAAGTTATAAAGTTCTTCAGCAGTTCTCAGTTCTTGGAAAATTAATTTTGCACTGCTGACCTCGTTCCAGAGCGTATTAAAACCTCAGAATCACAGGAGGGCCACAGCGAGACGATGCAGGGGAGGGGGATCGGAGAGGCCTGTATGTGGGCGTAGAAACACGGCTGCATCGAGCCGAACGCACGTGGGAGAGAGGCTATAAATACACACACTCGGCCCCCGGCTGTGAGATCCTGCTGCTGCTCAGTCCTCACGCACACACCAGCGTCCCCTCAGCTCAGCCACAGCGCCGCACAGCATGCTGGGATACAGCTGAGGGACAGCACAGCGCCTTCATTAGCGCTCATCTTTCCCTGCGACACAAACTCTCTGAGGTGTGCGGCTGCCAGGGACAGACCTGACCTTTCATTAATGCTGCTGATTGGCAGACGATTTAGAGAGCTTCACTACATGGGACATACACTACCAGTCATACGCTATCATACATCAAAATGTTCCAAGCGATGAGCAAAGGAAATATGTAATTAAATTGCATAATATTTCTGGTGCAATGACAGCAAGGCAGATCCGTGGATTTTTTCTCCAATGACAGTAGTATGGAACCCAAAGTTCACCCTCCGCAGTACTCTGTTCGTTCATGCTCCACAGTACTCTGTTCCTTCACGCTCCGCAGTACTCTGTTCCTTCACGCTCCACAGTACTCTGTTCCTTCACGCTCCGCAGTACTCTGTTCCTTCACGCTCCGCAGTACTCTGTTCCTTCACGCTCCGCAGTACTCTGTTCCTTCATGCTCCGCAGTACTCTGTTTCTTCACGCTCCGCAGTACTCTGTTCGTTCACGCTCCATAGTACTGTTCATTCACGCTCCTCAGTACTCTGTTCGTTCATGCTCCGCAGTACTCTGTTCCTTCACGCTCCACAGTACTCTGTTCAGTCACACTCCGCAGTACTCTGTTCCTTCACGCTCCGCAGTACTCTGTTCGTTCACGCTCCTCAGTACTCTGTTCCTTCACGCTCCATAGTACTCAGTTCGTTCACGCTCCGCAGTACTCTGTTCATTCACGCTCCGCAGTACTCAGTTCGTTCACGCTCCGCAGTACTCTGTTCGTTCACGCTCCGCAGTACTCTGTTCATTCATGCTCCGCAGTACTCTGTTCATTCACACTCCACAGTACTCTGTTCTTTCACGCTCCACAGTACTCTGTTCGTTCACGCTCCTCAGTAATCTGTTCATTCATGCTTCGCAGTACTCTGTTCCTTCACGCTCCGCAGTACTCTGTTCCTTCAGTTCGTTCATGCTCCGCAGTACTCTGTTCATTCACGCTCCACAGTACTCTGTTCGTTCACGCTCCACAGTACTCTGTTCGTTCACGCTCCACAGTACTCTGTTCCTTCACGCTCCACAGTACTCTGTTCATTCACGCTCCACAGTACTCTGTTCGTTCACGCTCCACAGTACTCTGTTCCTTCACGCTCCACAGTACTCTGTTCCTTCATGCTCCGCAGTACTCTGTTCATTCACGCTCCATAGTACTCTGTTCATTCACGCTCCACAGTACTCTGTTCATTCACGCTCCTCAGTACTCTGTTCATTCATGCTCCGCAGTACTCTATTCCTTCACGCTCCGCAGTACTCAGTTCGTTCACGCTCCAGTACTCTGTTCATTCACACTCCACAGTACTCTGTTCATTCACGCTCCACAGTACTCTGTTCGTTCACGCTCCACAGTACTCTGTTCCTTCACGCTCCGCAGTACTCTGTTCATTCACACTCCACAGTACTGTTCTTTCACGCTCCACAGTACTCTGTTCGTTCACGCTCCACAGTACTCTGTTCCTTCACGCTCCGCAGTACTCTGTTCATTCACGCTCAGCATTACTCTGCTCATTCACGCTCCGCAGTTCTCTGTTCCTTCACGCTCCGCAGTACTCTGTTCCTTCACGCTCCGCAGTACTCTGTTCCTTCACGCTCCGCAGTACTCTGTTCCTTCACGCTCCGCAGTACTCTGTTCCTTCACGCTCCACAGTACTCTGTTCCTTCATGCTCCGCAGTACTCTGTTCCTTCACGCTCCTCAGTACTCTGTTCGTTCACGCTCCGCAGTACTCTGTTCCTTCACGCTCCACAGTACTCTGTTCCTTCACGCTCCACAGTACTCTGTTCCTTCACGCTCCGCAGTACTCTGTTTATTCACGCTACGCAGTACTCTGTTTGTTCACACTCCACAGTACTCTGTTCGTTCCTCAGGATGAGCTGTACTTCTGCTTCGCCTCTTTCCAATTTTTCTGTCCATTTTTCACCAATTTGTGTTGATTTTGCATCCTTTTTTGAAAATAGAAATAATAAGTTTACCTTTGTATTTTGCATAAATCAAGTGTTTTACTGACTCCAAAATTTAGGTCACTATACTGTGAAGTAACAGATTCTTTTGAATGTCAACAGTCTCAGGATTCACATCATGCCTTGTGCTAAATCAAAACTAACGAATAATTATTGACTTATTAGTAAAGGATATAAGAAAAAATCCTATTGCTGAAGAAGCTGGGATGATAAGGAAAATGAAAATAATAAAGATTTGTCAATCATTCTTGACCTGTATTAAATTGAAAACAATGCAGACCGTACATCCTGAGAAAATGAATCTGTTGACTGCAAGTCATAATCTGATTCCATCCTTACCAATCCATCATCGTTTCGCAGTGTATTTAAATATTTTATTTACTCCGCCATCATGCTTTTTATATTAAGGAGCTTTCTGTGGAAATGTGAGGATTTAGCAAAGGGATACAAGGATTGTTAGCTGCTTGCCATCATCAATAATCATAGAAGAAGAAAATTATCTTCTCGATTTGACTTGCTATTAAGCAAATTTACTTCATTCAAAGTTCTGAGCATGCGCAGTAATCGTGACACAGCTCCTTTAAGGTTATTCCTTCTGTAATTTGTTGCTTTTTTGTTTGGAAATAACTACCCATTGTGAATTTCATGCCTAAAACATTTTCCAGGGAAGTAAAGACAGGGATCTGTTTATGACTGTGTTATATCACCTCAACTATTAGCAACCCGCCAAATAATGGTTTGAGGCATTAAGGACACCAATAGTTCCAGTTTTGAAAGACTTTTTTCCCCCCAAATTCGTCCTTGATATAGTACATGGCACAATAGTGAACATTACAATGATACACATCACTGTGCAACACATTAAAACTCACTGAACAGACTTTCATGGAAGATTCAGTCCCATTTAAATAGCAGTTTGGACAGTTAGCATAGACTGGCGCAAAGGTGCTTAACCCTAAGAGCGCTACATGCAGCCATTGTTGCTGTGGGAGCTCTTTTAAACAAGTCACCACATGATAGGGTTTCAATAGCACAAGAACATTTATTTATAATTTTTTTAGAATGTATTTAAGTGCTCGAAGGGTTAAAGAAAAGAATGTAACAGAAATATTGCCTTCTTTTATGGCTGCAATTATATTGTTGCAGAAATAACTGAAAAAAACCAGACTGAAATAAAAAAAAAAAAAATTTAAAATCAGATGTAAAAAAAAATGTGAGCTGTGGCATTTTGGTGGGAAAGAATAATTTCGAGAGAGAAATAAACTGCTTTGTTTCAGCAATGATATAGTGAGAAATCCAGATAGCTCCGTGAAAGTCAAGAAAACATAAAAATGAAAAAAACTCGTTATAAAATGATCATGAGATTCTCTACTATGATTTAGCTTTATTCAAAAGGATTTTAAGATATAAAGCAAAGTATGTAATGTATTTTTTTACGCAGTAAACCATCAGGGAGATGTTAGAGTGGATGATGGTGTTTACCTGTGTACAGGGAGATGTAAGAGTGGATGATTGTGTTTACCTGTGTACAGAGAGATGTAAGAGTGGATGTTGGTGTTTACCTGTGTACAGGGAGATGTAAGAGTGGATGATAGTGTTTACCTGTGTACAGGGAGATGTAAGAGTGGATGATTGTGTTTACCTGTGTACAGGGAGATGTAAGAGTGGATGATTGTGTTTACCTGTGTACAGAGAGATGTAAGAGTGGATGATTGTGTTTACCTGTGTACAGCGAGAAGTAAGAGTGGATAATAGTGTTTTCCTGTGTACAGGGACATGTAAGAGTGGATGAGTGTGTTTACCTGTGTACAGGGAGATGTAAGAGTGGATGATTGTGTTTACCTGTGTACAGAGAGATGTAAGAGTGGATGATTGTGTTTACCTGTGTACAGGGAGATGTTAGAGTGGATTTTAGTGTTTACCTGCATACATGGAGATGTAAGAGTGGATGATTGTGTTTACCTGTGTACAGAGAGATGTAAGAGTGGATGATTGTGTTTACCTGTGTACAGGGAGATGTTAGAGTGGATTTTAGTGTTTACCTGCGTACATGGAGATGTAAGAGTGGATGATTGTGTTTACCTGTGTACAGGTCGATGTAAGAGTGGATGATTATGTTTACCTGTGTACAGTGAGATGTGAGAGTGGATAATAGTGTTTACCTGTGTACAAGGTGATGTAAGAGTGGATGATGGTGTTTACCTGTGTACAGGGAGATGTAAGAGTGGATGATGGTGTTTACCTGTGTACAGGGAGATGTAAGAGTGGATGATTGTGTTTACTTGTGTACAGGGAGATGTAAGAGTGGATGATTGTGTTTACCTGTGTACAGAGAGATGTAAGAGTAGATGATGGTGTTTACCTGTGTACAGGGCAATGTAAGAGTGGATGATGGTGTTTACCTGTGTACAGAGAGATGTAAGGGTGGATGATGGTGTTTACCTGTGTTAAGGGAGATGTAGGAGTGGATGATGGTGTTTACCTGTGTTAAGGGAGATGTAAGAGTGGATGATGGTGTTTACCTGTGTACAGAGAGATGTAAGAGTGGATGATGGTGTTTACCTGTGTACAGGGAGATGTAAGAGTGGATGATTGTGTTTACCTGTGTACAGGGCGATGTAAGAGTGGATAATTGTGTTTACCTGTGTACAGAGAGATGTAAGAGTGGATGATGGTGTTTACCTGTGTACAGAGAGATGTAAGAGTGGATGATGGTGTTTACCTGTGTTAAGGGAGATGTAAGAGTGGATGATGGTGTTTACCTGTGTACAGAGAGATGTAAGAGTGGATGATGGTGTTTACCTGTGTTAAGGGAG